>JANAVB010014200.1:4392251-4925002 GCA_029216955.1 Iris pallida
CTCGCTTGTACAAAGAAACCTAGGGACGAAAGCCTAGGTACAGCAGACTAAGTACAATTGTTTATTTTAGATTCTCGGGGGTGATGATAGAGGCTCGGGAAGGCGACGGCAGCCCTGCCTTACTCCTTGGACGATCGGTGTGCAGCCTTGGCTCCAAAGATTTGCTTAGCGTTAAAAAAATGCTCTCTTTGCTCTCTCTCTCTTCTTCTCCAAGTACTCTGGTGCTCTCTCTGGTCTCGAAAAGTGCTCCTGTGTGCGCCTCTCTCTATGTAAGTATATCCTCCTCCTTTGCAAGGAATGCACCCTGCTATTTATATGAATGGGGTGTGATCATTAGGGTTGCAAATGATTGCTTCTTGGAGATGGCGGCGGCCTGTGGATTGGTCAATCTAGGCCATTCGTTTTGGTTCTGATGAATCTGGACCATCAAGTGTAGATTACACCAAATCTCATCAGCAATTAATACTGATTGAAATAAATCTTCCTCATAATGATCTTCTGATGTCTGCGAATAAATTTGATTTATTCTCCTACCACGCATCCCGAATTATTGAGATTTGACCCAATCTCTGATTGCAATAAATCTGAGAGATTGATCGGCTTAGGACACGTGTCCTAGGAGCCACTGGGGGGATCTGAACCGCATGAAGATTGAGCCGTATAAGAGTTGGGCCGCATAAGGTTCGGGCCACGTGTCAGGGCTGCTCGGGTAGTGGCCTTCCTTCGAACTTTTGAACCGTATGGAGGTGATCATTGTGAGCCACATAAGGATTCATCCGCTTGAGCCGCATAGAAATGGTCTGCTCCAGCCACATGGGAAGGCCTTCGTTTGAGCCGCATGAGACTATCTCGGCCTGAGCCGCATGGCACGGCTTCATTCTGAACCGCATGGGAAGTCTTCGCTCGAGCCGCATATGATCGTCCATGTGGCAAGACCACGTGTCATTTATGGATCTCGGGGGATTTGTGTCAGAGATCTCTTTCTTTTCCCTAGGGGACTGTCATTATGACAGAGTCATAATTACCACTTTTGTGTCAGGGCTGTCACTTTTTTTCAAAGTTGTCAGCCGTCAAAACAATTAATGCAGCATAGGTCGAAAGGGAACAATATTACGCCACATGTCTTCTGAGCCGCATAGGATGTCTTGAGCCGCATAGCCCCTCGTGCCGCATGAATCTGTGAGCCGCATGGGCTTCCTGAGCCGCATGGGGTTTCCTGGCCGCATGGATCCTTCTTTAATATTTTCCATGCTTCTACAAGACCCCCTTCAAAGTTTTCAATTTGCAAAATTGAAATACTTTGAATAAGAAGCATGGTTATATTCTTCTGGCTGCATATGAAGTCCTGGCCGCATGGATGTTTTAAGTCGCATAGATAGTTCAGCCGCATAGATGGCTTAGCCGCAGGGGACTTTTCGGCCACGTCATCATTGCCACGTGCGCGGGCCTTTAATTGCTTCGAATTCGTTAACGCCGTCTTTAGGGGGAATCGCAAGGGTTGGCTTATTAAATCTTTTTAGATACTATGCCCTGGATGGATCTTGGGGACGAAATCCGAGAAGTCGATTGCACCTTCTACGAGGCGGTTACAAGTCCACGTGTTTTCCCCTTCTCACCTTCCTATAAATAAGAGAGATTAGAGATAGAGAGAACTTCTTTATTTTCTCTCTTACTGCAAACCTTTCCTGTCTCGATCTTCATCTCTTTCTTCGATTTTAGCAGATGGCTCCCAAGAAAACTGTTGCAGCGAAGAAGGCAGCATCTTCGTCGAAGGACAAGGCTGCTTCTACTTCAACTGCGGCCGCTCTTTCCGCCGGTCGTCGTCCCCAATGTTCATCCTGACGTTTACCCCCCCATTGTCGGTAAGGGGATTGTATGAGTTGGAGATTTAACTGCTATGGTTACGTTGCATACTTTATGTACGAGCCTTAACGAGCCGTATGTTCATCCCATGGCTGAGCTACGAGCCGCATAAGAATATCCATTGTGTCCGCATATGCGCTTTACGGACGAAACCGCATAAGCGACGCTGAGCCGCATGGACTTTCACTAAACCGAGCCGCATAAGTGTTCTTCAGAACCGTATGAGGTCTTGTTAAGTTAGAGCCGCATGAGGCCTCATTAAGTTGGGGCCGCATGGGTGCTTTTCCGAGCCGCATGGGACTTGAAATCCCCTACCAATTCTTTTTTATTCATCTTTTTAACTCACCCTTTTTCTGTCTTCTTCACAGTGAATTTGTCGGTTAATACGGCTGGAGAACTTCTGGTAGGGAGTGCCCAAGCTGCTCTGGGTTATAGGTACGACTATATTGTTCAGCATATGGCGGATCAGTTTCCAAGTGACGAACCCTCGGCTAGACTAAATGCCATCAAGAATCAGTCTTTCCATTTTCTTAACGCTATGATGAACTCCGAGAAATTTGAAGGGGAATATTTGAAGCATGCGTTCTTTTTTGGAGACGCCTTGACTGTAGAGAACAGTCACGTTCTGGAGGTATCGAAGAATTGGAGTTTTGTCTCTAACGGGATGGCGATCCGCATCCCCCAAATGGAACGACACTTCCCATTATCTTGGTTCAATATGCTCCCATTGGACCGGAAGATGGAGGAGACTTTAACCCCTACCCGAGGTGGGATATTTGTGGGAAACATCCATTATAACAACAGTCTGAAGTCAATGACTGCCGGCAAGGTACATACCAGCTGTTCTGTGACGGAATTGGTCCCCGGTACTTTCTTGAATATGGCGGGCCCCAATTTCACATTTTCTACTGCCGATACTTTTATAAATCAACTTGCTCGGAAATGCTCCTACCCAGTTGGCCGGTTGATGCTCCCCGGCTGGATATATCCTATTCCCTCATGGACCAATCTGTCTATGTGGATCTTGCAGAAGTACGAGGCCTTTTTGTGTGAGATCGGCCTTTACCATGCTATTCGAGGCACCAGTCATGGCTTATCCATAAACAAGAAGTTGTTCATGTCTCTGCTGGAGATGTATAACTGTCGTACGTGGACCTTCTATACACCCGTAGGGGAAATGGGACTTGCGCTTCATGAAATGCACGCAGTCTCCAAGATCCCCTGGGGGGACGAAGCTTTTGAACTGTATACTCCCACTAATGAGGAATTCAAAGACTTGGAAAGACAGTATCCCGGCTTCGTGACTCTCTACCAAGAGATATTGTGCCACTATAGCACCTGTCATCATATAGCCCGAAAGGATAGCAAATCGGAAGGGAATGCTCCCCACACCAAGGACTGGGTGCACTATCTTTTTTCGATAGATGCCTCAGGTCAAGTTACCGTTCGTTGTCCTCGATCGCGGGAGGCGGTTAAAGACTTGGTGTCGTCGGCTAAGAGAGTGGCCACTACCAGTGACAGATTCGGGAGTAAGACTGACTCTTTTGGTTACTTTTACCAGGATACCCATGAGCTGTCAGAGAAGGCACTCCTGGCAGGATTTTTGATGATATGACTACAAAATTGTGTAGTCTCCGGAGGGGCTGGTTCTATTGAGAGAATCAGTCGTAACTTTATCCTCCCGGCGGTGAAGTTAGTTTTGCGAATCAGGCTAGCTCTCCTCCCGGCCATGGTATGCAGCATCTATCGTGGACTTTGCACCTTCACATCTAAGATCATCGCTCGCGACGTGATCAAGGATTTTGAACGCACCGAGTTGCCCTGTCACTATTTGATGGGGTGGCTGCTGATGCATTATCCGTCTTTGATAAGACCAGGCTCTGAAGACGGCGTAACTGATGATGACGCATTATCTTCTGTTATCGTGATGAGACTTGGGAGTGTGAGACCATGCGGGCTTGCCGGATGGCCTTGGCAAGGGCGGATATGTATCATATTTTTGTATCCGTCCTTCGCTTTGCTGCGAAGGACATAGAGGCTGTACATCTTGACGGTATTGTGCCTCCTCAACTTCTGGATGGCCAGATGCTCCTGTGGCTGCGAAACATCCGCCCTGCACATCTGGTGTACCGTAACCGCAATACGGTTTTTCTGGAGCCTTATCTGCCCAGTAGGTTTGCCTGGTAATTTGGATACAGCCAACTTTGCCTAGACAACCCCAGCTCCTGTCTGGTTTTGAAGGTAGCCTTCTTGATGGTATCAGGGCTTAGCAATACTACGATACATTCCATACCCGTACCATTTTCTCGGTCCCTGCCATTAAGGCGTTAGTAGAGATCTTGTACATGGCGGCTTTATATCATGTCATGGCGAACAAACCCCCGGTCGGTTTTAACCCAGGTGCCAGTTTTATTGTTGGTACCGGCCTGGAGGAAGGATCTCATGGGTCCAAGAAGAGAAAGACTAGAGTCGAAATATCAGATTTGGATTCCGCTGCTGAGGGTGATGAAGGCAACGAGTATGATAGGGATGACTCTATCCTTCCAGTGGCAGACGCAGAGGTGGATCAGTCACCGATTTTGTCAGATGAGATGTTGGGGGATCAGTCACCCGTTGCGCCCGGCCCTACTCCAAAACGTAGCAGGCAAGTTTCTCCTGCTGGTGGTGTTTCTCGTTCCCGGAAGCTGGTTGCGACTAGGCACTGCCAGCTAACCATAAGAGAAAGCGAAGAAGTCAACCCTGCGTCAGAGGTAACCAAACTGCTCTCGATTCTTTCCTCCTTTTTTCCTTCTAGCTTCGATTTTAATCATCTTCGTTCCCTCTTTTAGGTGTCAGGAGAAGAAGAAGAGTTTCGAGATGCCGAGGTGGTGACCCAGGATGACGGGGACTCCCGTGGGCCTGTTCCTCTTCAAGATGATGCTGATCGATTTGTATCCCCTTTCGAGGTGGCGGGGATAGAGGACGCGGCTGAGTTTAACTCGGGGATCGCGGGTGAGGGGACCATGCCAGTTGTGGATGAGCTGCAGCCTTCATGCTCCTCCCCTGGTAAGATTAGCTGAATCTTAACCTGTGAGGAAGCCTATCTGCTCTATCATCACGTCCTTCGAGCCACGTTGATTGATTGTCATTCTGGGCTTACAGGTCTTGCCTCTCCAGTGCCGAGGATGGACATTGTTGAGACAAACCCAGCCGAAGGGGCACTGGTGGAGAGGGGTGTACCCTCTCACCTTCCGGCTCATCTTGATGGGCCTTCTGGGGGCTCGAGTTTAGCGGGC
This sequence comes from Iris pallida, assembly GCA_029216955.1. Classification (NCBI taxonomy): domain Eukaryota; kingdom Viridiplantae; phylum Streptophyta; class Magnoliopsida; order Asparagales; family Iridaceae; genus Iris; species Iris pallida. The sequence goes on from JANAVB010014200.1 coordinate 4,397,390, forward strand.
CAGGTATCGGGGCAGTCGGGGCAGGGAACGATGGTCCTTGCGTCATCCTCTGCTTCCGCGGCCCCGAGAATAGACCTTTCTGCTTTACCGAGTGTCCAGGCTCTCCGGGCGGCGGAAGACAAGTTGGCCGCCATTCATGCATCGTTCTGCTCAGACTCTGCTCCTCTGGTGGCAAGCTCCAGCGTCACTCCTCCGATGTTGCCGTCCTCGCTTCCTCTAACGCCATCCTCTGTGGAAGTTTTGGACGATACGTTACAGGACGTGGTTGCCAGTTTTCTTCGTTATTTGAAAAGGGAAACAGAAGCTGCCGTAGAAAGAGGGACCTCCTTCACCTTGGCCCGGCAATGCGCCCAGGGTCAAGTCGATATCCTTAGGAATCTTCCTGGTGATGCAGGGGTGGCCGCATTCCTGGAGGTAAAATTGTTAGAGACTGATCGGTTGGTGGCCGAGCTCCGGATATTGTGATAGGTTGATCTGTCTGCTGTTATAAATAAGGAGCGGGGTTCCCTTATCGCTGTCATAGAGAGGACTAAAGCTGTTCGGGATAAAACCAGGTCGGTCATACTGAAGGACCTCAGCGGTTTATCTGATCGGTATGATCAATTGAGTCACGCGAATGAAGACGTCACAGCCTGGGAGGAGACTGCCTCTCGTGAGATTATTGACACGCGGGGGCAGATTCTCGCGCTTCAGAGGAAGTTGACTTTCTTGGAGTCCGAACTTGAGGTTGCCCGTACTGACAGGGGGCTGATTGTTCGGGAGGTGACAGGGTTAATCAAGCTTCAACTGACCTGAAAACTGCCCTGAAGAAGTTGGAAGACGACTGCCAGGCGCTCATGGATTTGGACGATGGGGAGCGGTTATCCCGGGAGGCTGAGCGTCGGGCCCGACAGCGGATCGAGCGGGGGACCACCTCAGTGAGAAGCCGTCTCCTAGAATTGAGTAACGTCGAAATGTAGTTGGCTTTTCTTTCTTTTATTTTGTTCCTGTTTCCTTTTTGAGAGGGACGTGGTCCTGAAACATGTAATACTTTTTTCTTCTTTCAAATAAAGAGTACTTTTCATTCTACCCTTTATTTGCATTGCTTGTTGTACCTGTGATATGATAGTGGTGTTTGCCCTGCGCGGGGGGGCTTGTTTGTGGACTCGTCATCCATGGCATACCTTGGTTTTAGTACGGATAACAAGTTTTATTAGGATACCTGGAACAGCCATGGCAAAGTGGTCATGGGTGCTCTTGGTATCGAGAAAAAGAATCCCGTAGAGCAGCTGGGCTCCCGGGCATGATGAGGTGGTGGGCTTGTGCTAAGAAACTTAGTAGAGGATATTTGTGGGCCTATTATCCTTGGCGTACCTTGGCTTAGGATACGGATAATAGGATGAAAGGAAACCGACATATTTGCTCAGAGGTAATGAGGACATGGCAATCATGAGGGTTTTATCGTGGAATCTTTCTGCTCATAGGTAATGAGGACATGGCAGGAGTGACTTCACGGAGGATATTTGTGGTCAACAGAGGACATTTATGGTCAACAGAGGACATTTGTGGTCAACAGAGGATATTTGTGGACCTATTATCCTTGTCGTACTCCGGGCATGGGTACAGATAATAGGTTGAAAAGGGAACCGACATACTTACTCAGAGGTAATGAGGACATGGCAAGTATGAAGGCTTCTTCTACAGAGCCTTCCTACTCAGAGGTAATGAGGACATGGCAGGAGTGGGCTCAATGAAGAGGGGGTACATAGAACGACTCAGAGGTAATGAGGACATGGAAGTTCTATGTAGGGGGTGATTTGTTTTTGGCGGAAGTGAAACGACTCAGAGGTAATGAGGACATGGCCGTTTTGGAAATTTGTGGATCCCTTACCCTTTTTGTGTACTGGAAGTGCGGGTATTGGATCACGAGAGAGGATCTCTTCCAGAAAGAAAGTTCAGAGGTTTGATCATACATGACTTTCTATCTGAAAGAGTGACCGGGATGTGAGTTCAGAGGCACCATCGGGTACATGACTCGATATTGTAAAAGTGTGAGTTCAGGGGCACCAACGGGTACATGACTCAAAAATCTGGGGAATTATGTGGACGAGTTCAGCGGTACCAGCGGGTACGTGACTCGAAATCCAGAAAATTGTCATCTAGACATAGTATTTCTTTAGGAACTTGCCATTGACGGGCAACATGAGCAAATCCCCATTCTGTTTTGCGAGGCGGTAAGCTCCGTTGGAGAATACGGCCTCAATGATAAATGGGCCTTCCCATTTTGGCTGGAACTTACCGGCGGTCTTGTGAGTCATGACCATCGGTCTCCGGACTACCAGAATGAGATCGCCCACCTGGAATATCCTGATTTTGACCTTCTTGTTGAAGGCTCCAGAGATGCGTGCTTGGTATAGTTCGATCCTTTGCTGAGCTAGGAGGCACTTTTCATCTAAGGCCTCTAACTCTTGTAGTCGACGTCGGTAGTTATAATCCGTCGTCAATTGATAAGTGAGGGCGACGTGGAGCGAGGATATTTGAGTCTCTAATGGGAGAACTGCCTCACTCCCGTATACTAGAGAGAATGGTGTGTTCCCAGTAGCTGTTCGGACTGTAGTACGATACGCCCATAAACATTCGCCGAGCTTCTCGTTCCAGTCACGTTTGTTGGAAGAGACAAACTTCTTGAGGAGTTTGATGATTGTTTTGTTGAATGCCTCTGCCAGCCCGTTCGCTGCCGGGTTGTATGGTGTCGAAGCAATATTCTGGATGCGATGTTTGTCGCAGAACCGATAGAAAGCGTGGCATGCAAACTGCGGACCATTGTCGTGGATGATCCTCCGGGGCAGTCCAAACCGATAGATAACGCGATGCTTCAGGAAGCTGATCACGTTCGAAGTTTTTACTTCTGCAAGCGGGACAGCTTCTGCCCATTTGGAGAAATAATCCGTGATTGCAAGTATGAAGCGATGTCCACGGGAGGAAGGTGGAGTAATCAGACCGATGATGTCCATCCCCCATGCTTCGAATGGCCAGGATGCCACTGTCGGATGTAGAAATTCGGATGGTTGGTGGATGAAGTCTGCGTGGACTTGACAGGCTTTGCACCTTCTAGCATAGTCTATCGTATCTGCTACCATCGTGGGCCAGTAGTAGCCCATTCAGCGAAGACGGTCTTGCAATTTAGGACCAGGCTGATGGGCCCCACAGATGCTGTCATGAGCTTCTCGTACGGCTTCTTTGGCTTCTGCGTTTGACAGACACCGAAGTAATAATCCATCGTAGGATCGCCGATACAATATTTTCATCTCTATATCGTAGAAGAATCTGAGAGAACGCCGTCTGATAGAGGTGGCTTCCTTCGGGTTCTCGGGCAGGATATCGTAGACGACGAAGTCAATGAATGGTTGTCTCCAGTCTGGGGCATCATCGATCGTCGGGGCAGAATAACTCGCCACGAATTGCACATTGTTCTTGGGACAGACCAGTTTGTGGCCTATCACATCCACTGATTGGCGATCATAGTTTAAAATTGCTAGGGAAACGGCAAGACCAGCTAGGGCATCAGCTTCGATATTTCGGAGTCTGGGGACATGTTCGATGAAGAAGCCCTCGAATGACGAGATGATGTCAATCGCTATTTGGTGATAAGGGATCATGTCTTCGTGGCAGACCTCGTATGAGCCCCGGATCTGATTGACGATTAGTTGGGAATCGTCGTATGCTTCAAGGTATTCTACCCCCAGCTCTCTTGCAAGTTGGAGGCCAATGACCAGAGCGTTGTACTCGGCCACATTGTTAGAGCAGGGTTCTGTGAGGGAATAAGCGCGGTTAATCACCAATCCGGAAGGGGAGTCCAGTACTACCCCGACTCCGACGACGATATTGCCTTTAGGTCCGGTCCTCGAAGCACCATCGAAGAACATTCGCCATATATCATCGTGAGAGGTTGCATGTGAGTCGGCGACCTCATCTGGGTTCTTTTCATATATTCTGGAGGACTCCGAGCCTGGGTGGGCTGCTAAGAAGTCTGCCAGGGCTTGACCTTTGACTGCCTTTTGTGGGACGAAGATCATATGATAAGGGGACAGCAATATTGCCCATGTAGCGAGGTGAGAGCTGAGTGCCCCTGGTTTAGTCATGAGGACCCTGAGAGGGTTGACTCGTGAGATCACATGTATCATTTTTCGATGACATAGTGCCGCATTTTCTGAATGGCGAACACCAGGGCAAGGCATTCCTTCTCCACAGCGGTGTATCGGTGCTCTGGCCCAATCATCATTCGGCTGAGGTAATATATGGCTTGTTCATGGCCTGCATCGTTGTTTTGCGCTAGCAGAGCTCTGAGGGAGTGCTCCATTGCTCGTACGTAGAGCAGGAGTAGTTTTCCAGAAACCGGGGCCACCAGGACTGGAGGGTTCGACAAATATTTTTTGATGCTGTCGAAGGCGCACTGGCACTCTTCATCCCATACGAATGAGACGCCTTTCTTCATGAGATGGGTGAATGGTCGACATCGCCCGGAGAGGTTGGAAATGAACCTCCTGATGTAAGCTAGCCTCCCTTGAAGGCCTCTGAGTTCGCAGAGATTTCTCGGAGGACCCATCTCCATGATTGCTTTCATCTTCTCAGGGTCTACATGGATATCCTGTGCAGTGATGATGAAGCCCAAGAACTTCCCGCTGGATACACCCAGAAAGGACTTCGTAGGGTTCATTTTCAAATTGTGCGCTCGCATTAGGTCGAATACCGTCCTTAGATCCTGCAGATGGTCTCCCTTGCAGCGACTCTTAACGGCGATGTCGTCAACATAGCACTCCACTGTCTTGCGTAAGTGGTCTCTAAAGATGATGCTCATGGCTCTTTGATATGTGGCACCGACATTCTTCAAACCGAAAGGCATGACTGTGTAGCAGTACGTGCCAATTGGTGTTCGGAATGATGTATGCTTTTCGTCATCAGGAGACATTTTGATTTGGTTGTACCCCAAGAAGCCATCCATGAATGACATACGTTCGAAGCCGCAGGTATTGTCGATCATGTTGTCTGTGATAGGAAGGGAGAATTCATCTTTGGGGCACGCCTCGTCCAGATTGCGGAAGTCGATGCAGATTCGAATCTTCCTATTTTTCTTGAGGACGGGCACTATATTGGCGACCCAATCGGGATGTTGCTCCTCACGAATGAAGCCGCTGGCTATCAGTTTGTTAACTTCGACTTCCATCGCGTCCATAATGCTTGGGCGGAAGCGTCGCTGTTGTTGCTTGACTGGCTTAGCATCTGGCTGAATGTTGAGTTTGTGAAGAGCAATATCAGGATTTAACCATGGCATGTCTTCATAGCTCCAAGCGAACACATCAATGTATTCTCTGACAAGTTCTAACAGGGACTCCCGCTCTTCGTCTGCTAGGCTTTTACTGACGAAAATTGGTTTTGGAGAAGATTCGCTGCCGAGGTCAACCTGTATGACTTCATCTTCAGTAGGAGGTTCTCTCAGTTCGAACCATTTTTCCCATTGTGCATCCAATTACTGGGCCCACGGCTCTAGCTCGAGGATCTCGGGAATGTCTTCGTCTTCTTCGTAAGCGTCGGCGAATGCCATATTGACTGACAAGACTTGTCTGAACACGTCTCCGATGCTGGTATCCGAGTCAGAAGTTGGTGACCCGGTTGAATGTGACTGCCAGTCGCATTCTTCATCTGAACTCTCAGGGGTCGTAGTAGGCGTTACATACCCTAACCCGCATCGAGTTTTGCTATAGTAGTCCCGTGGTTTGCCTGCCGGGACTGGCGGCTTCAAAGGTAATCGTCGTCCAGTGCCGTAGTTCAAACCTGGCATCGTCTCTAGATCATACCCCTGTTTCTGCATGACATATTTGGATTGGGGGATATAAAGATACAGAGGCAGTCTTCCGGCATCTGACCCGAGGTCGGCTTCCTCTATGGTGAAGGGATGCGGGTCGTCCTTCCGGCCGAAGATGATTGGACGGTCCCCTCCCTCGATTATTCGGTAAGCGTCTTCTACTAGAGTAAGCTGGATCACGGTGTACACATTTGTCACCTGTGTGTGTAGGTGAGTGCCTATACCGTGTTCTATAGCATACATTGTACATAGCTTATTGAGCTCGATGTAGTTCAAAGATAACCCTTTATTGATGAAGTAAGGTATCTTTTCTAGGGGGATTACATCATCAGCGGAGGGAACATCAGTGTGGGCAGCCACATACTTGGCTAGCTCCGGTTCCTCTTCGGCTACCCCCTGTGTGAATGAAGACTGAGAGGACGACCTGGGGAGCCTGATCGTCAGCAATTCAGTTGATGGAGCTGAGCGTGGGGTAGTTGGCAGACTAGTAACCCCCAGTTTGGCCTTTGATGTGGAGCGAGGAGTGGCTGGTTCGCTAGCAGTGTCAGACCTCGAATCTGGGTGACGACCCTTCTTGGGAAGGCGTATCGTCAACGGCTTGTCGGAGGGATTGAGCTTCTCCGTTTGGGGTTGACCGACTCTCGGCAGTCTGATTGTCAGTAGCCCCGTTGTGGGCCTCGGCACTTGGCCGGACCTTGGCAGCCGGATTATCATCTGCTCCTCTTGCGCCGAGAGGCTAATCGCGTCCTTCCGCAGGGTGGCAGTAAGGGGTGCAGACTTGCCCGGTTTACGAGCTTGGAGGTGGATCGTCAGAGGCTCTTCTGATCCTGTGGCTGTCTCGGTACTAGCTTGTACGTCTCCTTCACCAAGGTGCTTCTTCGATTTTTTGTACAGGCAGGAGTCTGAGTAGTAAGATTCGACCCCTTTGAAGGGATCGATATCAGCAAATTCTGTCCTCATGAAGCCATGTTTATCGACATATTTGAAGTACTGGTACAGCGTAGAAGGCACGATCATATAATCGTGTATCCATGGGCGCCCCAAGAGATGTTGTAAGAAGTGTCTGCATCTATGACGTAGCAGGTGACTTCGGATTGGAGGTCGCCGATTTGACACTTCAGACGAATCTTCCCAATAGGGTAGCTCCTGCCCGAATTAAAACTGCTGATGGCGGTGCTTGTAGGTGTCAGGCGATGCATTAGGATACGGAGATGATGTAGCAGACCCTTAGGGATAATGCTTATGGAAGAGCCAGGATCAATATGTATCCGATCCACCTTTACGTCGCCGATGTATCTAGTGTAGTATAGCGGGCGATCGTGCAGATTAGTTTTAATAAGCATATCCTGCGGAGTAAAGACGATGTTTGGCATTACGCCAGTGCAGGCACTGTCCTGGAGACCCACAGGTGAGTCCTCTCCGGTGAGGTTGGATTGAGCCAGATAGGCATCGGCATTTTGGAGTGCTTCGCTCAATGCAATCCGAACATCCTTGGAGAGCCTTAGGAGTTCGTATAGTGACAACTTGGCCGATGTGTTAGCCAATTGCGCTAAGATGTCAAAGTTGTAGGGCCTTTCTAGCCCTTGGGCTGCCTCTTTTCGGAGGGACTTGTCGAAGCGAGTCTCCCTCGGCCTAGGCTTGTCGGTCGTCGAAGGCTGAGCCGGTCCCGGAGCATCAGTTACGGTGGGTTGATGATTTTCAGCTGGATTGTCAACCACAGGTTGGGATTGCGCTCCAGACCGCGTGACGACAGCTGTAGCTTCCTCGATGTCTGCCGAAATTGTGTGGCAGGTCCTGACTTTTCTACTTTTCTTCTTGTACGTGGAAGATGGTGTGGGTCGAGTCACTTCTGATACCAAGTCTGGATGGATCCACATGACCTCCCCTCGTGATGTGGTAAGGGGTACTAGACCAGCAGCCTGATCTCGGGGAGGTGGAAGATTTGCAATCTTCATGGTTGCCAGAGGGATGGAGACCACACCGTCTTGTGTTTCCGTCGGAGGGAAGCTGCCGAATTGTACCGATACCATATTGGCTGCCACCGTTACCTCTTCGAAATCAATTGTCAGAGCGTTCGAATCAATGAGGTTTTGGATGTACCGTTTCAGCTGGTAGCAGTCATGTGTCGTATGGTGGACGTAGCGGTGATAATGGCAGAACTTTGGATTCTCCATTTCTGTCGGCCGCGGTTCCCATCTTGGTGGAGGAAGCTAAATTCTGTCCCCTTGTATGAGCATGTCCAAGATGGGCTTGACATGACCGTCTTCGAAGGAGTAAGTGATTTGCGACCATTGTTTGTCTGCTGGCTTTGGCTCAGGTTTTTGTGCTGTATCGGCCACCATAGCCTGTTTTCCTTTGCTATCCCGATTGTTGGAGGGGCTACCCCCATTATCGTTGTTGGGACGCTTGCCCTTGTTTTCTCCTTCCGAGATGTGCAATCCCAGTTGGCGAGCCTTCTTCAGTCGTTCTTCGACGCTTGTGGCACTGATGATGAACGTCTTCCAATCCTTGAATTGACTTTCGCCCATCCAGAGACTGATTGTCAGGAGGAGTCTCTTTTGAAAAATCTTGATCAAGGAGGAATCTTGGTTTCCAGAGGGTAGCTTCATGGCGGTCTGGCGGAACCGCTCGATTTAATTTCTTGTCAGCTCTTTCTCCCCTTGGACGACGTCCATGAGGGTGGACATGGTGACGTCCTGCCCTACTTCGTAGAATCTCTCCAAGAACATGTGCTTGAAACCGGCGAAGGAGTGGATGCAGTTGTCCGTCAGGTTGCGATACCAGTCGAAGGCGACTCCTTCCAATGCCCCGATGAATAATTGTGTGAGAATAGCATCGTCATGGGGCAGATGGTCGGTGGTGACCTCGAAGTAAGTGATGTATCGACTTGCCGAGGTCTTGCCATCATAAGGATTGATATTGAACGGCTTATATCTTGGTGGGAATGGAACATCCCTCCATGCAGCAGGGCATGGTTGCCGTATTCTGAGGTCTTGAGAGTTTTCTCGAGCGTGGAACATGGCTCGGAGCTCTTGGACCTCTCTTCTCGCTTCGCGTGCTTCGTCCACGGCGGTAGGGGCTGTTGTTTCCGGAGGATTGTTGCCCGGGTTTGGTGCCGCCGAATTCGAGTCCGCATTGACCGCGGGACCCGTGCTTGTTTGGCCAGGCGTCCCTCCATACAGAGTTGGAAGGGCCGCTTTAATCTCGTCTACAGACTTAACCAAAGTAAATAATATGGCTTCGAGACTGTCGATGTGTTGGCGATCACTGGAACCACCTTGGTTGCTGTCTGTCATGAATACCGTCTTCTCATGAGGAGAGATAGACGGAGCGGTGGAGGAAGCGCCCTTCGACTTGTACCCCTGTAGTGAGAAGTCATCGGGGTATATGGGTATGTTCCCTTCTGATTCAGACTCGGAAGGAATAATACCACCAGCCTCCGAGTTCGCCTCGTCTTGGGAGTTGTGGATGTCGTCGGGGACGTCGAGGTTTGCTACATCCGATAGGAGAGTTGTCTCCCCTGGCTCGTCTTCTTGGAATATTGGGTTGCTGTGGAGGCTCGGAGGGGTGCTACCCCCAGCCTCAGCAACCCCCTGCGTTATGGACGACGAATTTTCCACTGTAGCAGATTTTGTCTTAGAGCGAGTACCTTGGAAAACTCCAGTGGTGGGCACCCGCTTAGACGACAGTCTTTTAGTCGCAGTGGTTGAGATTTTCGGGCTGGGAATACTTGTCTTCTTCCCCCTTCCATCAGTGGGGATTTTCTGAGCAGAGTTGCAGGAGACGACGGTTGGTGCCTCGTCTTCTAATGATGGCTGTTGCAGTCTATGAAATACAGACTGCCGACTTTTTTGTGCCGTTGCACTGTTGCAGCAGCAGTTGACGATGACTTGAGTGCAGTGGCGTCCGTGAGAGGACTTTTTGCACCCGATGGGTCTTCTCTTTCCTTGCGTTTGTGGAGGATAGCCTCACGCAAGTTAGATGGGTAAGGATCGACCATCTCTGCTCCCAAAATTTTGGAAGACTTTTGTGAACCTCTCTGTCCGTCCGCCGCCGGAGGCTGGACTTGAGTGGTTCTGTACAACTTTTCATCTGAGGCCTGCATAACGGTATACGGGCCGCTCGGATGGTCGGAGGTCAGATCAGCGGATCGAACTCGCCAGGCTCGCGCTGCCTTAGACTTCTTCGCTCTAGTACGTAAGGGCACATAGTAGGAAGAGTCTAAGTGATACTGGAGAGAGTCAGACATGTCTTCATGGGAGCACAAGAGATCAGGACCATAAGAGAGGCGGTCGAAGACGGAGCCGCATGGAGTAGGCGTCATGCGGCTGTCTCCGGTGGTCTGTATGCGGTTGGCAGGCATAGCCGCATAGGCCTTCTTCATGCGGCTGGGAGTCTCAGCTGCATGATTCTTCTTTATGCGGTTGGATAATCTGGCCGCATGGATTTTCTTCATGCGGCTGGTGGATCCACCCTCATAAGCCTCCTGCATATGGTTGGCAGGAGTGTTCGGCTTCTTCTTGGGATGCATAGAGTCGCTCTTTGTCCCTGCAAGTCCAGCATCGTAGTGCTTTCCTTTGCCGGTCTTGGGGACAGCAGAGTTCTCTACTGCTCGAAGTGGAGCCGCATGAGAATCGCCCTCGCCGTCTTGGGTAGCAGAGAGTACCCCGTCCAGAGCTTGTGGGGGAGCAAATGATTTTGGCCTCCACTCGCAGCGAGCTTTCTTTGTGCGTGTTCGCTTCTAGATCGGACCAGCACTTCCTTCAGAGAGCATCTCTTCAAACGCTTGTTGGTCGAAACGAACGACCACCTTCTGTTGCATGGAGCCAAGCTTGGCTGCATTCGACTGCGTCACCAACTCCTCAGCCATGGAGAAGTTTGTCCCCAGCAGAGTCGCCATCGTGTTTGCCATTGATTGTAAAAGTACAGAACAGTTTTATGGGAGGACTGAACTTAGACTCACAATACAAACTCGCTTGTACAAAGAAAGCCTAGGGACGAAAGCCTAGGTACAGCAGACTAAGTACAATTGTTTATTTTAGATTCTGGGGGGTGACGATAGAGGCTCGGGAAGGCGACGGCAGCCCTGCCTTACTCTTTGGACGATCGGTGTGCAGCCTTGGCTCCAGAAGATTTGCTTAGCGTTAAAAAAATGCTCTCTTTGCTCTCTCTCTGCTCTTCCCTCCAAGTACTCTGGTGCTCTCTCTGGTCTCGAAAAGTGCTCCTGTGTGCGCCTCTCTCTATGTAAGTATATCTCTCCTCCTTTGTAAGGGAATGGCACCCTGCTATTTATATGAATGGGGTGTGATCATTAGGGTTGCAAATGATTGCTTCTTGGAGATGGCGGCGGCCTGTGGATTGGTCAATCTAGGCCATTCGTTTTGGTTCTGATGAATCTGGACTATCAAGTGTAGATTACACCAAATCTCATCAGCAATTAATACTGATTGAAATAAATCTTCCTCATAATGATCTTCTGATGTCTGCGAATAAATTTGATTTATTCTCCTACCACGTATCCCGGATTATTGAAATTTGACCCAATCTCTGATTGCAATAAATCTGAGAGATTGATCGGCTTAGGACATGTGTCCTAGGAGCCACTGGTGGGATCTGAACCGCATGAAGATTGAGCCGCATAAGAGTTGGGCCGCATAAGGTTTGGGCCACGTGTCAGGGCTGCTCGGGTAGTGGCCTTCCTTCGAACTTTTGAACCGCATGGAGGTGATCATTGCGAGCCGCATAAGGATTCATCCGCTTGAGCCGCATAGAAATGGTCTGCTCCAGCCACATGGGAAGGCTTCCGTTTGAGCCGCATGAGACTATCTCGGCCTGAGCCGCATGGCACGGCTTCATTCTGAACCGCATGGGAAGTCTTCGCTCGAGCCGCATATGATCGTCCACGTGGCAAGACCACGTGTCATTTTATGGATCTCGGGGGATTTGTGTGAGAGATCTCTTTCTCTTCCCCAGGGGACTGTCATTATGACAGAGTCATAATTACCACTTTTGTGTCAGGGCTGTCACTTTTTTCAGAGTTGTCAGCCGTCAAAGCAATTAATGCAGTATGGGTCGAAGGGGAACAATATTACGCCACGTGTCTTCTGAGCCGCATAGGATGTCTTGAGCCGCATAGCCCCTCGTGCCGTATGAATCTGTGAGCCGCATGGGCTTCCTGAGCCGCATGGGGTTTCCTGGCCGCATGGATCCTTCTTTAATATTTTCCATGCTTCTACACCGCGCCCATCCCCGTGCGGCGCGCCTCCGGCCAACGCCCCTTCCCGGCCGCCCGTGGTGCCTCCAGCGCCGGACCCCAACCCCGCGGCGCCCTCCGGCCCTTCCTGGCCGTCCCGACTCCTCGACGTCCATCGCCGCGCCCGCCGGACCCCGATCCGGCCGCCCCCAGCAGCCCCGTGCCCCACGCGCTGTTCTCCCCGGCGCCCCGTGCCCGGCCAGCACCCACCCCGGCACACCCCGAGCCGTGCTCTGCTGTTCTAGACACCCCCTACCCAGCGCTGTCCGCAGGATTTCGAGTTCGTTCTGTGGATTCACGCGTCCCGAGTCCATGGCAACCCTTTGGATTCTGTCGTTTTGGGTAATTCCTGGTTAATCACAGTAGTTCGTCCCTCCCGTGTCAATGATGAGAATTGGTCCACGAATCTCCTTCGGGAATTCGATTTTTGGGTTACGTTTGTTTTCGGGATTTTTCGTGAAACCTTCGGGAAAGCTTATGTTGGCTTGGTTTTGATTTTTCGAAACTTTCAGAAATAATTTCTGTGAATATTTTGGTTTTTGGATATTTTTGGAATTGTGCTATGATGTTTTTGGGTTGGTTTCGGATTCCCGAATTCGTTTCGGGTTGTTCCGAATTACTATTGGGAATGTTTGTGGTTATTTATATATATATATATTTTGGAATTCCCTGGTTTGGGATATTTGCAGGAAAATATTGGCACACTTTCCCAGTTTTTGGGTTGACCAAAAATAGAGGAAATGCTGCCGGATTTTTCTATAAAATTTAATTATATTTTTAAAATGATTTTAAAATGGTTTTTCAGAAAATATTAATATTTTGGATTTGGGGCGACGACCGTATTGGTCAATGGGCCCTGGCTAAGTGCAAACGAAACCGGCTTCGCCCGGACGTTGAGGCATTAGCCTATTTGACGATTGGACCAATATCTGAGACTCATTAATATTTAACTTATTTTTATTATTTAATTTATTCATAATTAAATTGTAGGAAGATTTTAGAACTAACAACTGTTTCGTCTTATTTTAATTTATGTAAATAAATTGTAATGGGCATAAGCCCAGCCTGTCTATTTTCTCTGTGACCTGTAATTTTGTAGCATAGGTTTTCTATTGTTTTCTGGTTTTGCGAGTTATTTTAGTGTACGCATAAATCAAAAATAGATAATTATTTTGATATAGAAAATTAATAAAGTTTTCTCACATTAAAATTTACAAGTTTTAATATTTAACAACGATCATGTTTTCTCATTAAAATAAGAAATTTAGTTTTATACGTATAATTACGAAAATATAAAGTTTTAATCAATTAAAATTGGAAACTACGAGTTTTTCCAAAATACAAGTTTAAATAATTTTTCCCTCGTTATTAATTATAACGCACAGATAATCGTATTTTGTTCGTGGTTAATAAATAAAGATTAAAATTGATTAGGACACAATTAGAGATTTCAACTAGCATAGTTAGCTTGGTAACCCTTGATTCTGAGTCAAACTTCTCGAATGTAGGATTTCGAGGACGAGTCTAAATCCCATCTCGAAGTCTTCAACCCTTCAAGTCCAGTCCAATTTGAGGCAAGTACATTTTGTGTTAGTTTACAGTTATTTTAATAATTGCTTTACTGCAAGTTTAAACCACGATGCAACACGAAACTCTCTCTGAGAGCACTGACTGATTGACTGATGGGTACTGGAGAAATAGTGTAATGTTTATGACCACATTGAACTGATAACTTAGAACTGTATTAGCTTACCCCTCTCTCACACGGGGATAAGCCATATCGTATCAATAGGATACTACTGTACAACCCAAGCCGGTCATATTCATTGCCTATTCAAAATCATACTGTTTTACTGCTAGAAAACTGTTTATTTTAAATTGTTTAAAAGTGCATGATTCTATTATTATTTTAACTGTTCAAATTAGCATGAATTGTACTTTGCTCCCTCCTGACTGGAGATACATTTTTAGGGGATATTGAGGATGCTGAGCTGTTAATCAGCAGTTATTACGACCCGGTTCTGTACCCAATGGTGCTGCCGGAGTCCCCTTTGAAGGACGTAGGGACTGAGGCCGATGAGCCGAATGCTTAGATTGATTTTCTTTTCCAGTTTTGTTGTTTCATTAAAAATTCTGTTATTTGAATTCAGTATTCATTTCAGTACTTTTAAATTCCAGTTGTATTTATTTCAAATGTTTAATAAAGTTTCATTTCCCGAATATTAAGTTGTGACAAATATAGATGTTGTTGTTGTGGTTACCTGCTAATGGAACAACTTACTGCCGTCGTCTCAACAACGGTACAGGCTGGGCATGATCCGGTTCGACCCAATTATTTGGGATCGGGTCGTGACATGTTTTTCGTGGTGGCCCATGCAGGTCACACAACAACTTAGGAAAACATACCTAGAAATAATTAGAACACTAGAACATTGATTTGTCACAACATAGGTCCGGATTATATTTAAATAAATATTTTTGTTTGATTATAGACTGGTAGGACACCTTGCTTATGTTTTCATCCTAAACCTTCCAGAATATGACCAAGAAAAAGACCACCCCTGCTGGCGATGAGGTGTCATCATCCGAACACACCCCATCTCCCCCATCACGTCTAGACCCTTTACCGTTGCAGCTGACCGACCGTCCCCATCAATCTCCAGCACTCCGTGGCGCTTACGCCACTACTTCTCAAGCGGCGAACCCTACACTTCCCCGGGCTGAGCCGCAGACCCCTGCGTTAGTGTCCGCACCAGCTGCCCCACCAGTTCCCGTGGATCCTACTGATCTAGTGGGCATGCTTCGAGGAGTGCTTGAAGCACAGAGAGCCCAAGCATAAGCTCATCGAGAACAGACCGCAGCCCAAGCTGCAGCCCATCGCGAGCAGACCGCGATCATGAGAGAAGGCATGGAGAATGCCCACAATGTGGCAATGGCTGCCCTCGAGAGAGGAGCAACCACTTCATTGGAGCCACGACCTGCCAAGGTAAACATAATTCAGGAGTTAAGTTTTATGTCATTAAGGCCATTCTTTTGATTAGAGGCTTATTATTACATGAAGGTCGGAGATATAGAGAGCTTTAAGAAGCAAGGCCCTCGACCTTTCAAAGGAACCGAGGGTATCATCTACGCCGATGAATGGCTAGACAGCATGGAGCGTCTCTTGAGCGTCGCTCGACTCCCAGAGGACCTCAAGATCGAAGCAGTAGGACTTCAGCTGCAAGATGTGGCCAGCACCTGGTATCGGAATGAACCCCGACTCCAGGACAAGCAGCTCGACTGGGACACCTTCAAGAGGCTGTTCCGCAGGAAGTTCTTTCCAACATCAGAGATACGGGAGATGGAAAGACAGTTTCAGGACCTGAAGCAAGGAAACATGACGGTCGAAGAATATACGGCAGAGTTTGGTCGACTTAGCCGCTTTGCCCAGAACTTAGTTGCTGACCCCAATGATCGTGCTGAGAGATTCAGGTATGGACTAAGAGAAGAGATTCGTACCCCTGTGATCGCAGGTGGCGCCAAGACTTATGAGAGGATCCTGATACGAGCTTAGGACATAGAGAAGAGCCAGCCTTCTCGTTCAAAGAGGGAGTATCCTGGAACTAGCAACTTCCAGGGTAACGAGAAGAGGCCCAACAACAACAACAACAACAGGCCTTTGCACCACCAGTAGCAGCACCATCAGGCAAGGACCAACGACAAATCGCCTCAGAGGCAGATCCCTGTCTGTGATTATTGCAAGAGGCTAGGACACCAGTCGAACATATACAGGAAGAGGCTAGGACACTGCCTAGTCTGTGGGTCTGCCACCCACCAAGTGAAGGACTTCCCCTTGTCAGTCCACCGAACCGGAACAACTTAGCAAAGAGCTCCCCTACCCACTCAGCAACAACGGTTCGGACAACACCAGCAGAAGACCGGGCGAGCCTACGCCCTAGCAGCTGATGAGCAAGAACCAGAGCAGGAACCCACCGCTGATGTCATCACAGGTTCCATTTATGTGTTTTTACATCCTGCTCTAGCATTATTTGATTCGGGTGCATCATATAGTTTCATATCATCAGAGTTTATTTCTGCACACCACCTAGATACGGGACTTAGCAAGGTGATTAGTAGAGTTATGACTGGTGGTAGACCCATACCCATCACCGAGACTTGTAACTGTCCTATAACTATCTCAGGCCATCAATTTTTAACACCCTTACTTGTGATGCCCCTGCCCAACTATGATGTAGTCCTAGGGATGGACTGGTTAAGTGAGCAGCATGCACTGATAGATTGTCATAGAGGTTGTGTAATCTTCAGCCCACCAGGAGAACCGGAGTTTGAAATCTCCCGAGCTCCGGAAGACATGAAGAGTGTTACCTACTCCTCAATCACCGAAGAACCCGGGCCTCCTCACCCTATCATAGCAAAATTCATGGACGCCTTTCCAGATAGTCTTCCAGGATTGCCGTCAGATCGAGGTGTGAAATTCACCATCGATCTAGTACCCGGCTCTTCCCCTATTTCTCGGGGATGCTACAGAGTCAACCCCAAGGAGGCAAAGGAGATAAAGGACCAGATTGACGAGCTGAAGGCACAAGGATTTATCAGAGACGGGGCTTCACCCTGGAGAGCACCAGTTTTGTTCGTGCCCAAGAAGGATGGAACCGTGCGGATGTGCATTGACTACCGGCCGCTGAACAACATCACCATCAAGAACAAGTACCCTCTGCCCCGGATCGACGACCTGTTTGATCAACTGATTGGAGCCAAGGTATTTTCGAAGATAGATCTCAGATCAGGCTACCATCGAATCAAGGTCAGGAAGGAGGATATTCCCAAGACAGCGTTCAACACCAAGTATGGGCAATTTGAATTCTTGGTCATGCCGTTTGGACTGTCAAATGCTCCTGCGATATTCATGAACCTCATGAACAAGGTTTTCCACGAATACCTGGATCAGTTTGTTGTTGTCTTTATCGATGACATACTGATCTACTCGAAGACTGAGGAAGAGCACGAAGAGCACCTGAGAAAAGTGCTGAGCACCTTGAGGAAGGAGAAGCTCTATGGTAAGCTATCCAAATGTGAATTCTTTTTAGACAAAGTAGAATTTTTGGGCCATGTTGTCACAGGAAAAGAAATTTCGGTGGATCCAAAGAAGATAGCTGCTATTGAGAAGTGGACTGCACCAAGCTCGGTTGCAGAGATCAGAAGCTTTTTGGGTTTAGCTGGCTACTACCGAAAGTTTGTGAAGGATTTCTCAAAGATTGCTGAACCAATGACGAAGCTTACCAGGAAGAACAAGGAATTCATTTGGTCTGAAGCTTGCCAGTCAGCTTTTGAGGAACTAAAGAGGAGGCTCACAACGGCGTCTATACTTGCGCTACCCGTAGGTACCGGCGGTTTCTTAATTTATAGTGATGCTTCCGGTGAGGGATTGGGCTGCGTTCTTCAATAACACGGGAAAGTAATTGCTTACGCATCTAGGCAATTACGGACTCATGAGAAGAACTATTTCACACATGATTTGGAGCTTGCAGCGGTGATATTTGCATTGAAGTTATGGAAGCACTACCTTTATGGAGAGAGAGTGGAAATATTTACAGACCACAAAAGTCTGAAATATGTTTTCACTCAGAAAGAGCTGAACATGAGACAGAGACGATGGCTAGAGCTGATGAAGGATTTCGACATCAACCTGCAGTATCATCCGGGTAAGGCTAATGTTGTTGCAGATGCACTTAGTCGATACCCGATGGCAATGTTCTTGACTAAGGAGCGCCATTTGCTGGAGGACATGGAAAAGCTTGGATTGGAAATTGTACTGCCTGAAGAGGAAATGAAGAAACTGGGAAGAGAAGCCATTATACCAGGAGCTGAGTCAACAATGATGCAATTGCAAGTGCGTTCAAGTCTGATGGACAGAGTCAAGGAGGCACAATTCCAAGACGAGACGCTTTGCAAACTCAGAGACCAAGTACTGGCAGGAACACTTGAAGGATTCTCAATCGCCAGCGACGGAGCACTGAAGAATGGTACAAGGCTTTGCATACCAACTGGCGAACTGAGGAACGAGCTGATGCAAGAAGCGCACCAGTCGCAGTATTCTATACATCCTGGAGCCAACATAATGTACCGAAATATGCGTACAATATTGTGGTGGTACGGAATGAAGAAGGATGTATCCAGGTATGTGGCTAGATGTTTAATTTTTCAGCAAGTAAAAGCTAGCAGACAGAGACCAGCAGGATTATTGCAGCCGCTTGACATCCCGAAATAGAAATGGGAGCATATAACAATAGATTTCGTGTCGGGACTGCCTCGATCCCAAGGAAGGAAGGATGCCATTTGGGTTATCGTGGACCGACTGACGAAGTCAGCTCACTTTATCCCCTTCAAGGTCGGTTTATCCACTGGGAAGTTGGCGGCACTGTACATGCGACACATCTACCGGATTCATGGAGTTTCGATAAGTATTGTGTCTGACAGAGATACTAGATTTACCTTTCACTTTTGGAAGAGTTTGCATGACAGTTTGGGAACACAACTGAAGTTCAGCACCGCCTACCATCCCCAGACTGACGGACAATCGGAGAGAACAATCCAGACGCTAGAAGACATGCTGAGATCCTGCGTCTTGGAATTTGGAGGGTCTTGAGAAGACCATTTGCACTTGGTAGAGTTCTCCTATAACAACAGCTACCAAGCTAGCATCGGTATGACACCATTCGAGGCACTCTATGGACGTCATTGCTGCACTCCACTTGCTTGGGACGACGTCAGAGAATGAGTATTGCTTGGACCTGAGATGGTGACCGATGCAGCAGAGAAGGTGAGAATGATCAGAGACAAGCTCAGGATTCCCCAAGACAGACAGAAGCATTGGGCCGATAGCAGCCGACAGCCTTTGGAGTTTGAAGAAGGTGACAGTGTGTTTGTGAAAATCTCTCCTACCAGAGGAACCATCCGTTTCGGCAGAGCAGGAAAGCTAAGCCCCAGGTATATTGGTCCTTTTGAAGTACTTAGCAGGATTGGAGAAGTGGCTTATCGGGTGGCTCTACCCTCAAGTCTCGAAGGCGTCCACAACGTCTTCCACGTTTCGCAGCTGCGACGCTACATCCCGGACCCAAGCCACATCTTGGACCATTCGGAGCTAGAGATTGGACCCAGCCTCTCTATGCCAGAGAAGCCAGTGGCGATATTGGACAGAGGCGAGAAGAGAACCAGGAACTCTGTGACGCCGATAGTCAGAGTCATGTGGCGGCACAACTCACCAGGTGAGTCGACCTGGGAGCGAGAAAACGAGATGCAGGAGCAGTACCCGTACTTGTTTGAGACTTAAGGTAACCCCTAACCCTGCCTTTAATTTCGAGGACGAAATTTTCTAAGGAGGGAAGATTGTGAAACCCAGTTTTTGTAATGTGAATTATTATTAATATTATAATATTATTACTATTATTATTATTATTATTAACGGTGGGTTTTAAAATTAATTTCAAAAATTAAATTCTGGTTTTGATTGCTGACCTGACCCGAGTCCGGACTAGTTTTCCGAAACCCAACTGGAACCCAACCCCTTAATTTCTTCTCACATTTCCTCTCTAGAAAGTTTCCTTCTCCACACTCCCTTTTAAATCCTCACCACCACCAACTCCTCTCTAATAACCCAACTCTCTATTCTCTCCAGAAGAACCATCCCACCATCACCACTACACTCTCCCCTCTCTCACTCACAAACCCCCTGCCGAGCTTCCAGAGACCCCCTCCAGAGACCCGCACCCATCCCCGTGCGGCGTGCCTCCGGCCAACGCCCCTTTTCGGCCGCCCGCGGCGCCTCCAGCGCCGGACCCCAACCCCGCGGCGCCCTCCGGCCCTTCCCGGCCGCCCCGACTCCCCGGCGTCCATCGTCGCGCCCGCCGGACCCCGATCCGGCCGCCCCAAGCAGCCCCGTGCCCCGTGCGCTGTTCTCCTCGGTGCCCCGTGCCCGGCCAGCACCCACCCAGGCACACCCCGAGCCGTGCTCTACTGTTCTGGACAGCCCCTACCCAGCGCTGTCCGCAGGATTTCGAGTTCGTTCTGTGGATTCACGTGTCCCGAGTCCGAGGCAACCCTTCGGATTATGTCATTTTGGGTAATTCCTGGTTAATCACAGTAGTTCGTCCCTCCCGTGTCAATGATGAGAATTGGTTCACGAATCTCCTTCGGGAATTCGATTTTTGGGTTACGTTTGTTTCCAGGATTTTCCGTGAAACCTTCGGGAAAGCCTCTGTTGGCTTGGTTTTGATTTTCCGAAACTTTCGAAAATAATTTCTGTGAATATTTTGGTTTTCGGATATTTTTCGAATTGGGCTGTGATGTTTTTGGGTTGGTTTCGGATTCCCGAATTCGTTTCGGGTTGTTCTGAATTACTATTGGGAACGGTTGTGGTTATTTTTATATATATATTTTGGAATTCCCTGGTTTGGTATATTTACAGGAAAATATTGGCACACTTTTCCAATTTTTGGGTTGACCAAAAATAGAGGAAATGCTGCCGGATTTTTCTATAAAATTTAATTATATTTTTAAAATAATTTTAAAATAGTTTTTCGGAAAATATTAAAATTTTGGATTTTGGACGACGACCATATTGGTCAATGGGCCCTGGCTAAGTGCAAACGAAACCGGCTTCGCCCGGACGTTGAGGCATTTGCCTATATGACGATTGGACCAATATCTGAGACTCATTAATATTTAACTTATTTTTATTATTTAATTTATTCATAATTAAATTGTAGGAAGATTTTAGAACTAACAACTGTTTCGTCTTATTTTAATTTATGTAAATAAATTGTAATGGGCATAAGCCCAGCCTGTCTATTTTCTCTGTGACCTGTAATTTTGTAGCATAGGTTTTCTATTGTTTTCTGGTTTTGCGAGTTATTTTAGTGTATGCATTGTAGGAACGAAATAGTAAAGCGTAATACTCTAGAGGGGGGTGAATAGAGTTGGCAGCGGAATAATGCTAATTAAAAAATATTAGCAGCACAATCACAGAATATTAATCAAAACTAAAATAAAGTAAAGACAGAGTTAAGAGAGCAAACGCAAAGACATCGATGTATACTGGTTTTCCTCTGTTGAGGACTAATCCAGTCGGTAGAACTCTTGCTACCAGTTGAATCCACTATTGGAAAAACCGCAAGTTTTCTTACGAAGTCCTTGCAACTTCTATAACGCGAGCTTTGATACGAAGAACTCGTCCAACTTCAAATGTGAAGAGGTATTCTTCAATCAAGCCTTCTGATTACAATCTCTCAGAAACTTCTAGACCGTACCGCACTGGCAAATCGACTAGAGGATTGTAATTGGCTTGGGATCTGAAATTTAAAGCTCAAGAAAACTCTTTGGAAGACTGAATGCTTTAGATAGAGAGAAGATTGAAAGTGAATGAGTGAGTTGAAATGATCGAAATCCTTCTCTATTTATAGGTGTTCCAAAGGCAGACTTCTGACAGAATTCGGGCAGAATTCGGGCAGAACTCTATGAGCAAATCTCGGTCAAATCCGCAACTGCAGGAGGACCAAGTAACAAGGATTCAAAATCACAACGGCCACCAACCGAACTCTGGCCGAACTCTGGCCGAACTCGGCCCGAGTTCTGTCAGGGTTTAGTTAGGGTTTTAAAAAAGCTTTTTGGTGATTTTTGAAAACCTTTTTGAAAACCTTTTTGTAAACCTTTTTGAGAGGACATTTTAAAAATATTTTGAACTCATTTAAGGGTAGCCTATTGGCCAGTACGACTCGGTGTACAACATATTCCTAGACTCAAATAAAATAAAAAATATATTGCATAAGGAATTACAGACTCGAGTAGGCAAACAGATCTTCGGTCTTGAATTTAGTGGATAGCCATTCTTGATCATGTCCAAGAGTCCGAGATGTCCCGACTAGCTTCGTATATCCAGACAGAGTTTGATCAATTATTAAAATCAGGTTGACCATATGACCAATGGCCCAACAATCTCCCCCATTTTGATAATTGAAAAACTATGAATGATATAACATTAAGCTTGTTCAAAATATCAAAAAGTAGAATTGTTCATATCATGTATTATCTCAAAAAAAATGTTAGATCTTTTAATTTTTCTCCCCCTTTGTCACTTAGCAAAATAATTGCAAAAGATAAAGCTCCCCCGCAATCAATGCATAAGTAACAAATAGTGAGAAAACACATATAAAAAAAATAAGACAGAAATAAAAGAGAAATATCACAGGCA
The DNA here is from genome assembly GCA_029216955.1 of Iris pallida. Taxonomy (NCBI): domain Eukaryota; kingdom Viridiplantae; phylum Streptophyta; class Magnoliopsida; order Asparagales; family Iridaceae; genus Iris; species Iris pallida. Next base: position 4,419,731 of record JANAVB010014200.1, read on the forward strand.
TGTATTATAAAAAAAATCATCACAGGCATGTAATTTCACAGGCAGTTATAAAGAATGAAGCAATATGAGATAGTGCTATCATAAACTGAAACTGAAACATAGTGCTGAAATAAACTGGAACGCCATAAACTGAGGCATAATAAACATGTCCATGAAAATAACAGAGTACTGAAGCAAACTAGAAAGTGCTAATAATAATCAAAAAGTACTGATAATAACTTGGAATGTCGAAGCATTTCCAAGTGCACAATAAAATATCACTCAAAATCATATAGTCACATCTCCTCATCATTATCCTCCTCATCATCATCAGCTCGACCAGCATGTCCTGAAGGACCAGCTCTAGAGGTACCAGCACTAGAAGGATGAGGAGGGGCGCCAGCATAGAACTCACCAACAAAGTCACGAGGTTGACGGTACCAATCATAGGCATTACCGGGCTGGAAGTAGGCATGAACAGTCTCATCCTCACAGCGGTAACCAGAGAAAGCTGGATCTCTAGGGATGGAACCGGCTGAATGACCAGTCTGGGCAAAACGAAGATCAGCTAAGGAATTTGCAAGCGCCTGATAACGGGTGACGTCGCAAAACTCACGTTCGCGAGCCATGTCCGTCATCGAGACGTGCAAAGTAGATAAATGCAGATGTATGCCCTCAAATGTCATGGCATACTGATAAGGTGGTGGAGGAGGTGCAGTAGGAGGAGCAGGAGGAGGAGCTGAAACAGTCCTGCTACGATGAGATAACTGAAGAAACTTGGGCTCAGGGTCCTGAGTACAAGTCGACAGATCGATATCGAAGCGCTGAAAGATGCGTGGGAGAATCATCGCGTAAGAGAGATTTCGATCTCTTGCACGACAACGACCCATCATCTGAATCATGGTCTTAGGGGCAGAAAATGGAATCTCCTTAAGAATGTGGTACATGGCGGACAGTTCAAGAGAAGTCACATCATCCTTTGAAGTGGATTTTGGAAGTAGTGTGGAATAGATGATGCGATGCAATTCATAGTTAAACAAGTTCAGGTTGTTAGCCTTGAACTTTCCAGAGCGTACTCTATCAGGTGCACAGAGTTTCACTTTGAAACTGGCGATTGTCGTGCCTTCGGGGAAATCAAATTCAGTGATGTCAACTAGCGGTTCACCTTTGTTAGGGATACCAAGGATCTCCGCTAAGAGGTCATCATCGAAATTGATATTAATACCTCCAACACGAGTGCTCACATCAAAAGTGTTTAAAATGAGATTGCAATAAAATAATCTAATGGCATTAGTTGCTATAGGGAAGCAGATTTTAACAAAAAGATGTAACCCTAATGCCTCAAAGAAATGACGATGATCAGGAAATACAGTCCATTTGACTGGAGCGCCTGTGCATATGGATCTCATGGAGAAGTCTCCATACCACAGTAGGGCTTGGTCTAGGGTTTGAAAGAAAAACCCGTCGAACGCGCCGTCGCTCGTTTGGACCGGCGAGAAGAGGGAATCCGTATACGGATGCGAAGATGACCCTTCCTCACTAGGGTTCGTCTTCTTCCTCTTTGAAGGATTGAATTTTGGTGCCATATGTGCAAATTGAAGTAAAAATACACTAATTAAAAAGTGGAGAAGGATGTGATTATCCCTTCCGAAATCAAAGTATGTCGAAGAGAACGACGAACTCCGCACGAATCCAAATTTTGGATTGATTTCATCACTAGGATTGGAAGAAAGAGGGTGGTGAAGAACTAGGGTTCGGGGCTCCTTCGCGGCTGCTGTTGCTGTTATGATGTAGTTTGGAAGCAATAAAGAAGAAAGGCTCTCGGGCTCTGGCTATATAACCTGAAACCCTCAACCGAACTCAGGCCGAATTTGGTCAGAGCTCTGGCCGAATTCGTCTAGGGTTCTTTATAGTTGATTTTTGCTATTCTTTTTTATTGTCTCATTTCAAATATTTAATTCAAAGATTAGTCATTTCAACTTCAATTAACATAATTAATATTATTTTATAGATTAAATGTCGTTACACAGCGACTGTTTCAGATTAGCTGTAGGAGTACTGTCCCAGCTGGCGGAGGTTCACCGGGGAACTCTTAAGTACCGCTTCGCTTCAACCGTAGTTGTGGTGACAGACAGACTCTTTATTGGCTTGTCTCTAACACAGTTTTTGCGTAATGATATATAATCATAAAACAAAATTAATTAATATTATTGACGTCCAAAATTCCTAATTCTCGACGTAAATAATTGAAACGATCTTTCGCTAGAGGTTTAGTGAAGATGTCAGCTAGTTGATTTTCAGTATCTATGTACACAAGGTTTATATCTCCATTTTGATGATGATCTCTAAGAAAGTGATGTCGAATCTCGATATGTTTAGTACGAGAGTGACATACTGGATTCTTAGTCTAATTAATAGTGCTCGTGTTATCACAGAAAATAGGAATATGTGTGTGAAATAAATTATAGTCTTCTAGGGTTTGTTTCATCCACAAAATCTGAGCACAACAACGTCCTGCAGCGATGTACTCAGCCTCTGTTGTTGATAGGGCTACAGAATTTTGCTTTTTACTAAACCATGAGACTAAAGCCTTGCCTAAGAAATGACATGTGCCACTGGTACTTTTTTATCAACTTTGCATCCAGCAAAATCTGCATCTGAATAACCAATAAGGTCAAAGGACTTAGTTTTGGGATACCACAAGCCAACAGAAGAAGTGCCCTTAAGGTATCGAAAGATACGCTTAACTGCGGACAGATGTGATTCCTTTGGGTTAGCTTGAAAACGTGCACACAGGTAAACACTAAACATTATATCTAGACGACTAGCAGTTAAATAAAGTAAACTACCAATTATACTTCGATACTTACGTGTGTCGATTGGCTTGCCTTGTTCATCTGAATCAAGCTTTGTTAAGTTGCCATTGGAGTGCCAATAGGTTTGACATTGTCCAGATCAAACTTCTTTAGCAAGTCTTTTGTGTACTTGGCTTGATTTATAAATGTCCCATTATCAGTTTGTTTGATTTGCAATCCGAGAAAGAATTTCAGCTCTCCCATCATGCTCATCTCAAACTCATTCTGCATACACTTAGAAAATTCTTGACAAAGAGATTCATCAGTGGATCCAAATATAATATCATCAACATAGATTTAAATTAAAAGAAGTTTGCCATTAAAAGACTTAATAAACAGTGTAGTGTCAACCTTGCCTTTTAAAAAACCGTTGTCAAGTAGAAAAGAGCTTAGACGATCATACCAAGCACGAGGGGCTTGTTTTAAACCGTATAAGGCTTTCTTCAACTTGAAAACATGATCAGGATTTTTGAAATTCGTGAAACCTGGAGGTTGGGCTACAAAAACTTCTTCTTTTATAAAACCATTTAAAAAAGCACTCTTGACATCCATTTGAAATAGTTTGAAATCATAAAAACATGCAAATGCACATAACATGCGAATGGATTCTAATCTCGCAACTGGGGCATAAGTCTCATCGTAGTCGATACCTTCTTTTTGATTGTATCCTTGAGCTACGAGTCGAGCCTTATTACGAGTCACTAAACCATTCTCATTTAGTTTATTTCGGAATACCCAACGGGTGCCAATGACCGGATGATCAATAGGCCAGGAAACAAGTTCCCAAACTTGATTCCGTTCAAATTGGTTTAATTCCTCTTGCATAGCATCTATCCAAAAACTATCACTACATGCTTCATCAATCGTTTTGGGTTCTAGCTGTGAAATAAATGCAACACTAGAAACAATATCTCTACTGGATGTACGAGTACTTACACCTTTGGTAATGTCACCAATTACCAAATCCTTTGGATGATCAGCTGTAAATTTTAATCTTTTCGGTAGATTCTGAAGGTAGCTGGTTCCTGGATCTTCTCTAGGAGGTTCAGCTAGTGCAGAGCTTGGTTGAGGATCAGCTGATGTTGAGGTTGATGCAGGCAGATCTTCATCATTGTCATCGATAGTCATCTGATTTAGTTCATCAAAAGTGACGTTGATTGACTCTTCGATGATCATTGTTCGTTTGTTGAAGACTCTGTATCCTCTGCTCTTGGCCGCATAACCTAAAAATATACCTTCATCGGCCTTTTCGTCAAACTTTCCCAAATTGTCTTTTGTATTAAGAATAAAACATTTACAACCAAATATTCTAAAATATAAAATAGATGGAATTCTATCAAACCATAACTCAAATGGAGTCTTCTTCGATTTGGGTCAAATTAGAACTCTATTGGGAACAAAGCAAGCTGTATTGACAGCTTCAGCCCAGAAATATTTGGGTAGACTAAACTGGTTTAACATTACTCTGGCCATTTCGGATAGAGTTCTGTTCTTACGTTCCACAACTCCATTTTGTTGTGGAGTCCTAGGACAGGAGAACTCGTGTACAAAACCGTGTGTGTCACAAAATTGCTCAAAATCAGCATTCTCGAATTCGCCTCTATGATCGCTTCTGATTCGAGTGATCATGTAACCTTTTTCATTCTGAACGTTTTTGCAAAAGGCGACAAATTCGGATAATGTATCATTCTTGCGTGTCAAGAAATATACCCACGTGTATCTAGAGAAATCATCTACAATTACGAAAGTATAAAGCTTACCTCCGAGGCTAGCAACTCTGCTAGGACCAAATAAGTCCATATGAAGCAACTGTAGAGGCCTGGTAGTACATACTGCGTTTACTGACTTGAATGTGGATCTGGTAGCTTTGTTCTTTTCATATTGGCTGCGTACCGAATCTTTCTTGAATGTAATGTCCGATAAACCGCGTACTAGCTTCTTTGTGGATAATCATGATATTGTGTCCATATTTGTGTGACCGAGTCTCATATGCCACAGATGACTCTCATCACTCTTGGCCATTAAGCATCTACCTGAAATGTTAGTTTCTTCCAACAAATAGAAAACATACATGTTGTCTTCCCTGATACCTTCAAAGATAGTACTACCAGTTGAGCTATCAACTATAGTACATTTGTCTTTGCCAAAGTTGATGCCATAACCATGATCAGCTAGATGACTTACGCTGAGTAGATTATGTTTCAACTCGGTAACCAGACAGACATCTTTAATAACAGGATAGGGAGACTTACCAACATCACCGATACCAATAATATACCCTTTCAAGTTATTACCGAAGGAGACATAGCCTTCCTTCTTTTTCTTCGACAGTGTTGTAAATAGTGTAGCGTCACCGGTCATATGCCGTGAGCAACCGCTGTCGAGGATCCATTTGCTTCTAGCATGTGAAAGGTGTTCCACCTACAAAACAGTTTTACAGATGAAACTTTTGGTACCCATTTCTTGTAGGGTCCTGAAATGTTAGCCTTTGGTATCCAAGCATAAATATTTAAATCAACAAGCTTTCTGATTCTACATGCAGATAAAATATGACCAATGAGGCCACAATAATGACATTTTGCATGTCGAGTGTTGAAAGCTGAGTGGTGGGCATGGTTGGTAGGTTTAGATTTTCTAGTATAGAAGAAAGCATGCCTATAATCTTGTTTGGGCTTAACCTTTTGGGGTAAAGATTTGATAGGGTTAGGTTTGACAGTGTTTGGCTTGGAAATGTTCTGATTTTTCGGTAAGTGACACGTGTTAGGGAAGGAAGCAGCAGGCTCAGGCTGTTTTCCTAACCTAATTTCCAATCTTTTGGAAGTGTCATACAACTTAGTATAATCAGAAGTGAGTGTTTCCATTCTGATTTGTGCACATTGAAGACTTTTCTTCTCTTTAGAAAGTTCTTCCTTGAGTTGGTCAATAACTTTGTCTTTCTCTTCAGATGACTTGGTAGTCTCGTGTAATAAGAGCTTTATTGAAGAAAGCTCACCAGACTCACTAACATTATTTCTAACCTCAGCTAGTAGGTCGGTAAGTCTACCTATTTCACCTTTGTACTCTTTGAGTACCTTCTTAGAGGTCTAATACTTGCTACGCAGTTTCCTGTAATCAGTCATCAGGTCACTGAAGGCATCTCCTAATTGCTCAAAGGTGAAGTCATCATAAGTATCAACTACAGGTTCAGTGGGTACCTGATCGGATGCCATAAAGCATACGTTTGCAGCGTCTTCTGATTGTTCGTCTTCTGAGTCGCTTACTTCACTTTTATGCCATATGCTGGTATTGGCATATCTCCTAGATGTTGATATCTTCAGGTTCCTTTTTTCATACCTATTGCTCTTCTTGCTTGATGATGAGTTTGTGGGACAATCCTTCTTCATGTGTCCCTTCTTCTTGCAGCCGTAGCAGACAACGTCATCTTGATACCAGTTGTTGCTGCTGTTGTTTTCTTTGGCTCTCTTCTCATATCTCATGAATCTTTTGAATTTTCTTGCTAGGAGTGCTTGATCTTCAGCATCAGATTCACTGCTGTCTGAGTCACCTTCAGCAGCTTTTCTGTGCTGAGCCTTGAAAGCGATCGTCTTCTCCTTTGGTGCAGGCTCTTCAAAATCTTGTAGCTCCAGTTCATGAGTGAGTAGCTTACCCATGAGTACTTCGAGGGACATAGTTGTGAGGTCGTTCCCTTCAATGATTGCAGTAGCCTTCGGAATCTAGTTCTTGGTGAGTGCTCGCAGGAGTTTGCGAATCTTTTCATGGTTACTATACTCTTTGCCTAGGAAGGATAAAGGATTTACAATATCCAAGAATCTTTCGAACATTTGAGTGACTGTTTCGTTGGGCTTCATCTTGAACACCTCATACTCTTGAGTAAGTCTGCTGACTTTAGATTCTTTGACTTGAGTTGTGCCTTCATGTGTGACTTCAAGTAGCTTCCACACTTCATTAGCCGTTGTGCAGATAGACACCCTGTTAAATTCAGTTCTGTCTAAAGCACAAAATAGAGCATTAATAGCACGTGCGTCAAGACTGGCCTTTTTCTTTTCCTCCTCTGTATATCTGCTATGGGGTTTTTCAACTAAAACTCCATCAACATTTATACGAGGTGGCTTTTGATAGCCATCAATAATAATAGACCATAAATCAAAGTCAAGAGATTTCAAGAAAAAACTCATCCGTGTTTTCCAATAGGTATAGTTCGTACCATCAAACAGTGGAGGTCTGTTTGTGGCCTGGCCTTCACTTATGAATTTCACAGTTGCCATGTGTTGTGCTGTGATCTATATAACAGTTAATTAAAAAGAATAAATAATTGCTCTGATACCAATTTTAGGAACGAAATAGTAAAGCGTAATACTCTGGGGGGTGAATAGAGTTGGCAGCGGAATAATGCTAATTAAAAAATATTAGCAGCACAATCATAGAATATTAATCACAAATAAAATAAAGTAAAGACAGAGTTAAGAGAGCAAACGCAAAGACAGCGATGTATACTGGTTTTCCTCTGTTGAGGACTAATCCAGTCGGTAGAACTCTTGCTACCAGTTGAATCCACTATTGGAAAAACCGTAAGTTTTCTTACGAAGTCCTTGCAACTTCTACAACGCAAGCTTTGATACGAAGAACTCGTCCAACTTCAAATGTGAAGAGGTATTCTTCAATCAAGCCTTCTGATTACAATCTCTCAGAAACTTCTAGACCGTACCGCACTGGCAAATCGACTAGAGAATTGTAATTGGCTTGGGATCTGAAATTTAAAGCTCAAGAAAACTCTTTGGAAGACTGAATGCTTTAAATAGAGAGAAGATTGAAAGTGAATGAGTGAGTTGAAATGATCGAAATCCTTCTCTATTTATAGGTGTTCCAAAGGCAGACTTCTGACAGAATTCGGGCAGAATTCGGGCAGAACTCTATGAGCAAATCTCAGTCAAATCCGCAACTGCAGGAGGACCAAGTAACAAGGATTCAAAATCACAACGGCCACCAACCGAACTCTGGCCGAACTCTGGCCGAACTCGGCCCGAGTTCTGTCAGGGTTTAGTTAGGGTTTTTAAAAAGCTTTTTGGTGATTTTTGAAAACCTTTTTGAAAACCTTTTTGTAAACCTTTTTGAGAGGACATTTTAAAAATATTTTGAACTCATTTAAGGGTAGCCTATTTGTCAGTACGACTCGGTGTACAACATATTCCTAGACTCAAATAAAATAAAAAATATATTGTATAAGGAATTACAGACTCGAGTAGGCAAACAGATCTTCGGTCTAGAATTCAGTGGATAGCCATTCTTAATCATGTCCAAGAGTCCGAGATGTCCCGACTAGCTTCGTATATCCAGACAGAGTTTGATCAATTATTAAAATCAGGTTGACCATATGACCAATGGGCCAACACGCATAAATCAAAAATAGATAATTATTTTGATATAGAAAATTAATAAAGTTTTCTCACATAAAAATTTACAAGTTTTAATATTTAATAACGATCATGTTTTCTCATTAAAATAAGAAATTTAGTTTTATACGTATAATTACGAAAATACAAAGTTTTAATCAATTAAAATTGGAAACTACGAGTTTTTCCAAAATACAAGTTTAAATGATTTTTCCCTCGTTATTAATTATAATATACCGATAATCGCATTTTGTTCGTGGTTAATAAATAAAGATTAAAATTGATTAGGACACAATTAGAGATTTCAACTAGCATAGTTAGCTTGGTAACCCTGGATTCTGAGTCAAACTTCTCGAATATAGGATTTCGAGGACGAGTCTAAATCCCATCTCGAAGTCTTCAACCCTTCAAGTCCAGTCCAATTTGAGGCAAGTATATTTTGTGTTAGTTTACAGTTATTTTAATAATCGCTTTACTGCAAGTTTAAACCACGATGCAACACGAAACTCTCTCTGAGAGCACTGACTGATTGACTGATAGGTACTGGGGGAATAGTGTAATATTTATGACCACATCCAACTGATAACTTAGAAGTGTATTAGCTTACCCCTCTCTCACACGGGGATAAGCCATATCGTATCAATAGGATACTACTGTACAACCCAAGCCGGTCATATTCATTGCCTATTCAAAATCACACTGTTTTACTGCTAAAAAACTGTTTATTTTAAATTATTTAAAAGTGCATGATTCTATTATTATTTTAACTGTTCAAATTAACATGAATTGTACTTTGCTCCCTCCTGACTGGAGATACATTTTTAGGGGATATTGAGGATGCTGAGCTGTTAATCAGCAGTTATTACGACCCGGTTCTGTACCCAGTGGTGCTGCCGGAGTCCCCTTTGGAGGACGCAGGGACTGAGGACGATGAGCCAAATGCTTAGATAGATTTTCTTTTCCAGTTTTGTTGTTTCATTGAAAATTCTGTTATTTGAATTCAGTATTCATTTTAGTACTTTTAAATTCCAGTTATATTTATTTCAAATGTTTAATAAAGTTTCATTTCCCGAATATTGAGTTGTGACAAATATAGATGTTGTTGTTGTGGTTACCTGCTAATGGAACAGCTTACTGCCGCCGTCTCAACAACGGTACAGGCTGGGCATGATCCGGTTCGACCCAATTATTTGGGATCGGGTCGTGACAACACCCAACCGTCGCTGCCACGACCGGTAACTTCCCCTAAAATCTACTCCGGCCAAACCACAGCCAACCCATGCCTACCACCACCGCGGCCATGACAGCCCACATCGGCCTCCTCCATTCAATCGAAAATTCCCAAAACAAACACCAAAACAAACCCATAAATAAGTCCGAAAACTCACCTCCTCCGTGCCCGAGCTCCGCCACCATCTCCGCCTCTAACCAAGCCGCCGACAGCCTCGAGCCACCGGCCGGACCACGAGCGCCGCACCATGCTCAGAAACCCTCGACTCAGCTTGAGCCCCGCCTCGCCCAGCCAAACTTCCCAAAACCCTCCGCTTGAGCACCGCGAGCCCAGCGCTCCACCGCTGGCGACTCCACACCCGCCTGCGACCGCCGGAAACGTCCGCGCCACACCGGAGACTCCGTCGCGCTAGCGCAAGCGCGCCGCCGCATGCGCCCGTCGCTCGTCTTCCCTCGCTCCCCTCCGTGAAAACTCGTCGGCCGACTCCTCCGGCGCCAGCCTCTGTGAACCGCCGCATTGTCACCCCTCTCTTACGTCCTCCCGCTCCCTTCATCTCCTCTGCCTCGTCCAGCGCCGTCGTTCCTCCCTCCGGGCCAGCGACGGATGGACCACCGCTCCCAGCTCCCTCCTTTTCCCTCTGCTCTCACTCCTCTCTTCACTCAAATGCCCTTATTTTTTTCTTTTGTTCTCTTTCCCTTCCTTCCTTATTAAAAACCAAGAACATGGACAGGGAACAGAACTAAAGTGTTCTGTTTGAGGCTTTGTTTCTTCAATTGTTGGTTGTTCTCCTCGAAAGAGGAGAACCACTGGTTTTTATTTTTTATTATTATTTTTGTTATTTATTATTATCATATTATTAGTATTATTTTTATGGGTTCTGTTGTTTTTTTTAAAGGTGTGTGTGTTATTTTTACTGTTAATGAGAACTGATACATTATTATTATTATTATTATTATTATTATTATTATTATTATTTCATTATTATTATTATTATTATTATTATTGTTATTTTCCTTATTGTTAGTATTATTATTTTATCTATTTATTCTTTATATGTAAAAATCCTATTGTATGGTTATAATTGCTATATTACTATTATTATTAATATTATTTTGATATTAATTAAGTATATTTGTTTAGCTTACTTATATTAATTTTGTTAAATATTATTAATATACATCGAGAGATTTTTGAACTATGTTAGCGTATAATTTTTGATGATTCTAATAGTTTCTACCCAGTTGAATTATAGCTTTAATATAAGAAAAGAGTTTTTATGACTTTTAGATATTTATTTAGAATATTTTGAATAAAAGAAAAACATAAAATTTTGTCTAAATCGGTTTTTCAAATTTTTGTGTGCTTATCAAATATTATTTTTACTAATAAAAATATAGCTCCTATCTAATATCTAATTTTTGACAACTTAGAGTTTCTGTCGAAAATAATTTTTCTTGACTTTAAGTATTTAAGTATTTTTCCTATAAATATTTTGACTCATGAAAGCTAGCTTTTAGGAATTATAAATATTTTCTAAAACTCGTATATATATAAATATTTATTTATCCATATATTCTTTGATTTTTCTCCTATCCGTATCCAAGTCCTATTATTCCCATTCTTTCGCCCATTTCGAGACTAATTTATGTCCACCCTAACTTATTTGACCCTTCTGAATCCAATGGAACTGTCTGTGCCATCAACAGAGGTCCCCTTGTATAGTTGTTACACCGAAGTCGCAGTTCATGCCACAGTGATCATTGCAGTACACCAGGCGTCCTACCAGGCAAGACATCTTGTCATTTGCTGTTTAATTATTTTAGCTCATATTTCATGCATGTTCATTATTTTCTTTATACAAAATAAACTGTGATACTTGGCATAACCTGTTAGAATTTACTGTTCAGTTTCTTGCTATGTATTATTTTTTTATACATTAAACCTAGATTTAAGGGACCACCTTTGTGTGTTGCATTCATGGCCTTGACACGTTGTACCACGAAGTTGTGTGTCGCATGTAGAACACGAAAGTACGTGATTGGCAGGCCACCAGTACGTACAAGCCGTACGATAGGAATAATCGCTAATAGAGGTTACATGCTAGTTTGACTTAGCGGTCATAGAGTTAGCATTGGGCGGGAAGAACATGATTGGAAGTTGACTACCACCCGATCTATCGTAGACTCGCTCGCTACTGAGGAACGATAGGTAGACTATATGCTATAGACTCGCTCGATACTGAGGAATAGTATATGGTGTTGTGACTCGCTACTGAGGTACTGTATCGGTATTTTTTTGACTTGACCGGGTAGTCATACGACCATGAACTGTTCTTAAAACTGCATTCACCTAGATTTGGTTAGGCACCCTTATCCGTTAGGTATGAGTACCTTTGGTTTGGGTACTTGTATCTGACCGTGGCTTGGAACAATAACTTGTCGCGGATTAGTTTGTCACGTCTTGTCCTTATTTGGTTGTAGGTGTGACTTACTACTTCGATGAGAACGTATTGAACCTTGTTGGCGTCCGGATACCATATTGGATTCTTAGCATGGAAAGATATGCCACCGTGAATTAGTTTACCATTCCTGTCCTTGTTTGGTTGGGGGGATGGTACGCTCGTTCAATAGGTGCGTATTTGACCATGTTATAATTCAATTGACTTATTTATTTGAGCAATATTTATTCAGTTTATATGGCATGATATTACGTGTCTTGTTACGTCCCTCTGAGGACCTGGTTATCTCGCCAGGTGTGTGCTATTGTCTTTCGCAGGTGTTCTAGCTCTAGCTGTGTTCATCGCTATTTCTTCGAGGATGATTGCACTTGGATCGTCTTCGCTTCGCTCGCCAAAATTATTTTATTTCCCATATATTTTTCTTACTTGTTGGTAGTGGATTTGTCTCCGCCCAACATATTGTATCAAGACAATTCTCTATCATTATATGATATCTATTATTTTTGGGTGGATGAGATTAGTTATGGTTCTACTGCATTTTACAGCTTATGTATCCATACGAGGTTTCCATATATTGGAGTATACTTCATATGAATACAGCTGGCATGTCGATGTACCTAGTCCTACGTATTTTGGTTCTGGGGCGTTACACGACGTGCCGCCCAACCCCGGCGTCGACCGTGCCACGTAGCCTCTCCGCCGCCCTCTTCCCATGCAGATCCTCCACCACGTTCCTCCGCAGCCGACCCGCAGCTTCGACCGCCACCCGCTCTTTCTTTCTCTGACGCTCCCCTTCATCTCCGCTCCCTTCACGCACCCACCGGCCGACGAGCCCCGGTCGACTTCCTCCCCCGCCGCCTCTCTCTCCCTCTCAGTTCTTTTCCCCTTTATTTTTTTGGTACTCTCTCTCTCTCTTTCTAATCTCACCCTTTCCTATTAGAGTGAACCACATGTATTATGTTGTTATTTTTATATATTATTTCTTTACTTTATTTTATTAAAAATACTAGTATTTGTATAGAGTGTTCTCTGGTATGCTTTTTGTTGTCTTTTCTTGGTTCTAAGTATAGGATTTGATTCCCTGACATGGCACTCATTTTTCCTCAGAGTGAAAGAGAACATGATTTATTATTATTATTTTTGTTGTTATCTTTATTTTATTAATTATTTAATATCAGTATGTAGATGTAGTATAATATCAATTGCAGTACTCAATACAATACTTTATAAATCAATAACTGTTATATTAACCATTATACCATTATTACTACTATTTCCATTTTTACTTTAGCATTATGACTATTTCTTGTATTATTTAATTATATTATAAAATTTTTTTAAACTAAAATTATAAATTATAGTATTTGGCTTGGATCATATATAATTTCAAAAGTTGGATCAGAAACCGAGAAATTATATTTTTATATTAGTTTACCTTCTTTAAATATAGCTATATTATAAATGATTTGCTAGATTCCAAAATATTATATAAATGATTTTACCTACAAAATATAGCTTTTGGCCTAAATTAATTTTTTTTATTTTTAAGTATTTATAAAATATTATTTTTACTAATAAAGATAGAGCTCCTATCTAATATCCAATTTTTGACAACTTAGAGTTTTTTGCCGAAAATGATTTTCTTGACTTTAAGTATTTTTAAGTATTTTCCTATAAATATTTTGACTCATAAAAACTAGCTTTTTGGGATTATAATATTTTCTAAAACTCGTATATATATAATATTTATCCATTATTTCCTTAATTTTTCTCCTGTCCGTATCCAGTCCTATTATTCCTATTCTTTCGTCTATTTCGAGACTACCTTATGTCTACCCTAACTAATTTGATCCTTCTGGACCCGATGGAACTGTTCGTGCCGCCACCCGAGGTCACCTTGCATAGTTGTTGTACCGAAGTCGCAATTCGTGCCACATTGATCATTGCAGTACACCAGACGTCCTACCAGGCAAGACACCTTGCCATTTGCTGTTTATTTATTTTAGCTCATATTTCATACATTATTTATTATTTTCTTTATGCAAAATAAATTGTGATACATGGCCTAACCTGTTAGAACTTACTGTTCATTTATATTTCCGGTTATGTATTAGTTTTCTTATACATTAAAACTAGATTTAAGGGACCACCTTTGTGTGTTGCATTCCTTGGCCTTGACACGTTGTACCACGAAGTTGTGTGTCTCATGTAGAACACGGACATGCGTGACTGGCTGGCCACCAGTACGTATAAGCCGTGTGATTGGATTAACCGCTAATAGAGGTTGCATGCTTAGTTTGACTTAGCGGTTAATAAAGGTTTTGTGTTATGGATACAACATAGTAGGCATTGGGCGGGGAGGACAATTCCTTAGCATATGGGCTTCGATGCACTTTCTCTTATGACCCGGAAGCTCCGTTGGAGATACGGGGTTGATGACCCATGATTACTGACGGCCACTGACGTTCTGCGGAACATTATGCTCTTATTGATTGGGCCTCTAGTGCCCCAAGGGGGGACTATGCCGATCCTATTTAGCCAGGGCCCATGCGTAGGAAGGATTGTTCTTAACTATATTTCACTTAGAACGGTTAGGTACCTTTATCCGTTAGGTACGACTACTTTTGGTTTGGGTACTTGTATATGACCGTGGCTTGCAACACTTGTAGGACCGATTGTAGGAACGAGTTATAAAGCGTAATACTCTAGAGGGGGGGTGAATAGAGTAGGCAGCGGAATTTAACTATTTAAAAATGTTAGTAACAAGATCACAGATAATATATCACAGATATGTAAATAAAAAGTAGAGAGTAGAGAGCAAATACAAACACAAGGATGTATACTGGTTTCCCTCTGTTGAGGACTAGTCCAGTCGGAAGAACTCTAGCTTCCAGTTGAATCCACTATGGAAAATTACCACAAGTTTTCATCCGAAGTTCTTGCAACTTCTACAACGCGAGCTTTGATCCGAAGTACTCGACCAACTTCAATTGTGAAGTGTCTACCTTCAATCAAGCCTCTGATTACAACCACTCTGAAACTTCTAGACCGTACCGCACTGGTAAATCGACTAGATGATTGTAACTGGCTTGGGATTTGAAAATGAATAGCTCAGAATACTTTGGAAGAAGTAGTAGGCTTATAGAGAAGAGATATGAAAGTGAATGAGTGAATTGAAATGATCGAAATCCTTCTCTATTTATAGTTTTTCCAAAGGCAGAATTCTGACAGAATTCGGGCAGAATTCGGGCAGAACTCTATGAGAAAATCTCGTTGGGATCCGTAACTGCAGGAAGACCAAATTTCAAAAGGCAACGTTCACTAACTGAACTCTGGCCGAATTCGGGCCGAACTCTGGCTGAATTCTGTCCGAGTTCTGTTGGAGTTCTGTCAGGGTTTTTGCAAATTGGTTTTGGGCTTTTTGAAAAGTCAGGCAGTTAGGAAATAGTTTGGGCTTTTGTAAGTGGGCTTATTTTCAAAATAAAAGGGTATTTTGAAAACGATTCTTGGGTAGCCTATTTGCCAGTACGATACAGTGTACATCGTATTCCTAGACTCAATAAATATGAAAAATACATTGATGAAATAGGAAAACCAAGAGCCCTTTGATGACGCATTTCTTCAAATATTTGAGCAGACTTGAAGACGCCTTTTTCACTTGACAGCGGTCGTCCAAAGATAAACAGATCTGGAAATCTGAATACCTTTCGGGGGCTTCGCCCCCGAACCCTGTCCGCTGACCGGACAGCGGAACCCCCGATGCGAGGCCCCGGATAGGTCGATTGGCGGTTCAGAGAAAGCTTCTTGTATGACGCCGTCTTTAGCCCTTTGCATATGTCATGGTTAGATCATGTTTGATCATGCTTACAGCATGTCTACATATACATGTTAGAAGAACAAAGCAGTATGATGCATACATTAGGACAATACTAAGAGTAGGACAATCCTAAGTTTAAGTAGCAACATGATAGTGATTACATGAATATTAGTGACGTCGATATGTTAAACTTAATTGATTAGCCATATACAAAAACATGATATAATCATTGGGCTAACAATCTCCCCCTTTTTGATTATGGCAAATCCTTTAAGTTTAATATATATATACAATAGATGCATGTATCACTAATAAATACATAATACTAGAATATTGTGTGCTGACTTAAACTTATTTCTCTCCCTTTGACATGATCAAAAATAAGCTCCACCATAATTAGAGCTAAAAAGAACTCAAGCATAAGTAAAGGAGGAAAGCGAAAATAATCATGATCAAGGATTAGGAGAAAAGTGTAACGACAAGTGTAGAAAATTGCATAACTAAAGTAGAAAACTTATTAAAACACAACATAGTTGGTTGAACTTAAAAATATTAAAATCAATCAATACATAGTTTACCAACTAGAAAATGAAATATGTTTTGAAATTGATTTTAATAGGTAGATATCAATAATGTAGAATCCTATTATTGGTCATAAATAAATCATGAGGAATATAAATTCACAGATCTAGTATATATTAAAAAATTTAAAAAATATAATGAGACTTTTAACAATGATCACAAAAAAATATGATTCATAATTCGTCCATACAAATTAGTGAATTAATTCCATAAAGAGTATAATCATCGAAAAGAGATCAAAATAAGTATACTAGAATCTATGTAAAATCTATACCAAAGTTCATGCATTTGAATTCAATTACCATAGCATGATATATGTCCATCAGATAAAAATGAAGGTAATGAAGACAAAATACTTGAGAAGGAGAAATCCAGTCGACTTGAATGCTCCCCCGCAAAGTATGATCAGTCTAAATATAGAAAATCATGAACTTTGAGATAAAACCTCAATCAAAAAATGCCAAATCAGTTTAAACTCAAAAGGATTATCAATAAATTAAATTAATTTTGGCAGGATAATTTTTAGCAACTCAAAAAAAAATGAGATAATTAAAAATAATAATAATCATATATTCTCTCATAAAACCAATACAAATCCAAATGCCATAAATAACTCAGCAAGATATTTAACTAAGATAATATAAGTCCATGGTGAACTAGGTATACCACATATTAAGGGCATAAAAGAATTGAAACAATTAATTTGCTCCCCCTTAAAATATGCGTATATAGTTCAAAAATAATTTATATGCATAAAATAGATAAAATAAATAATCACAAGATCCAAGGGATATCCAAGATATGCATCTTTCTTCCCTTTGATCAAATGCATATAAAATCCCAAACTTAAAACAAATATCATCTTTAGGCAAGAAAAATAAATATCCAATAAATAAATGCTTAAAGATGAACAAACAAAATATATCTCCAATATATATATAAAAGAAATATTTCAAGACATAAAAAGATTTTGAAAACTGTCTTTAATAATAAAATTTGAGTACCAGACAGATTCAATAAATCAAAAATAAATCAAAAAGACTTTTCAAAGATGTGGAATTTATTACGAAAAACTGTCTTAGTAAATGTTCGAATGCATCCATTTAGTCCTCAGACTGAAAGCTGGCGATTCGAATCACAAAATCAATTTTAATAAAAGAATCCATAAATCATAAATAAATCTATTTGAACAAATAAACATAACTAGATAAATGTCCAAAGAAAAGTGTATTCTAGATATATGGCATGTCAAGGAGATAATTGACTTGAAACAATTAACTACTTCACCTTTACATGGCTATATCCAAAAATAATAATATTGACAAAATTTTAAAATAAAATTAAGAGACATTTTTTCAAAAGTAGAAAATTAATCCAAAAATATTAGGTCTTCTTATCAAAGTTCATTCATTTATTCCCTTTTAAAGCCTTAGCACGGTGTCCACCTGACAACCGTAAGATTTAAAGAAAAGAAACGCTTTGAGAGAGAGACATTCAATATGCATGACTTCTCCCCTGTAAATAATTACTGTTGTAGATAGTAAGTAACTTGAATAAGAAGATAATAATATAAAGCTCAAAAACATGAATATTACGAATATTTCACAAGCTAAAGATGAAATCACAATACCATAATATTCAATGAGTAGTCACGAATACATAAAACAATCATCTTTAAACAAAAAAAGAAATATCCATTAGATGAACATTTAAAAATAAAACAATCAAAAGATATTTCAAATTAGCATGATGAATAATCGTATAAGTCAAAAGATGACATAAATTGATCTATGCTATAGAATCTCACAATCGACAAGATAGATCAACAAATGCTACCTTTTGTGAAAATATAAAGAGAGAGTATTATCCATCAAATCTAAAATTCAAAATCCATTAGATAATAATTGCAACTAGATCTCAACAAATCTTTAGTTTATAAAGCGTTGATTAATCTTGGTTTAGCTGTAGGAGTATTGTCCCAGCTAACAGAGGTTCACCGGGGAACACTTAAGTACCGCTTCGCTTCGACCGTAGTCGTGGTGACAGACAGACCCTTTGTAGGCTTGTACCCAAAATAAATCTCTTCTTTAATAAACGAGGATTTAAGAAAAATTAGTGCAATATGAAATAAATTATATTCTATGGACTTAAAGATCTTAGAACAATGTAGCATACAGTATAAGATATATCAATTACATTTATCCATATGTGCTACAAAATCATTGGGTAACAATAAAATATAAAACATTTGTAAATCAAATTGTAGAACCTAGATACGTTGATCTATTCTGGAACCTAGAGGACTGGGTTCAGTACTTTGGACCAGAACTAGACGATAGTTGCAAGTACACCTTAATAAATCTTAAGTCTATAAAGTATTGATCACTTAGGGTTAGCTGTAGGGGCCGGTTCCCAGCTAGCGGTAGTCCGAAGACTAGTGCACCGTGTCGCTTCAGGCTATTTACACCTGTATGACAGAAGGACCCTTTCGGCTTGTTCCCAAAATGATTTCTACTCTTAAGAACTTAGACTCAAAGGAATATATGCAGTATCATCGAACATCGTCGACATCCATAATCCCTAAATATAAGATAAGTAAATACCCAAAGAATGGTTTATCAAGATTAAAAAATATCATCTATCCAAAATGTCAACCAAAAAGCCAAGAAAATAAAAACATCATTAAAAGAGGCTTTGAGGAAGAAGCTAATAAAAATAAGAACATAAATTTGTTCAAAGTAATCACTAGCTTAAGTATGAGATAAGTACAAGTTTGAAACTACTTTTCAAAATAATATAATATAGAACTTGAACTTAACTCATATATCCCCATAAGGAAAAAAAATATAAGAAACATGAGCAATATATAAATTCATGTATCCTTAATAAGCATAAAAAATATCACAAGATCAAAAACATGCATAAATAAACTTTATCAGACAAAGATGTAATTGATTCATAAGAAGTTAATCACAATAAAATTTAAGAATCAATAGTGAATATATTATGCAAGCACAAGGTTAAAATAAAATTATATGGATATATTTTTCAAGTAAATAGAATACTTGTGCTAAACATACATACTCACAAAATATCGATCAAAGTAAATAATACATGTTAAAGACAAATCGATAAGAAGTGACCATTAAAAATTATATTAAAGACGAAGAGTCAAAAGCATAAACCAAAAACAAAAGCTCCTATAGACTAGAGTGGTATGCATGCTTCAAGGATAAAACTAAAATAAAGAGCATACATAAATAAATATGTCACACTAATAAAATACTATATAGTGTGAACTAAACATTTAAGCTAAACAGCTAGTCATGCTAGGATTATATCTCACATTGATTCAAACAATAAATAATTAAAAGATATCAATGAAAGCTAATAGTAAAAATCAATAAGAACATGCTAGATATTAGAAACTATTTAGTAAGCATGTTACCGAAGTGGTTCTAGTGACCACACTTCTGTTGGTGCAATTGCTTGGAAGATGACCTTTGTAGCTTTGCAATCACCAACATGTTCCATGGTTCTATTTGATATGAGAAGCTTCACCTGCAATATTAGGTGAAGACTTTGGTATCCAATATTTGGATCCACATTTGTTAGCTTTGGGAACCTATTTGTACAAGTTTATATCAACTAGCTTTCTAATCTGACAACGATTAGAAACATGTCCATTCAAACCATAATAATGACAGAAAGTATTAACAGTGCTATGTACAGCAGTATGAGAACGTGCAGTAGGATGACATGATGTGCGTGGATAGAAAGCATGGTTGTGTGAAGCTTTAGCTTTGCTTGCTTCCTTTGTAAAAGATCTGACGTGTGTGACTTTGTGATGTGCTAAGTATCTTGTGTTAGACTGAGTCGTAGGTTGTACTACCTGCTTTCCCAGTCTAATCTCTAACTTTTTAGAGTTAGCACAGATCTCATCATACTTAGCAGAAAGAGCATCAATTCTACATGAAGCAATAGAATACTTCTTCTTTTCTGATTCTAGTTCCTCCTTAAGCTTAGCATTTTCTTGAGTGCTTTTCTCAATGCAATCAAGTACCTCATGCAATCTAAACTCAAGTGTAGAAATCTCAGAAGAATTATCAGAAGGAGAACTCTTTCTAGCATCATTCAATAAGCAAGTAAGCTTTTCATTCTCACGCTTATAGGATAGAATATCCTTTCTAGCTTGCTTATACTTATCTAATACTTTCTTGTGTTCTTCTAACAGATCACTGAAAGCATCAGATAAATCATCATAAGAAAATTTACTCTCTTCAGAAAAAGAATTGTTTTGTACCTCGTTAGATAATGCCATTGAGCATAAATTTGCAATTTGATGAGGTCTCTCTTCTTCTTCTTCTTCTTCTTTTTCTTCAGAATCTGTTGCTTCGCTTTCATACCATATGCTCGTGCTAGTGTACTTGTGAGACGATGATCTTTCTTTATTTGATTGTTCGTATTGACTCTCCTTTTTTGTAGTAGTACAATCTTCTTGGATGTGGCCTACCTTCTTATAGTTGTCACATACAAGCTCTTCTTCATATAAAGGATTGTGTTGTACCTTAAATCCTAATTCCATTATGCATATATTTGCATCATTAAGAAGACTATCCTCCTCTCCGGAGTTGCTAGCTTTGCTTTCATACCTGCACTCATAAGTAGCTTCAAGAACTTTCCAAATTTTATGAGATGTTGTGCAAGTATTAATAAGATTAAATACATTTGTGTCTACAGCACAATATAATATATGCATACCTTTTGCATCAAGGTTAGCTAACTTCTTCTCTTCCTCCGTGTAACTATAATAGGGCTTGTTGATTATAGAGGATGTGAGAATAGAAGTGATAGTGGTCTTCTTGTAGCCGGTGACAACAATTGACCATAAGTCAAAATCTAGAGACTTCAAGTAGAAGCTCATCCGTGTCTTCTAATAGCTATAGTTTGTTCCATCAAATAGTGGGAGTCTATTTGAGGATTGCTCTTCAGTTGTGAAGTACATACTTGCCATATGTGATATAGTGATCTATGTAACAGCAGTTATATAATAACAATATTACCTTACTTTACCTTTATAATTCGCTCTGGTAATGAGGATCTGCTCCAAGGATGTTAAGCCAAATAATAGAGTCCTTGCTAGGATACCAATTGATGGAGCAATTGGTATAAGCAATAATATCTCTATAAGGAGCACCTGCAATAATATCTCTAAAAGGAGCACTTGCCCTGATACCAATTGTTGGAGCAATTGGTATGAGCAACAATATCTATATACCAAGCACCCGCTCTGATACCAATTGTAGGACCGATTGTAGGAATGAGTTATAAAGCGTAATACTCTAGAGGGGGGAGTGAATAGAGTAGGCAGCGGAATTTAACTATTTAAAAATGTTAGTAACAAGATCACAGATAATATATTACAGATATGTAAATAAAAAGTAGAGAGTAGAGAGCAAACGCAAACACAAGGATGTATACTGGTTTTTCTCTGTTGAGGACTAGTCCAGTCGGAAGAACTCTAGCTTCCAGTTGAATCCAGTATGAAAAATCACCACAAGTTTTCATCGGAAGTTCTAGCAACTTCTAAAACGCGAGCTTTGATCCGAAGTACTCGACCAACTTCAATTGTAAAGTGTCTACCTTCAATCAAGCCTCTGATTACAACCACTCTAAAACTTCTAGACCGTACCACGCTGGGAAATCGACTAGAGGATTGTAACTGGCTTGAGATTTGAAAATGAATAGCTCAGAATACTTTGGAAGAAGTAGTAGGCTTATAGAGAAGAGATATGAAAGTGAATGAGTGAATTGAAATGATCGAAATCCTTCTCTATTTATAGTTTTTCCAAAGGCAGAATTCTGACAGAATTCGGGCAGAATTCGAGCAGAACTCTATGAAAAAATCTCGTTGGGATCCGTAACTGCAGGAAGACCAAGTTTCAAAAAGCAACGTTCACTAACCGAACTCTGGCCGAATTCGGGCCGAACTCTGGCCAAATTCTGTCCGAGTTCTGTTGGAGTTCTGTCAGGGTTTTTGTAAATTGGTTTTGGACTTTTTGAAAAGTCAGGCAGTTAGGAAATAGTTTAGGCTTTTGTAAGTGGACTTGTTTTCAAAATGGAAGGGTATTTTGAAAGCGATTCTTGGGTACCCTATTTGCCAGTACGATGCAGTGTACATCGTATTCCTAGACTCAATAAATATAAAAAATATATTGATGAAATAGAAAAACCAAGAGCCCTTTGATGACGCCTTTCTTCAAATATTTGAACAGACTTGAAGACGCCTTTTTAACTTGACGGCGGTCGTCCAAAGATAAACAGATCTGGAAATTTGAATACCTTTCGGGGGCTTCGCTCCCGAACCCCTGACGGGGGGCGCTACCCCCTCGACCCCTGTCCGCTGACCGGGCAGCGGAACCCCCGATGCGAGGCCCCGGATAGGTCGTTAGGCGGTTCAGAGAAAGCTTCTTGTATGACACCGTCTTTAGCCCATTGCATATGTCCTGGTTAGATCATGTTTGATCATGCTTACAGCATGTCTACAAATATATGTTAGAAGAACAAAGCAGTATGATGCATATATTAGGACAATGCAAAGAGTAGGACAATGCTAAGTTTAAGTAGCAACATGATAGTGATTACATGAATATTAGTGACGTCGATATATTAAACTTAATTGATTAGCCATATACAAAAATATGATATAATCATTGGGCTAACAACACTAACTTGTCGCGGATTAGTTCGTCACATCTTGTCCTTGTTTGGTTGTAGGTGTGACTTACTACATCGATGAGAAGGTATTAAATCTTGTTGGGGTCCGGATACCATATTGGATTAATATCATGAAAAGATATGTCACCGTAAATTAGTTTACCATCTCCTGTCCTTGTTTGGTTGGGGGGATGGTACGCTAGTTTAATAGGTGAGTATTGGACCATGTTATAATTCAATTGACTTATTTATTTGAGCAATATTAATTCAGTTTATATGGCATGATATTATGTGTCTTATTACGTCCCTCTGAGGACCTGGTTATCTCTCCAGGAGTGTGCTCTTGTCTTTCGCAGGTGTTCTAGCTCTTGCCGTGATATCGCAATTTCTTCGAGGATGATTGCACTTGGATCGTCTTCGCTTCGCTCGCCAAAATCATTTCTTTTCTCATGTATTTTTCCTTTACTTATTGGTAGTAGATTTGTCTCCGCCCAACATATTGTATCAAGACAATTCATTATCATTATATGATTTATTTATTTTATTTATTTATTTATTTTGTGTGGATGAGATTAGTTATGGTTCTACTGTATTTTACAGCTTATGTATCCATACGAGACCTATGTACTTCGTATAAACACAGCTGGCATGTCTACGTTCCTAGTCCTACGTATTTTGGGACTGGGGCGTTACAAAAACTAAGGTAGATAACACGAAAATGAAATATGATAGATGAAAATAGGAAATAAGTTCAAGATCCCACACAAGCCCAGAGATATACACAACATCACAGAGTCACAAAATATAATGTAAAATACTACAGTCTGAAAGTACTAGCTGGATCGCAGTCCAGGTAAACCTAACTAAGCTACACTACTCTGGGTGTGCAAAGTCTAGTGGCTCTACTATCAGGCCACGGTCCTTGACTACTCCATCTAACTCGACCCCATAATAAGTCGGACAATCTGCCTCAGAGTCATCTGTAATATATCAACGGTATCCTGTCAGGAAAATGAGCAAGTAGAAACACTAACAACAGTTCCATATAAATTGACAAATTCTATAAGAGACAGTATAATAAAATACAAGACAAAGATATAGGATGACTTGGAAACCATTCGGAAGCCGAGTTACAACCCTTAAACCAAACAAGGACCGGGGTTGTAACCCTTCTCCCGAACAGAACTTAGTCTCCAATCAAGATACAGAATAAAGGCATGTAGAACATGTGAGTAAATGAATATCATAGCATGGTAAAAAAAGTGCTGAAAGTATAACTGAGCAGGATATAAGATACGATAAATAAATATAAAATGTGCCTTGAATTATTAGAGCGTTATGTGATCGGCTTTTAGGTATATTACAGAGTTATCCACTTGGCCCGACAATCACAAGAAAATCTCTGGAAAGGGTCATGTCGGCCAAACTGGATAACAAGCACACGGAGGAATCTGCTACACCCTACGTGAGGTGAGAGTGGCGCAAGCATAATAGTGACAAGAGGCTTTGATCACATAACCCCTAATAATTCCCCTATTCTTGAATAGTATCACGGATCCGGACATGGTACGTCATAATACGGGATTCAAAACCAGGGGGCCAGCCCACTCCCAAATCGATGTCTATACAATTATAAGAAATAAGAAATATCACGTATCAATATACCAAAAAAGTACAGGAATAACATCTTATGACAGGATCCGACGTATACTAGTCCGTGAACTATCGTGACTGGAAATCGAGTAAGACACTACAACTGAATCGGATATAGCAAATATCAAGACAATGAGAACTATCAGTGAATGTACTCGCCTGTGGTCCTGAGCTGATAAGGTGAACAGACGCTCAGAGTAATCACAGACCTAAAGATGAGATACTATAAGTCAAACATGGTTTTATAACGAAAGAAAAACTAATTTAAGTCATGATATGCAAGTCTAAGTCAAACTAGGTCAAACTAGGTCATACTGGGTCAAAATGGATCATACTAGGTCATACTGGCTCATACAAGATCATATTGGGTCACTGGGAGTCAATCCAAGTCAAACTAGGTCAAACGGGGTCAAAGGATAACTTACAGTTGACTTTTGGTCAACTGGTCAACCCTGGTCAACTCTGGTCAACTCTAGGTCAACCCTAGGTCAAACTAGTCTAATGTTGACCAACTATTGACTTTCAGTCAACTGGCCAACTCTGGTTTGGTTTCGGTCAATTTTAGGTCAAGCGTTGACTTGAAGTTGACTTTCGGTCAAAAAGTCAACTCTTGGTCAACGGGGGTCAAGACTAGCCTAAGCTACCCTCATCTAATCATTACCTACTAAGACAATCTTTTTCTAAGCCCATCTTAGAAGTCAAACTCAATACCTTAACTATACCCCATTACCTACATTTACCGTTCACAAGGTAAATACCAATACCTTGCACATACCAAGGTAAACCACTCTAACCTTGGAATACTAACCTACGTTTCCTAGGATAGCTAGACACTAACCTACCTAAACATTACCAACCATAAAATCCTAGTACCTAGATCATCTAACCCATCTTATGATACATGTTGGTTATCTCAACATTACCTTACCATATAATATGCTAATTCCCTATTACTTCTCATAGCCTCTCACATAGACACACACACAACCACCTAAGGGTTTTTTGGAATGAATTTGGTATAGGAATTTGTGAAATGAATGAAGTGTGAATAGGTGAATGGATATATGTATTGGTGTATGAAAGATGGAAGGGTGAATGGATATATGTATTGGATAATGAGTGTATCATGAACGAATGGATGAAAAATATGAATGAGTGTTTGTGTGTAGGAATGCAATGTATGGTTTAATGAATGGAGGAAATGGGTTGATTGAGTGAATGAGTGAATTAGAGAATGAATGGATTATTAAATGGATGCACACATGTATGATTGAATGAATGGAGGATTGGATAGTATAAATGAATGAAAGGATGAAGGGAAGAATGAATGGGTGAATGATGGTTGAAATGGGATGTCAAGGGGCTGTTAAGGGCTGCCTATGGGGTTGTCCCCTCTCCCTCTCACTGCAATATGCAGTACACACTGCTACTGCTACTGTGTATTCATCTAAGGGGCTGTCCCCCCCATTACCTGCTGCTTTGCAGCAGCATATGCTGCTACTGCTACTGTGTATTCAGCAGTCCCCTGTGGGGACAGCTGCTGCTCCTACTGCTGTTGTTTGCAGCAGTGTCACCCTGCATTTTCTCTCCCTCTATCACTCTAATCCCCTTCTCACTCTCCACTTCCTCTCTCAATCACTCCACCACTCTCTAACACTCTCTCCATCTCTCTAACACTCTCTCAATCTCACTCACATACTCGAAATCTCCACACACCCATAAATACATTAGACACAAAAACACACCAATATGTATATTTTTTTTGTATATATATATATATATATATATATATATATATATATATATATATATATATATATATATATATATATATATATATATATATATATATATACATATAACAAATGAGATATATATACATATATAGAATATGATACAATATGATACCATAAGATACATTAAGAACAACACTCTAACAATATAAAATCTGAGATTAAAACTCAAATAATTTATTCACACAATGACACAAACATTAGGTGTGTCCAAAATTGGGGGTTTCCTACATGGACACAAGGTACAATAAGGACACACCTAGAAGTCTCCAAATGGATACGAAATGGACACAAATAGAGATACAACCATGGGGGTCATTCCTATGGGTTCAAAATAATCCTATATGCATGTAGAAATGAAGTAGAGAAGAAATTATACCTCCCGGTTGATCAAATCTAGGAAAACTCCTTCCAATACGACACTGACACGTAGAGACCTCTAAATGGACACGAACGAGTTCCGAAGCTCCCCAAATCTAGCTAGCTCCTCCTCTTTATGGAAATAGAGAAGAAAAGAAAGGGATTGAGTGGAGAAATGGATTGATTTGATGGTGGAAATGAATGGAGACTCTTTTCAAAATTTGGAGAAGAACAAGAGAGAGAAAATAGAGTGGAATAAAACAAAGAGGCTCATCCCTATCCCCTCCCAAAGTGGCCGGCCACCTATGGCATAGGTGTCCCCCTATCAAAAGTCCAAAAAGCCCCCACTAGTCCTATTTAATTAATATTAGGAAAAAGGTTTAAGGTTGAGGCTATTTTAGTCATGTTTTAAGTCTCTAATCAAACTAAACCTATCCATGACTAATTAGTCTAACCCACTAACTAAAAATAATGTTTTGTGAGCCATGGCTAACTAATGAGTGGGTTCCACTAGAGTCAAAACTACCCCGGGTCCCCGATACAAGTCGGATTGAGTTGAAATTCGAACCCGACTCAAATAATCCCAAAATAATATCATAAATAAATAAATGATTTCAAAATAATTCTAAAGTGGAAAAATGGCCAAAATACCCCTGTTCATGAAAACTGGGGGTGATAAATCTATCCACCTTAAAAAAAATTTGTCCTCAAAATTAAAACAAATAAACACCGAAATCACATGCAGAAACATAAAAAAAATTATACCTCAGGGCTCGAACAGATAAGGGAAACGCTCCCGCATGTCATCCTCTCTCTCCCAGGTAGACTCACCTGGAGAGTGATGCCTCCATGCAACACGAACCAAGGTTATAACCTGGTTCTGGAGCACCTTCTCCCTACGATCCAGAATCTCCACTGGATGCTCTGGATAGTGAAGAGTAGGCCCCACCTCGATTGCTGAATGGTCCAATACATGGCTGGGGTCTACCATGTACTGTCTCAGTTGCGACACATGGAACATGTTGTGCACCCCCTCTAGCGTATGAGGCAAGTCTAGTCGATAAGCCACTGCACCGACCCTCTCAAGGATAGTGAAAGGTCCGATATAGCATGGACTAAGCTTTCCACCTCTGCCAAAGCGAATCGTGCTCCGTGTCGGAGAAATCTTCAAGAACACCAAAGTACCAGCCTAGACATAAAACAAACTCAACCCACAGGACAAACAAAATCAAAAGCATCACAAACAGGAACTGAAACTAAACTCAAACTCTAACGGTCTCCGGTGACTATCGGCCCAATGCTGCTACCTATCCTGAGCCACCCGAAGTCTGTCTCTTATCAACATGACTTTTTTAACTGCATCAACTACCATCTCTGGTCCATACAGCACTCTCTCGTCGACATCGTCCTATGACAAGGGAGTACGGCATCTCCGTCCGTATAGAGCCTCGAATGACGACATCTCTATACTGGCCTGATAGCTGTTTTGGTAAGAAAACTCTACCAGGTGAAGATGGTCCTCCCAAGAACCTCCGAGATCAAGCACACACGTGCGAAGCATATCCTTCAAATTCTGGATAGTTCTCTCTGACTGCCCATCTTTCTGGGGATGATAAGCGGTACTAAACTTGAGCGAGGTGCCCAAGCTAGTCTGCAAACTCCTCCAGAAGTAGGAAGTAAAACGACTATCCCGGTCTGAAACTATGCTCACAGGAACCCCATGCAATCACACGATCTGACGAACGTACAGCTCTGCCAGCCTCTCCGTAGACAACCCCACCTTGAAAGGCAAGAAGTGGGCCGATTTGGTCAATCTATTAAACTATGACCCAAATCGCGTCTTTCCCTCTAGGAGATCGTGGAAGTCCAGACACAAAGTCCATGGTGATGTGCTCCCACTTTCACTCAGGAATGGGTAGTGGCTGTAGCAACCCACCAGGCCTCTACCTCTCGGCCTTCACCTGCTGACATACCAAGCAGCAAGATACAAACTGAGCTACCTCGCGCTTCATGCCGTACCACCAAACGTGCTCCCTCAGATCTCTGTATATCTTGTTGGCCCTAGGATACATAGAGTACGGAGAGCGATATGCCTCCTGAAGAACCTCCTCTCGAAGCTCTCTACTCGAAATGCACAGTCTAGCACCGTACCGCAGCGACCCATCTTCGGCAATAGAGAAATCGTCGAGCAACCCTGCCCGCACCTGCTCTCTGATGCTCCTCAGGGCAACATCACCATACTGTGCTGATCTGACTCTGTCCATAAACTCAAACTGAATCTGTAAGCCCCACATCTGTACCTTTATGCCCGTAATAATCACCTCGATTCCTAAACTGTTCAGGTCAGCCAAAAGATGACGATCTGCCGTCAGATACATAGCTACTGGATACCTGCTCACCTGCAACTACGTTGGTCTTTCCTGGATGGTACTGCAAGACGATATCGAAATCCTTCATCAGCTCGAGCCAACGTCTCTATCGCATGTTCAGCTCCTTCTGTATGAACACGTACTTCAAGCTCTTGTGATCTGTGAAGATCTCAACCCGCTCTCCATACAAGTAGTGTTTCCACAACTTCAAGGCAAAGATAATAGCGGCCAACTCCAGATCGTGAGTCGGGTAGTTCTTCTCATGAGGACCTAATTATCTAGATGCATTGGCAATCACCTTCCCGTGATACTGAAGAACACAACCCAAACCCCTGCTAGAAGTGTCGCTGTAGATCGAGAAACTACCGGTCTCAGACGAAAATGTCAAGATCGGAGCTGATGTCAACCTTTTCTTCAGCTCATCGAATGCGGCCTGACACTCCTCAGTCCAGACGAACTCCACGTCCTTCCTGGTGAGTCTAGTCATCGGTTTCGCAATCTGCGAGAAGTCCTGGACGAACTTCTGATAGTAGCCAGCCAAACCCAGAAAGCTTCGAATCTCGGCAACTGAACTGGGTGTAGACCAAGACTCTACCGCTACAATCTTCTTCTGGTCCACTGAGATCCCGTGCTCGGTCACAACATAACCCAAGAACTCGACCTGGTCCAGGAAGAACTCGCACTTCGACAGCTTCCCGTACAACTGCTCCTTCCTCAGAGTCTCGAGCACAATCCTTAGATGCTCCTCGTGCTCCCCCGGCGTCTTTGAGTAGACCAAGATGTCATCTATGAAGACCACCACGAACTTGTCAAGGTACTGATGGAATACCTTGTTCATCAAGTTTATGAACACTGCTGGGCGTTGGTCAACCCAAATAGCATGACAGTAAACTCGTGCTGGCCGTACCGAGTCCGAACAGCCGTCTTCGGAATGTCTTTCCGCTTTACCTTCAGCTGATGATAACCAGACCTCAGATCTATCTTCGAAAACACCTTCGTGCCGCTCAACTGATCGAACAAGTTTTCAATCCTCGGCAACGGGTACTTGTTCTTGATAGTAAGGTTGTTGAGTGCCCTGTAATCGATATACATGCGTAACGTACCATCCTTCTTCGGTACAAACAGAACTGGCGCTCTCCAAGATGATAAACTGGATCTGATGAATCCCTTATCCTGTAGCTCGTCGACTTGCTTCTTCAGCTCTGCCAACTTGCTGTTGTTGACCCTATAGACGTGCTATAAAATAGGCTCAGCACCCGGCACTAAGTTTATAGAGAACTCAACGTCTCTATCTGGTGGCATCCCAGGCAACTCCTCGAGAAAAATATCCATGAAACAGCTATCAATGGATGCGGCAATGCCTGCTCCGCCAGCAAAGCTCCATAGAACCCATCTTCCGTCTCAGCTGCTCCCCTAGCAAACATAATCTCTAGCTCTCCCGGCGGCCTAAATAGAACCCTACCTCCTCTACAGTCTATACTAGCATGGTGCATGCTCAACCAATCCATTCCGAGTACCACGTCGTACCTCGGAAGGGGCATTACGAGCAAGCACGCGCTCAAATCTTGGCCTCCTAAAGTAACTCTCCGCCCCTTGCAGATATTATTAAACAGGATGATACCTCCTCCGGTCAATATCTTGGAAGTCCTACCCATGTACTCAGCAATAATGTTGTATTTCAGAGCAAAGGAAACAGACATAAAACTATGAGTGGCACCGGAATCAAACAAGGTAAAGCAGGGAATGAATCAAGGAGAACGTGACCTGCCACAACATCACCCACTGGCTCTGCCTCCTCCTCTGCTGTCAAGGCGAACACTTTGCCCATAGGTGCTCTCCTCTGGTGCTGTATAAAGCGTTGCTGCTGGGTCTGAAGTGGAGGACCTCTCTGCTGAACTGCTGGTCCTCTAGCCTGCTGCACTCTGTCCTGGCCTCCTCGGACTCCACGAAGATGGCAATCCTTCAGCTGGTGGTCGGGCGCCCCACAATATAGACATACGCCCAACCTTTTCCTACAGGCCTCTAGAGTGTGCCCCAACTTCCCGCAGAAAGCACACGGAGTAGCCTGCCTCTGGCCCTGTCCCTGGTGCTGCTGGGCACGTGCTAAAGCCTGCTGAATCTGTAACTGAGGCTGCTACTGAAACTGCCTCTGCTGGAACTGAGGATGCTTCTTCGGCCCTGCACTAGAGCTCGCTTCTAGAACATTACTGCCCCTCTTCGGCTTGAGGCCGAAGTCCTCCTCTGCTATCTGTGCCTCCATCAGAATCTGCTCGAAGGTCGCATCGCATTGCCCGGAAGTACTAGTACGAACCGCATGAATAAGACCCCTCCGAAACTTGTAGGCCTTATACCCCTCATTCTGGATCAGATCTGGTACAAACCAACTCAGACGGGAGAACTCCGCTGTAATGCATGTTGTTCGTATTACGTATTTTGGAATATGTGTACGTATTTTATCTTGTATTGCATGTCTCCTTGTTTGGTTTAGTGGATATTTTATTGTTCGGTTTATCTTGGTTTGGGTTGGCTTCGTTCGGTTTGGGGTTACTTTTGGTTCAATATGGACCAAGGGAAGAACCCCTACCTACCACCAACATCCCCATTTATTAGCCCCTCTCCTTTCTCTCTCCTTATTACTCTTCTTCTTCTCCACCATTAACTCCTCACCAACCTGTGAGAGGGAGAGCTTAGGCAAGTACATCTTGCTTCATGGAGGAACCCAAATTTTATTGTTCTATTCTCTTCTTCACAGCATTCTAAAGCACTTTAGTACTTGGCATTTCTAATTTCCATGGCTCATTGCTTGTAGATCTAAGTTTATTTCATTTTCGAATTTCTTGGGTTTGATCTATTTAATCTTGTTATTTTCAAGTTTTGATGGTTCCATGTTGTAGAGAATTTTATTCTGCCCTATTTTGACCTATAAAAGTTCGGATTTGGACTCTGGATGAAGGTTTAATGAAGCTTGGAAGCCATGGTTGCTTGGTTCTTCTTCTCGGAAGATGGAGAAGAAGAACAGGATCCAGCCTTGAGGACTTGGCCACATGACAATTTCATGCGGCAAGTCATTTCTCTAGCCGCATACGTTCCCCCAGTCGCATGGATAATCCCAGTTGCATGAGACCCCGAACCCCTTGAACCGCATGAACTTTAGCCGCATACGCCCTAGATAATCCAGCCGCATGCGCCATTGTTCGGACTTAGCCGCATGACTAGGGATGAACTCCTGGCCGCATGAGCCTTCCCAAATTGAGCCGCATGGAACTTTGATCTCCGCCAGCCGCATATGCAACCGTCATTCCTTGGCCGCATGGGTCTGTCCGTTTCCAGCCGCATAAGGACCGGTGATTTCCTGAGCCGCACGGAACCGCACTGACCCAGCCGCATAAGCTCCGCCCCTGCCTCCCGCAGCCGCATATGCACCCGCCTTCTTAAGCCGCATAAGAGCCTTCCTCCAGCAGCATGAGGCCCTCCCCTTTCAGTCGTATGCCCCTGCCTCTTCTGAGCCACGTGCGCACTCCTTTAGTGGCTGCATAGACCCAGTAATCCTGAGCCGCATGAACCTAAATTCTGGCCGCATGAAACCGCACCCATCCAGCCGCATGGGTTCATTTCTCTAAGCCGCATGGCTCCTCCCCGTGCCTTGCCTTATTATTTAATTATTATTATTTACTATTATTTTCTTAACTCATGTCTTGTAACACTCAGTACAACTTGAGTCTCTTGATTGAATGATTGTACTATGTTGTTCTGTACTTCTAACCCAAATACGACAGTGTCCCGTAGTGGTGCACTCTTGACATGCAACATGACATAATAGTGGCCCGTCGTGGCGTACTCCTGACAAATATACCTGACATGATATACCTTGAATTGCTGTTGCGACAGCTAACATGACATGACATGACTTGACAAGTATAAATAACCTGGACACCGTGGGCGCTTGTGCTTGTATAAATGAAGCAGTCTTGTCTTGCATCATGTTAGGGAAGGGACTCCTGAGTACCACGGTCAGGTGTACCTACTGAAATGGACTAAGGCTAATAACTAGAATAACATAGTAGTCATGAAGAGATTTCCCAGCTATATGCAATCCCGTAACCTGGGCACGCTTGGGATCTGTAGCCTGCCGTCGAGTAGGGCACATTTTCATTACACTGTCATGTGTTGCACCTTTCAAGCTACTCAAGGGTACATGCGTTTCCTGGACGATGTACCCACCTGAATTCAATCCTTAATTTTCGACCTGGGTAACCTGGATGGTCTGCAGGGCCTGTGGCTGTGGAATAATCTCGCTGCATGTTGTTAGTAACTAGGCCTGTGATAACCCTAGTTAGTTAAAGTATCAAGCCGTACTCATTGCTTGGCCGTGATTGTTTGGATGGCATAACCAGTCTAGTCTTGTCTTGATCCTGTACAAGATGGTTACATGAGCTGATTTCTTATGTTAACTGCCGATAAATGGTGGGAAGCCAAATTCCGTTCAGATAAAGGGTTACAACCTCGGTCCTTGTTTGGTATACAGGTTGTAACCTGGCCATCTGAATAGTTCCATAGTTATCTCGTCGTATATCATCCTGATATATTTTCCCTTATTTCCAATTCTTACTACTTATTATTATTCTGTATTAATTGCTGGTTTTAGTTCCTAAGTGAAGCTCCCTTTGTGGCACTTGCTCTTTCTAGGGTCTGACCCAGCTGGTTTTGTATGGCCAGATTTCGGAACAGCTCCAGAGGATCTACCGACTTTCCAGCCCGATGGTGACCACCAGGCATAACCAGGGCAACGAGTGGGTTTATTTTTGATCTTCCACTCTATTGTAAAAATATTCTTTTGAGACATTTTGTCAACGAGCACCTATTTAGCTCGATTACGTTTACTTACTGTCTGCCTACGGGCTATAACATGATTGACAGATCCTAGGGTTGATCATGTATGACTAAACGCTTGATAGTCCTCACATTTTGTAACGACTAGCTTCATGATCAGCTGAATATTTATTGTTTGGGACGCCTTACCATTGTATATTTGGTGATCTTACATCTTGTAACATTTACTTACTTGCTTATGATTGAGACACTAGGCTTATTCCTGACCGTAAGAGACTGTTGGCTTGTGGTTAAACCCTCATGTATCTAAAAAGTCGTGACCATATAATGAGGTGGGTTGCACTTCAATATACGTAGTTGGCTATGTCTACCCCCACTCTGCAGTATTCTGGTTCTGGGACGTGACATCCGCTGCATACTCGTCCACCGACGAGTTCTCCTGCACCAATCCGACGAACTGTCCCTCTAGAGCTGTCAAAGCCACATAGGGATAGAACTTCTTCTTAAAGAGCCGCCTGAAGTTCTCCCATGTCAAACCCCTCACCGATGCACGAGGATCCGTACGAAACCAAGTCAGGACTATATCGAAAAACTGACTCGCTGCAGACGTCACCCAAATCCCTTTCGGGACCTCTGCTAACTCCAGGCTCTGCTGGACAGCCTCCAACCAGTCATCCACATACAGGATACCCTCGATACCCTTGAACTCCCTCGGGTTCATCTTCCTGAAATCTAGGCATGTGCCAGGCCTCCCCTGACCCTGCTGCTGAACTAGGGCACCCTGAACTGTACCCGGCACAACCCTCTCTATTGCTGCCATCGCTAGTTGCTGGAAGTTCTCCATACTCTGTCGTAACACCTCTGTCTGGCGGTGGGATGCGTCAGCCTAATGCTGCTGTGCCTCTGCCTGGGCCATCTGGGTCTGCAACATCTGCTGTAGAAGGGCCATCATCTGCTATGCATCAGTCGGTAGTGGAGGCGGCGGTGGAAGAGTCTCAGTTATGGATGGTCCCACTGCTGGAGGTGGAAGACCTCCTGGAACCGTCGCTGCTACTCCCCCCTGAAGGGCAGGAACTGAGGTGGCAACTCCCTCAACTGCAGCTCCCTCAATCGGAGGTGGAAGTCCTACCGGATCGGGCCTCTCCGGAACAGCACTAGATCCTGCTGTCTGAGAGCGAGTAATCATCATCCTGAGGATAGATTGAAACAAGAAATCAATATGGCACATGAAAGGGAATATCAAAGAAGGACAATTAAATTCAATGCAAAAGAGTTGCCAAGGTAATCAAAAGATCAAAAATTTCCTAAAATGTGATCGAGTAACTCCTATCATATCCTAGGTCCTACGTCCTAATTGCAGGCTCGTAATTAGTACTCTAAGTCGAGCACCATTACTAGATCGTACTAATTGCGATACAGAACTGCGTGGGCCACCACAAAAAGGTGTTACGACCCGCACCCTAATTAGGGGCACGAGCACGTGGTTACGTCCAGCCTACACCGTACAATCGGCGGTAGAATACTGTATATAAGGTTTGTAAATACTATGACTAAACAGTATAAAGGTATCTGTACAGTATATACACTCCGAATGGAGGTGACATAGCAATACAGTCTCAATCACAAGGTAAAACTAAGGTAGATAACATGGAAAAGAAATATGAAAGATGAAAATAGAAAATAAGTTCAAGATCTCACACAAGCCCAGAGATATACACAACATAACAGAGTCACAGAATATAATATAAAATACTACAGTCTGAAAGTACTAGCTGGATCGCAGTCCACACAAATCTAACTAAGCTACACTACTCTTGGTGTGCAAAGTCTAGTGGCTCTACTATAAGGCCACGGTCCTGGACTTCTCCATCTAACTTGACCCCATAATAGGTCGGACAATCTGCCTCAGAGTCATCTGCAATATATCAACGGTATCCTGTCAGGAAAATGAGCAAGTACAAACACTAACAGCAGTTCCATATGAATTGATAAATTCTATAAGAGACAGTATAATAAAATATAAGATAAAGATATAGGATGACTTGGGAACCATTCGAAAGCTGAGTTACAACCCTTAAACCAAATAAGGACCGGGGTTGTAACCCTTCTCCCGAACAGAACTTAGTCTCCAATCAAGGTACAGAATAAAGGCATGTAGAACATGTGAGTAAATGAATATCATAACATAGTGAGAAAAGTACTGAAAGTAGAACTGAGCAGGATATAAGATACGATAAATAAATATAAAATGTGTCTTGAATTATTACAACGTTATGTGATCGGCTTTTAGGTATGTTACATGACAGGTTATCCACTTGGCCCGACAATCACAAAAAAATCTCTGGAAAGGGTCATGCCGGCCAACCTGGATAACAAGCACACGGAGGAATCTGTTACACCCTACGTGAGGTGAGAGTAGCGCAAGCATAATAGTGACAGGAGGCTTTGATCACATAACCCCTAATAATTCCCCCATCCCCGAATAGTAACACGGATCCGGACATGGTACGTCATGACACGGGATTCAAAAGCAGGGGTCCAGCCCACTCCCAAATCGATGTCTATACAAGTACATGAAATAAGAAATATCACGTACCAATATACCAAGAAAGTCCAGAAATAACATCTCATGACAGGATCCGACGTATACTAGTCCATGAACTATCGTGACTGAAAATCGAGTAAGACACTACAACTGAATCGGATATCGCAGATATCAAATAATAAAAACTATCAGTGAATGTACTCGTCTGTGGTCCTGAGCTAATAAGGTGAACAGACGCTCAGAGTAATTACAGACCTAAAGGTGAGATATTATAAGTCAAACATAGTTTTATAATGAAAGGGAAACTAATTTAAGTCATGATATGCAAGTCTAAGTCAAACTAGGTCAAACTGGGTCATACTAGGTAATACTGGGTTATACTAGATCATACTGGATCACTGGGAGTCAATCCAAGTCAAACTAGGTCAAACGGGGTCAAAGGATGACTTATAGTTGACTTTTGGTCAACTGGTCAACCTTGGTCAACTCTGGTCAACTCTAGGTCAACCTTAGGTCAAACTAGTCTAATGTTGACCAACTGTTGACTATTAGTCAACTGGTCAACTCTGGTTTGGTTTCGGTCAATTTTAGGTCAAGCGTTGACTTGAAGTTGACTTTCGGTCAAAAAGTCAACTCTTGGTCAACGGAGGTCAAGACTAGCCTAAGCTACCCTCATCTAGTCATTACCTACCAAGACAACCTATTTCTAAGCCCATCTTAGAAGTCAAACTCAATACCTTAACTATACCCCATTACCTACATTTATCCTTCACAAGGTAAATACCAATACCTTGCACATACCAAGGTAAACCACTCTAACCTTGGAATACTAACCTAGGCTTCCTAGGATAGCTAGACACTAACCTACCTAACATTACCAACCATAAAATCCTAGTACCTAGCTCATCTAACCCATCTTATGACACATGCTGGTTATCTCAACATTACCTACCATATAATATGCTAATTTTCTATTACTTCTCATAGCCTCTCACATACACACACACACACACAACCACCTAAGGGTTTTTGGGACTGAATTTGGTATAGGAATTTATGGAATGAATGAAGTGTGAATAGGTGAATGGATATATGTATTGGTGTAAGAAAGATGGAAGGGTGAATGGATATATGTATTGGATAATGAGTGTATCATGAATGAATGGATGAAATATGTGAATGAGTGTTTGTGTGTAGGAATGCATTGTATGGTTTAATGAATGGAGGAAATGGGTTGATTGAGTGAATGAGTGAATTAGAGAATGAATGGATTATTAAATGGATGCACACATGTATGATTGAATGAATGGGGGATTGGATAGTATAAATGAATGAAAGGATGAAGGAAAGAATGAATGGGTGAATGATGGTTGAAATGGGATGGCAAGGGGCTGTTAAGGGCTGCCTATGGGGCTGTCCCCTCTCCCTCTCACTGCAATATGCAGTACACACTGCTACTGCTACTGTGTATTCATCTAAGGGGCTGTCCCCTCGTTACCTGCTGCTATGCAGCAGCATATGCTGCTACTGCTACTGTGTATTCAGCAGTCCCCTGTGGGGACTGCTGCTGCTCCTACTGCTGCTGTTTGCAGCAGTGTCACCCCCATTCTCTCATTCTCCCTCTATCACTCTAACACTCTAATCCCCTTCTCACTCTCCACTTCCTCTCTCAATCACTCCACCACTCTCTAACACTCTCTCCATCTCTCTAACACTCTCTCAATCTCACTCACATACTCGAAATCTCCACATACCCATAAATACATTAGACACAAAAAAACCAATATATATATATATATATATATATATATATATATATATATATATATATATATATATATATATATATATATATATATATATAACAAATGAGATATATATACATATATAGAATATGATACAATATGATATCATAAGATACATTAAGAACAACACTCTAACAATATAAAATCTGGGATGAAAACACAAATAATTCATTCACACAATGACACAAACACTAGGTGTGTCCAAAATTGGGGGTTTCCCACATGGACACAAGGCACAACAAGGACACACCTAGAAGTCTCCAAATGGATACGAAATGGACATAAATGGAGATACAACCATGGGGAGTCATTCCTATGGGTTCAAAATAATCCTATATGCATGTAGGAATGAAGTAGAGAAGAAATTATACCTCGTGGTTGATCAAATCTAGGAAAACTTCTCCCGATACGATACCGACACGTAGAGACCTCCAAATGGACACGAACGAGTTCCAAAGCTCCCCAAATCTTGCTAGCTCCTCCTCTTGATGGAAGTAGAGAGGAAAAGAAAGGGATTGAGTGGAGAAATGGATTGATTTGATGGTAGAAATGAATGGAGACTCTTCTCAAAATTTGGGAAAGAACAAGAGAGAGAAAATGGAGTGGAATAAAACAAAGAGGCTTATCCCTATCCCCTCCCAAAGTGGCCGGCCACCTATGGCATAGGTGTCCCCCTATCAAAAGTCCAAAAAGCCCCCACTCGTCCTATTTAATTAATATTAAAAAAAGGGTTTAAGGTTGAGGCTATTTTAGTCATGTTTTAAGTCTCTAATCAAACTAAACCTATCCTTGAATAATTAGTCTAACCCACTAAATAAAAATAATGTCATGTGGGCCATGCCTAACTAATGAGTGGGTCCCACTAGAGTCAAAACTACCCCGGATCTCCGATTCAAGTCGGATTGAGTTAAAATTCGAACCCGACTCAAATAACTCCAAAATAATATCATAAATAAATAAATGATTTCAAAATAATTCTAAAGTGGAA
Organism: Iris pallida; assembly: GCA_029216955.1. Classification (NCBI taxonomy): domain Eukaryota; kingdom Viridiplantae; phylum Streptophyta; class Magnoliopsida; order Asparagales; family Iridaceae; genus Iris; species Iris pallida. Next base: position 4,459,103 of record JANAVB010014200.1, read on the forward strand.
AAATGACCAAAATACCCATGTTCACGAAAACTGGGGGTGACAGAAGGATTTTGAGAGTGAGAGAGAGATTGGAAAATTTTCAAAATTTAAGTAACTTTCGAATTTTCACAGCAAATTAGCGACGAAAATTTTCTGTCGCTACATGGAAATGTCACTAAGTAGTCGCTCGTTAGTCGCTACCTTTATGAAAAAAATTTGGAATAAAAATTAATCCTTCCGTTTCGACATTTACTGCAGCTTAGCGACGTATATATCTGTCGCTAACCAGTCAGTTGACATATTCCGCCGCTAAATGGTCGCTGATCTGTCGCTAAACTTATAAAAAATTTAAGTGAAAAAATTCGTCGCCCGTAAGTCGCTTGTCGGTCGCTAATTGGCAACTGATTACGCCGTCGCTAATTTTCAGTCGCTATTTGCCTGTATTTTGGTAGTGCTAAAAATTAAAAACAGATTTCTCTTGTAGAAAATCGAAAGGATTTGGACTCATAACCGTTACTCTAAAAATACCTCATACCGCCACCGCTACAATTGCCAAGCAGACCCTAAAGACTTGAGAGAGAGAGTTCTTTTGCAAAACGGAAGGGGTTCTTTTAGGATTTCTAAGGCGGATATTAATGGAGTCTTCAAGAAGAAGAATGAGAGAGTTCGTCAAGAATATCGTAAATAAGAGTTTCGTATTACGATATTACGTGTGTAATCCTTGTAAGTTCTTTGTCGATTCAATAAAATTATTTTTTCTCTTATCCATGGAGTAGGTGACGCTTATTTTACTTGTCATCTTAAAATTATTACTGCATAGACTCATAACAAGCACTGTTGTACCGAAATTAGGTACATAAGATTTTAGGGCGCTGCAACACTGACCGCACGCGGACCAGCCCGCCGCCACGTGCCCCTCCCATTGACAGGTCAACCGGCATGGGACCCATGCCAATGGAGTGTGTGGGGGGGGGGGGGGGGGGGGGGGGGGGGGGGGGGGGGGGGGGGGGGGGGGGGGGGGGGGGGGGGGTCAATTGTGTTCGGCCACGCAGGCAGATGGGCCAGCCTGCAGCATTTCAAAAGATTTTATTATTGTCTGCAGTTCATGATCCACATGCTGGCACTGGAATGATTGCAGCCAGTCCCTTCTGCTGGCCCATGACAGGTTCTTCTCAGATTTGCATACAAAGAGGTCTCTGGCTAGTGATTTAACATATGCATATTTTGTTTAGAATATAGTATCTATGAAAAGTATGCTCATAAAAATAAGTTTAGGGTGACTTGTAAACTTATATTTATACATATCCCAAAGATTTTATTGGAAAATAAAATACTTCTACTTTATAGTCCATTCGACAATGAGATGCATGATACATGTAACTAATGACTCATTGCGATTAGTTTGTTGCTGTGATGGCGATAGACAAGGATGATTTTGGTTTTTAATTATGATTAGAAATCAAGTGGAGATAGCATAGTGTGAAGCATATATATCATTCTTGACAGGTCCCGTATCTCTCTATCCTGTTCGCTTCCTCGATCGATCGCCACCGTACATGGCTCTACATCAGACAACTGTCGACGGATGGCGTTTGCCGCCACCTCGGGGAGACAGGCTCGCCTCAAAATCATTGGAATGATTGCCCGGCCCCTCGAATGACGTGGCGTGTGACCTGGCCGCCATGTGGTGGAGCCCCGGAAATATTCTTCTTTGGGAGGATATGACGATTGCTGGAAGGAAAGAGAGTATGGAGCCGTTACTCCTCCTGCATAGAAGCACTCTTTCCTTTCAGGAAAAAAACTCTAAAGCTTAATTTCCAATCATGGAGGTTTTTTTTAATAATTGAAACCAACGGAAGTGCCTAATCCTATGGTTAGTAAGTATGACCATAAAGAAAACACTCTCTTCTTCCTGGAGAGCCCTATATTCTATCAAAAATGCTATTTGGCTCACAAACAATTTGGATGATACCATCTCCCATTATGTGACATATGACATGGCTGATGACATGACAGCTGACATGACAAAATTAAACATTAAACATTAAAGTTAATATTAAAATTAATATCAAATTAACATTAATATTAATATTAATATTAATATTAAAATTAACATTAATATTAACTTTAACATTAAAATTAATATTAACATTAAATTAAAATTAGAATTAACATTAACATTAAAATTAAAATTAATATTAAAATGAATATTAATATCAAATTAACATGAATATTAATATTAATAATTAACATTAATTTTAACATTAAAATTAATATTAGCATTAAATTAAAATTAACATTAGCATTAATATTAACAATAACAAAAATTGGATAATTAATTGTTTGGGTTAAAATTAGCATTAGCATTTGTCCAGATTATCAAAAATTCAGTACTACGTAGACCAATAACAATGTAATTGTACAAAAATAGTCTAATGTATATATATTTTTTTCCAGAAACTTTTATAATCCATGTCAATCGAACAGTTATATGAGACTGACATAAGTACTGTATGATATCACGGTGAACATGAGGAGACATCTTGGCTTTTCAAAGGACGAGCTAGGCTGAACAAGCTTCAACAATTTGCAAGTGTATATGGAGTTGGGTACCTTGCAATGGTGGTCCTCAAAAAGGAAAAACAAAAAGAAAGAAATAAAATTAGAAGCATTGGCTGTTGCCAATAATTTCCTCTCTCTGTGGCCATCTGGCTAGCTAGCCTTGTGCTGCTAGATTTGCCATGCATGCTCTTTGAAACAAAAACCCGCATCCATCCGGATGTGTGGGGAGAGAATTGGCTACAACACACGCAAGAGAGGAGAGGACAAGGACGTCAAGGTCCATACACTCCTCTCTGGCCGGACTTCCCCGAAGTGCCCCCCGTGGGCTCCACGCGCCTCCCCCTCGCCGCCCGGTCTTCGCGCGGGCAGTTTAGTCATCTCCCGCCCGCGGTGATTGGGATCGGCCACCCTTTGAGGTTGCCGTGTCGCTGGAGTGTCGGAGCAGACGACGAAATGCCCAAACTATCCTCTTCGGCGACGGACGGAAGCACACGGGATTAGGGGTGGAGTAGGTCATTTTTTTTTTGGCACGATGCTCGCCCCCCCCCCCCCCCCCCCCCCCCCTCCCTCTCTCTCTCTCTCTCTCTCTCTCTCTCTCTCTCTCTCTCTCTATTATTTGTTGTATTATTTGTCGCTGTCATTGTAACGTTGTGTCATATAGTTGTCAGCATATTCTCTACGTTATCAGGAGTATTCATGCACATGTTGACAACAAATATAGTTATTAGCATCTGTAGTATTGTTTATTATTGTGTGGCTATTTTAATTAGCCGTCACTTAACTTAGTATGGAAGGAAGCATATAGTTAAGTAAACCTCTATATATAGCTAGTAAGAGCGGAAACTAGGGGTGCAACTCGGACGAATTGGGTCGGGCTTGAGGTTAACTCGAGCCCAATATGATGAATCATAAGCCTAGTCCGAGCCCAAGTCCGGCCCGACCTCGGGTTCCACATATGAAGCCCAAGACTAAGTCCGGAGGATCGGTTTTGGCTCGGGTTGAACTCGGGTTGGGTCGGGTCGGGTCCATCGGGTATATCGGACTCTAATATACTAATTGAAACAATTTTAAATAAAAGTAATATTAAACACATAATCAAATATCAATCAAGTCTTGATCATTACAAAATACAAACTGAAATAAGACTTAGGATAAGGTGTTGAAAAATTTGGGTGAAGAAATTTAGGATTTAAACTTTTTATTTGAAAAGTTTGACAATATATATATATATATATATATATATATATATATATATATATATATATATATATATATATATTTGAGAAAAGAAAATTTTATTCAAGTAGTAGGCGCAAAATGCCGAAGCCTATACAAGTAAGCGCGCTCAACGCGTCAAAAGGAACGGAAAACAAACAGCGCTTGACGCACACAAAATGAAACCGGACCTCAATTGCAGCCGACAGGGGAGGCACGGAGAACCCGGAGAATGGCCTAAGCAAGGGCCTCCCAAAAAGTGTTGGAGGCGTGGGAGCAGCGCCTCCTAGCTTTGTGAATTTGTCTGATGACTTCTCTGAACAATTGTGGGGGAGGAAGTTGGCGTCCTTCATATCTGAATTTGTTCCCGTTCTTCCATATTACCCAGATACCAGCGGCTACGACGATCTGATGTCCGTGGGATCCACTCCAGCTGGCCAGGAGATCGTGGAAGGCCCCAGTCGGGGGACAAGACTCAGCCTATTGTGTAGATGGGACCAAATCTCAGTCGCCAACTCACCAGATAGGAGGACGTGCTCTGCCGATTCCGATGAGTGCTCCATGCAGCAGTGGCATCTGGACGCGAGGCTAAATCTGATAGATGTGATTTGATCGTCCGTCGGAAGCTTCCGACGCAAAGCTCGCCAGATAAGGATAGACCATTTGATGGGAATGCAAGACTGCCAGAACTTGGCACACGTGTCATTCAGCATGCCTCTGCCTTTGGCCACAAGTCTGGTGGTGGCCATCATGAAACTTCCCCCCGGGTTAGGGGACCAAGTCCACGTGTCGGGCATGTCAGTGACCCGAAGATTGGCAGCAAGAACACCGTCGGCCGCTGGCTGACCAAGCCAATCTCTAATTTTCCTCCAATTCCATCAAGAACTGCCCTCCCATAGGTCCCTGATTACGCATCCCTGAGGTGCTCTGACGTTGGGCTGTATGGTGTCTTCTCCTAACCACCGTTCCTGACAGGCCGATGAGCGACCGTCGCCCAACTGGAGGCGGATTAAAGGTTCTGCAATGTTGCGTCCCCGAATTATGCGACGCCAAGACGCCGAAGATCTGTTGTTAGTGACCGCCTCCGACAGATGGGAGAATCTGGAGTATCAGGCTCGCATAAATCTCGTCCATAGCGAGCTCTCCGTGCGTAACTTCCACCACAGCTTCATGGAATAGGCGTCCATGATATGGGCAAGTCTGCTGAAGCCCAGACCTCCTTCTTCAGCGGGTTTGGCCATGGTATCCCAACCAGCCCAATGATGTTTGTCCTTGCCGTCGCTCTGCCCCCAGAAGAACTTGGCGAAGAGGGATTCGAGATTATGAAGAACCTTCTTGGAAGGGGAGCAGACGGCCAGGGTATACAACGGTATGGAGGAGAGGACGTGTTTGAGGAGGATCATCTTCCCCCTGGTGATAAAGTTGCGTTGTTCCATCCTGCGATCACACTACCAAAATAAGTCAAATCAGCGACGAATTTAGCGACTCTAAGAAAGAATGTCGCTAATTTTTGGGGGTTTAGCGACATTTTACTAATACGTCACAATTAGTCGCCAAAAGCGACTAATAGCGACTACAGTTTATTAAATGGGAACCTGCGTCGCAAGTTCGTCGGTACACGTCGCTGATGTAGCGACTCGTAGCGACGCAATTTAAGCGGTGTCGCCGTATATTAAATTTTAGCGACATTTAGCAACGTCCTTTTCGGACGTCAAGGACGTCGCTAAATGTTTCATATAGGCTGCGAGGGTTTCTTTTTCGATCATTCACAAATTTCCCTCCCTCAATTTTTTGTGCGGTCCTCCTCCGCGGCGCTTCTCCGGCGATCTCCCTCCTCCGGCCTCCTCCTCCTCCTCCTCCTCCTCCTCCTCCTCCTCCTCCCTTCTCCTCAGGTAGCTCCCCCATCTCTCTTTCTCTCTCTCTCTCTCACACACACACACACACACACACACACACACACACACACACACTCCCCTGTCCCCGCCGCCCCGGCTCTGACGCTTCCCAGTTTCTCCTCGTCTTTTAGCTCTCTCTCTCGCTTCTAGTTTGTGTCCACGAGAGCGTGGACTCGCCGCACGAGTAGCAGTCTGTACGTGTGTGTTTTGTGATTTTTTTGGTTTGGACACGTCGTGTCCTACTGTGTGGACACGAGACTCACAGTGTGACACCTATATATGTACACGACTCATATCAACTGTCAATTTGATGTTTTACTGGGATTCGAATTCCAATTTAGGGTTCGAGCCCTATTTACTGATACTGGGAGTTTTTTGGGCATTTTCAAGATTTTGAAATGAAGAATAAATTGACTAATAATGTTAATTAATTGATGTTTACATGTATACAAGTCTGTGATAATGTTTAGATGAACTGGGATTGATGGGATGCATGTTTGGTTTGTATTAATCAACAGTACTATGTATACTGTTAGACCCCTCTTTAACAGTATACTATGTATACTGTTAACACATAACCCCCTGGACACCAATACTGTAAGCTTGAGCTTGGCTTGACTAGAATTAATCGAGCTCGAGCTCGAGCTTGATAAGTTTTTCATTTTGGAGTTTGAGCTTGGTATCAAGAAATATGAGTTTGGTATCGAAAAATATGAGTTTGGAAAAATATGGATCCATGATTTGGTGCAGCAGCAGCAGCTTCTCATAATCAAAACTGATGTGGTTAGCCATTGGCCTTGATTTTTAGTTCAGGTTCTATAAGAAATTTGCATTAATCAACGGTACGACATGGTGATCAGGACATTAGGGGTCTGATTTTGAGCTGTATGAGGAGGAGGAGTGTGTCTGGGTTTTGAATTACATTGGGGTCTGATTTTGGCTTAAATGATCATATCGGTTTGTTGAGTATTGGCTTTCTATATATTTGGATTGTTGTTCATTTGTTGTTCATTCGTGGATTCTCTACATTCATGGATTCTCTATATTATTATAAGCTGTGTGAGGACAATAGGCCATCTCCATTGGGGTCTGATTTTGAATTACATGTTTCTAATGTGAGGGGTGTGCCTGGATTTGAAAGGTGGAGGTGGTAGTCCCTACTCCCGCCCGGGCGGATCCATACCAGAGCGACCCTCCATGCGCACCTCAGGACGAGACGAGGATGAGATTTGGGCCGACGGTCCTACGAAGTAAGTTAAATGAATATATATATATATATATATATATATATATATATATATATATATATATATATATATATATATTAATATAATTATCGTTGTATACAAATATCGTCCCTCGTCGGTATAGAGAGCGTTGGGCTCATTTCTAAGGTCCAACTATGGGGGTCCGTGGATCAACTACTCGGATGCCTCAGAAGAGAGGAAGGCATTCTGGTTTGCCCACTTCAAGGTAATTAAAGATAGTTAATTTAGTATAATTAATATAATTTTAAGCATTTTTTAGAACTTATTATTTTAATTTATAATTCTTGTAGAGGACTTATTTTTATCCACCACACCGGGCCGAGCAGATTGAGAGGCAGTTTTCTGCCGTCGCCGCCAAGTTGATCCGTGATGCAATTGACAATCAGTAGTTTCCATTCACGGCACCGTTACTAGGATGGCGGCTTGCATGGAACAATACAGCGCCAGACTGCTAGCTCTAGAGGAGACGCGGACGCACCCATCTCCAGCGGTTGTACTGCCTCTTTCTACAGCGGTTGCATTGCCTCCTCCTTCATCTTCGTCGGTGGTTCTTACACCAGAGTAGTATGTTTACCTTCTTTCCAGGAGCGGTGATGCTCCTCCTGATCAGCCGTAGACGACATATATATATTGTTGTGTGATGGCCCATTGTTGGGTCTTTTATGTGTTTATACATACATTGTTATTGTGTTTTATTATGTTTGACACTGTTGTTGAAAATTTTCATATATCTGTGTTGATTGATGAGATTGTGTTTCAAACGTGTTCGTGATTGTGTTTCATATTGTTTGATACTTTGTCTTCGTGATGCTCCTCCTGATCAGCCGGTGTTGAGTAGTATTCTACCGAAGGGGTCAACAAACCCAGGGAAATACTGCTTTAGGTGCTGCTGCAAATGCTGTATTTTTTTTAATTTTTTTTACCAAATTTAGCGACGTTCAGCGACGTTTAGCGACGGCCAGCGATGAACGTTAACATCGCTAAGTAAGTATCGGAACGTCGCTAACTATGATTCACCCTGTCGCTGATCGTCACTAAACGTCGCTAAATACGACGTCGCTAAACGTCGCTATGTGTCGGCACTATAGCGACGTATAACGTCGTAGAACGTTGCCATTTGGCTCTCAAGCCAGGTCAGCGTCGATGTATGTAACGTCGCTAAATGTCTCTAGCTGACGTCGGCAAACGCAGTCGTTTTACGTCGCTTGTAGTCGCTGAATTAGCGACGCAAATGCGTCGCTAATTGTCGTCGCAATAGCGACGTATTGCGACGTCATGGTGTTTAGCGACTAGGTAAATCGCGACTACGTCCAAACGTCGCTAAATACATCGCTAATTAGATTTAGCGACGTATTTTCCCTAGTTAGCGACGTCCTTTGGCGTCGCTGATTTGACAGATTTTAGTAGTGTCAGATTACGAATTTTGTCGACCAGGTGTTCATATATCCCTGAGTTGGACTTACCGTACACCAGCGGGCAGCCCAAGTAAAGGAAATGTGGGTAAGCCGTGGCCCAGGAGGTTAAGTTGGAGAGCAGGGCCGAGCGGGTTCTGTCAGCTTTGTGATGGGTGTAGATGACGCTCTTGTTGTTGTTGATACGCTGGCCGGAGCATGTGGTGTATCTCGTAATCGTTCTTAGGACCACCTCGATCGATCCGTTATCTCCAGAGAAGAAGATCAGGATGTTGTCTGCGTACGCCAGGTGTGTGATCAGTGGGCAGCCAATCGTGGTGTGGAAGTGGTGGAAACCCGACGTTCTGGGCATGCTATTGAGGCTTCTGCTGAGAGCTTCTGCCGCGATAATGAAAATAGTGGAGGGGAGGGGGTCCCCCTGTCTAACCCCGCAGGTAGATCGGAAGAACCCCGCTGCTTGGCCGTTGATGACGGTGGAAAACCAGGCATTGCTGATGGATCTGAAAATGATGTCGATCCAGGATTCGGAGAAGCCGAAAGCCCTGAAGACCCAGATCATGAATTGCCAGTCTAGGCGGTCGTATGCCTTCTCCATGTCCAGTTTGATGGCGATGTTCTCCCCTCTGGATGGGAACTTCATACATGTGATCATCTCTTGGGCGAGGAGAATGTTGTCAGTAATGTTGCGGCCTTTTACAAACCCACTTTGTTCTTCGAAAATTATCTTGGGGAGGAGATTGGACATACGGTTGGCAACGATTTCCGATATAATATTGTTGGTGAAGGTGCAAAGGCTGATAGGGAGAAAGTCTTTGAATGTTTTCGGGTTGGCTTTCTTGGGGATAAGGATGATGTTGGTGAAGGAAATGGAATTGGGGTAACGCGCTCTTAGGAATAAGGCTAAAGTGGACTCCAATAAGTCGATTTTTAAGATGTCCCAACAAGCTCTGAAAAAGACCCCATTGAAGCCGTCCGGCCCCGGAGCACTGTGTTCATTAATGGACCAGACAGCCGCCTTAACCTCCTCCTCCGAAGGAGTAGCCAACAGGGTGTCGTTATCGCTGCTGCTGATGAGGGAAAGGATTTCGGACAGTAGCGCGCCGCCTCTAACGACGGGCTCTTTGGTGAAAATGTTAGAATAGAAGTTCTTGGCCGTAGCCTGGATACCATCCTGATTGTCCACCATGATGCCATTTTCGTCGTAGATTCGGTGTATATTTAATTTGTTTTTGTGGCCTTTGACACACGCGTGAAAGAACCTGGTGTTACGGTCCTCGTCGGTGTCCCAAGTCATTCTAGCTTTTTGCCTCCAGAAATCCGTTTCGACTTTCAGCCTGGATTTAAGAAGCGCTCTGGTAAGGTTGAGCTCGGTACGGGCAGCAGGAGATCTGTCAATGGCACACAAGGATTCAGCACGTGTGACGTCATCCTCCGCCACCTTAATCGCCTGGAAGATGTCTCCAAAATCCTCTTTGCTCCAGGACGTTAATGCCTTACGAGTGGCTTTTAGTTTAGCCGCCATCCGCGCCAGAGGGTCAAGATCCGAGACTGAGTTCCAAGCGGCTGCCACGACGTTTTGGAATTGGGGATGATGACGCCAGAAGTTTAGGAAGCAAAATGGTTTTTTTAGTAATGGTGAGAGTGTTGCTGATCCTGATGAGAAGAGGGGAGTGATCCGATTCAGTGGAGTTCGAATGGGATAGGTCAGTGGTCAGGCCCATGTCAGACCAGTAGTCCTTGATCATCGCCCGATCCAATCAGGAGTACTGTCGCCGATGTCCCTCTTGCATGTTGCACCAGGTGAATTCACTGCCTTGGAAGGGGATGGGGGTTAAGTTTTCGTGGAAGATGAAGTTGTTGAAGTCGTCCATCGCAGATTGAGGGGTGGTCGGTCACCGAATTTCTCCTCTCTGTAGGATACCGTATTGAAATCGCCGATACAGAGCCACGGGAGACCTTGGTAGGGTGAAGCAGCATCCAATAGGTCTTCCCAAAGCAATCTTCGCTCGGGAATGTCGCAACTACCATGAACGGCAGACAGGATGGAGCGGGACTTGAGGGCCGGATGTTCAACCTAACAAGAGAGGGCCTGAGGAGAATCTTTTATGATGCCGAATTTGAAATCTAGAGCCAAAAAAATCCTGTTGTCATTGCATCCTGTGATGGCTTGAGGGAAACCAAGCTTGAGTTGAGTGGCTTTGATTCTGCTTTGGAGAATTTTAGGTTCAATGATGATTAAGAGGTCAATTCGATTAGTTTTCTTGAGGCTGAGGATTCTATTCAACGTCGGTTTGTTTCCTAGACCTCTCACATTCTAGGAGATGATGTTAAGCATTTGGTGTGTTAGTGGTAGGGAGGTGATTAAGCTTCGTGGCGGACCTTGTTGTCATAACCGTCTACTGCTTTTGTTTGTTTTTGTTCTTCTTGGAGGATGTTTTTTTGGTGGGCGTGATGGTTGACCTGGTGTCTCCGGTGCCTTTGCTAGTGCAGCCGGGCTCGCTGCAACCATTGATATCTGTCGAGGAGGTAGTAAAATCATTATCGTATTTTTCGAGGGCGCATAATGGATTGTTACGATCCAGGAAACCTGCTTCCTTGGCTTGCCAGAACCTGCCGGTTAATATGAGACAAGATAGGTGGGCGTCGATAGGCTGAGGTTCTGAATGCTGCTCGGTGCGGCTCTCCGCCTGAACCTCTCCAGGGTGATCCGGGCGGCTGGTGGTGATAGAGGAAGATTGAGAGACCGCCGGAGGGTGGGGGGGAAGTGGGCTCAGGGAGTTTGTGGTTTGAGATAGTGGGTGGCGCGTTGTGAGCTATGTCGACGCCAGGTTGATGTGTGTGGGGGTGGTTATGCTGCTCTGTGTAACAACTGGGCTTTGGAGAATCTGGCTGGACGTTTGAGCCGGGGCTGGAAGAAGCTGGCTCACTTGAGTTATCGGCAACACTGTCAGAATTGATGCATCTGAGAAGTTCAAAGGAATTGTGGAGAGAGATAGCAGGCGGGATAAAAGGTATGATAGCGTTGTTAGTCGAGACGTCCGACCGGGGGCGGGGCGGTAGTGTTGGGCCATCAATTAGCAGGGTAGGATTGGGAGGTACAGTCTGATTGACAGTATCGTGATTACGGTGAGCAGTCGGGGCGTGCGGGTTACGCGAGGTGGACTTCTTTAGCTCAGGGTTGGCACGAAAGCAGTGCTGCATTGAGTGACCACTCATCTGACAGTGCCTACAAAAGATGATGTTGTTATCATATAGTAGCGGTTGGCGGTGTGTTTGATCTCCGAGCTCGATCTCTATAAGTTTGGGAGGGTCAATTGCGAGGTCTAACTCTACGCATATCTTCGCATATTGCTCTTGGATAGGTTGCGTGTTTCTTCAGCGATAGCTAGGAGGGTGCCGAAGGAGCTGGCAAGGCATTTGAGGGCAGCTGCGGGGAAATATATCAGGGGGAGGTTGGGGAGGGTGATCTATGTGGATATTATTGACGAGTCAACTTTTGGGTTGAAGTTAGGAGACCATTTGATAATTTTGGCAGTCTGTGTGCCGATTCTGGAAGTGCCCTTAGCTCGAACTACAGAAAAGTTCGGATCGGATGAAAGGTGGAGGAACATTTGCTTGGGCTCAAGCGGAGCAACCCGGTAGGCTGCAGAGAGTCCCCATCTTGCGACTGCTTCCATGACTATTGTGATTTTCGGGAATCCGGAACCAAATTTGAGGACAAACGTCCTAGTGAAGGAGGAGGATAGGGAGGAGATAGCCAACGCGTCAAATGGGACACGGATGGGGGAGCCGTCGATGGGTTACAGGAATTCCACGTCCAGAAGTTGAATCTCTACCACCGGTTGGGAAAAGGGCCGCCCGCGATCTGGACGGATGGCCTCGGCGTAAGAAGGAGCGCGCGCGAGGGGGAGGGGGGGGAGGGGGGCAACCACGCTGGGGATAACCGTGGAGGTGGAGTCTCCGGGTGGAATCGTAGCGCAAGAATAGCCTGAAGTAGTGGAGCTGGGCACCTGCTTGCTGGCGGTGGGAAAAGGGAAGAGCGTCGCGGCGTTAGCGCGCAGACAAGGGCCATCGGCTGATGGTGATGCCGTCGAAGCGGCAACCGCGAGCGACAGGCCTACGAGATCAATCCCGACAGAGGAAAGCGTCGGGAAGGGGATGGATGATGCCGAGGTAGGGTCCGCGCCAAAAGGCGAGTGGCTGGAGGGATGGCGCGAGATAGGCTAGGTGATGCCAAGCGCCAGAAGGGTGGTAAGTGGCACGACACTGCCAGGGAAAGTGGCGGCACTCGACGAAGGGGGGAGCGAGGTCGCTGGAGGGGGCGCCTGGCCACAAGCCGGTGCGAGCGCCGCGTGGCAATGGTGGTCACCGTCTGGCACTGAAAGAGCCAGAGAGGGCGCACCAGAGCGCGTAGAGCCAGCATCCGGCACAGGTTGCACCGAATGAAGGCACAAAGGAGGGGGGCGCTGTACAGTACGCACGGCATTGGGAGAGTAGAAGCGTCTCCAAGTGCCGGGTGCGCCAGGTGGGGCCGCGGGTGCCCACGGGGTGGGGGGATCGCCTGCTACACTAGGAAAGGGTCGGGGGGCGCTACCCATGGGTTGCGCCAGGGGAAGGGAAGCTGGCGCACTGAGGGGGAACACGGATGGTGTGGCGCAAGTGGTTGGGTTGCGGTCGAGCCGCTCCTCACTCCACCCGAGGCGGGTGTGAGGGGATAGGACATTCGGGTGGTGGAGGGAGGAAAGGGCGAAAGGATGACGGGACCGACGACTAGCACGAGGGACGTCACGCCGTTCGAAGGAAGAGAGCGTGAGGTAGGTGCGACCCTACTCGGTCGTAACGCCAGTGCAGATACCGAGGAGGGGAAAGGAAAGGCGGCTGGGTCAACCACGCCAGCATCGGGCGCAGGTTACGCCGGGGGGGGGAGGACAGAGGGTGGAGTGCGCAAGTCAGCTAGCGCGCTTCTTAAGAAAGCGCTAATATAGACTGCGCACGCCCACGAGTGAAAGGGGGGGTTTCCACCACGCGGGCCCCTTCCTATCCCGGAAAGGAACGTGGGGCGCAACCCATGGGTTGCGCCATAGGAAAGCTGGCGCGCGCACCGAGGGGCAGCTCGGGGTAGGTTGGTGCAAAGGTGGAAGTTGTGCCTGTGCTACTCCACACTAAGCCCGGGAGGGGGGGAGAAGGAAAGCTGGAGGGAAGCAAGCTCGTGCACCGAGGGGCAGCTCGAGGGAGGACGGCACGAGGAGGGAAGTTGCGCCCGAGCTGCACGCGCTCCAAGGTGCTGCTCCGTACTATGCTCGAGGGGGAAGGCTCGGGGACCATCGGGTGGATGGGACGAGAGGGACTCGGGATCAGAGCCTAGCACAAGCGACGACAAGTCGCCCGAGGGGAGATGGTCGGTGGCTGATGCGACCCTACTCGTGCTATGCGTCGGCGCTGAGCCCGAGGCAGCGGGCGGAGAGACCGGGTCGACGATGCCACCCGCTACGGCTGGAGGAGAGGCAACCGCGTGCAGCTGGAACGCAGGAGGGGGTACCAACCTGAGGAGGCTGGGGGAGACGGGTCTAGCCGCGGGCGCAGCGGCCGGGACTACGACGCCACCCGCTACGGCTGGAGGGGAGGCAACCGCGGGTAGCTCTAGCGAGGGAGGGTGTGTAATGCCCCGCTCCGCACGGTACATTATGCTGAAGCATTGACTCAACGAGTCACGTTGACCAAATGAAATGTATCGATGCGAATCGATATGAGAGTTACGTTGTCCCGAGCAACGCATCGAACTAAGTCGATACGAAGAGTTGCCTTATCCCGAGAGAATGCATCGAGTGAATCGATGCGAAGCGTCGCGTTGCCCCGAAGGATGAGTGTGTTGAATCGGCTCGAAGATTCTAAGAAATCGAATCGACCAAGGCGCAAGTCCGAATCGATGCAATTATTGATTTTAGTTGGTTTCGTGTGCAGGTTATACTTTGACGGGAAAATATTAGAGGTCGATCTTTTGCCATATTTAGTAAGGGGTCCGCGAAATCAAATCGACGCCTTGCGACGGGCTGAGACTTGGGCACGCTAAGACAAATCGGACGTATAACTCAATAAAGCACGAAGTGCTAGAATGGCTATGTCAGGAGAGTGGCCGTGCAACAAAGTTATGAAATCGAGCCGCATCGGCTCGGCGAAACGACGAAGGCGTATCGACTCAAGGTGGGAGGATTGACTTCTTTTTACTCCCTCATTCGATAAGTCAAATATATCATTGTATGCTAAGTTAACCTATCGGCGCCACGGGCGTGGTCCGATCGGAGATAAATCATAGTGTGAGTCGAACACTAGTTAGAACAATTGAAATGAAACGTGCATCAAATGCACGAGTCTCTACAGAACATTGGATATCGCAAAGGCGAGCGCCTCGGTGCGCAAGCCATAAGAACATAGGATAACTGTACTCGACGAGTGCCTTAGTGCACGAACCATACCGTACCTTGTTGTACGAGTTAGACGGCTAGAACATTGAAAGACAATAGGCGAGCGCCCTAGTGCGCAAGCCCCGAACATTGAATGCTAAGTTATAGAACATGGGAATACGGTCGAAACGTGCCTGCGTGTACGGGATAATAAAAGATGGCTTCGTTGCGAGAGAATACAGTTGTGGCATGAATGTGGCAGAACTGTCGGATATGACATAATGCCTCGAAAGGTGTTCGAGACCTTCGGGTCGTTCGATTGACGAGCATTGAGTTGAGGCACGATGCCATTGAATCATTGAAACGAAGTATGAAATGTAAGAACACAAAAAGTTAACGGAAGAGACGCGAGATGATAAAGTCTGAGTCTCGGACTCAAGACTATGTTTGGTTGTTTGAATTTGATTGCTTGAATGATAAGGGCGTTGCATGATCGAATGGAATGGACGAGAGATAAAATATGATATCTCCTGTGCACGGGTGTTTCTCCCAAACGGTTAAATGTCGGATGCGCCCCGAAACCGTTTGGCCTAGGAGGGAATCGAATAATCTTTGTAGGCGCACATCCTTAAACAAGATGGGAAAAGCCGCAAATGATGGTATGCAGCAGAAACGTTTCGGTTGTTGGGATGTGACCCAACCCGTGAAACGCCGGGCAGCCCGACCAAATATTGAGAAAAGAAGGAGAGAAAAGAAAGGAACTCCTTTAGTCCATTCCGGCGCGGATACGCCAACGGCCCTCATATAGTTAAGGAACGATGGGTTGAAAGTGTAGGCGCGTATGCGTCCCGCATAGAGATCCTGCTTAGAGATGCACATATAACATGACAGGGAAGGAATGCGGCGTATTCACCTTGCGTCGGTGCAAGGACGAGTGCGTCGACTTGGTAAGAAGTCGCGCCACAAATCAAACACGAGATTTCTTGTTTGCTTGCCTATTCAATTCGATAACATGATGCTATGATAACATGCTTTACGCTTTCGAATATGCCATGAAATTTACCCTAAGGAGAACATAGCAAGATCATAAGCTAAGTTGCATGATTCAACGTAAACATTACAATGTTGGTTTGGAAATAATATCTTTGCTTCAGTACATGCGAGGACGAACGTACTGATCCCCCACCAGCTTCATGCAGGGTGCAGGGAATGGATTGCTCGCGGCGAAGCGTTGCTTGAACGCGTTTAGGCTTGGAAATGCCGAAACGTATTGAAGCGTGCGATCGCATTGACGCTCGGACTACGCAACTGGATTGATGTGGCCGAGATATAGAAGGCATGATGTATGGAACGGTGAAATCCTTTATGGACAAGAGAGAACCTAAGTGTTGTAGCCAATCTGGCATATATTGTTAGGCTACCAAAAGCCTTTGTAATCTCAGTTTCGGATATCAATAAAGAGAATTGTTTCGTATACTCTATTTTCCTTTCGTTGTAAATATCGAATCAAAAGATAACCATTTGAGAACTTGTCATCTTGTCTTGCACGAGCGCAACTCCAGGCTCGTGCGACATCACGCCCCCTGCGAGGATGATGATTCGGGTGATTCCGGGTCGGGGCATGACAAATTGGTATCAGAGTTCTAGGCTCAATTTCCTCTGGACGCTCGCTTCATTTCAATTCGAAAAGTTGCCCACCACCACTTGATATCACTCTTGACTCTACTCGATGCCGCACTGGATGTTCCATACAATAAGTCCAATACAAATCATGAAATTTTGCCGCATGTGTTTTGGAAATTTCATAATGTTTGCTAAGAAAGTGGCGAAGTGTATATTACATTGAATGCAATGAGCCGTAAAAATGTTAGTTGCTGCAAGCGCAACAAATTGTGAAATATGATTTGGGATATTGTTGTTGCAATATAACATGTTGAAAGAGAAATAAAACGATGCACGAAGTGCAACGAGTTAATGTGAATATGCGTTAAAATGAAAGTGAGAAGTGATAAGCCAATACCGAATGTGTTGAACGGATTGAGCATTGACTTGGAAAGTCGAGAGTAAATCGTTGCACGAGGTACGATAAATATCGAAAATAATCGTTGCGCGATGTACAACGTGTGTTGGAAGTAAAATCATTGCACGTGGTGCAACGCATATCAAATTAATCGTTGCATGAAGTGCAAAGGAGATTGGAAATAAATCGTTGTACAAAGTAAAATAAAATGTCAGAAATAAATCGTAGCACGATGTGCAACGCGTATCGGAGGTAAAATTTGTTGCACGGGGTGCAACGCATATCTAAATAAATTGTTGCACGAGATGCAACGTAAGGAAAGAATTGAAAATCATAAATCGATAGAACGAATCGTTCGGTTGCACACCAAACTTGTGACCGAGTTGTGTCGGATGTGATAGAATCAAAGTTACGGTTGTGGTCAAGCACGATCACTGCAGAAATCATGAGTCGAAAGGGATTGTCGGTTTATACTAAGTAGAATACGAGGGAAATGGCTTGAATTCCGAGTGGTATATGCCATACCACGTAGGCGATGAATGACTCGATTCCGAGTGGTATATGGTATAGCACTTGTGCGATAAATTGCATCGACGTATTGTGAGAATTGTGGAAGATTTGTCCGCAACGGACGGGAGAGTACCGAGACTCGATTGGAAATTTGTATGATGGTATGTTGATGCAAGTGATCATCGAAAATCGGTTGGGACGATTAGGCGAGACTCGTATCGATGAACGATACGTCGGACGAAAGTTATAAGTTGGTCGGACGACCGAGACTAGCGAAACGATTATGCCTTGAGGCAATAATCGGATCGACAGGAAGGGAAAACTTGAACTTATAAATGAGTCGCACGACTTGCGATCTCGGTAGAAATGTTGGGCGAGACGAATCGAATCGCACGACTTGCGATCTTGATAGAAATGTTCGGCTAGGCGAATCGAATCGCACGACTTACGATCTCGATAGAAATGTTAGGCGATGCGAATCATAATCGGATCGCACGATGTACGACTTCGGTGAAGAGTCGGTTGACGGATAAATAGTGCCCAAAAGATAGTTGGTTACGTTATGACGAAACTCATTTGAGTACGACTGAAAAACACGTGAAACTTAGAGGGCGAGATCGTATGACTTGAGGGTTCGATGTTGAATAATCGGTAACTCAGTTGCACGATCAAAGTATAGCGGGATGCGGCGAATCGGAAAATGAGTTGATGCGTATGGAAAAGTTGTTGCGAACTTGGAAGTATGCAATGCAAGTTGTCGACGTTGAAACGGATTCAAAGTTGACCCTTACGTTATCGAAATGGATACGGCGTATCGAGATCGATACGTAAGAAAACGTAAGCGATGTGAGAATACAAAATAGAGCGTGCCTCGTGCTATGAAATTTTGTAAGTAACGATACGAGAATGAACGAACTTGGTTGATCGTAAATTTTGTGATTGATCAAAGACGAGACTATAAGTCATCGACGATTGCTCGATGCGTATAGCATCTCGTGTGTCGACCCGCAAATAAGATAGACTCGAACTCGATGCGAGTAGATGTTTCGTAAATTACAGAATCATCGACGGCAGTGCATGACTTTACTCGGAGGATAGTTGCGCATCAGCGGCGCTGATAGAAACGATTTTGTTTGAAGTTGGATAGTCGCATAGAATCGTCGAAACGTGATTTGGCTCCGAAATAAGATATAGCATGGTTCGTAGTAAACTGTCCTTCGGTGATGATCCACAATTATCGAGCGTAGCTTCGGGGCAGCTGACCCTAGAAGACTTGACCGCCAAATCAAATTGAGTGCTGCAGACCGTAAGATGACCATACGATATCGTATATGAGATTGCACAAATAACAAATATAACACGGTGTATGTTGACGATAAGTCTAGGCGATCGAGAATTGTTGGAACAACTTTTGATTGTGAATGATACAGATAGATTTTTGAGTATTCGTCGGATGGATACTTAAATGGTTATGTTGGTCTACGGTCGAACTAGAAATTCACCAACGAACTTGGTGATTCGGATAGGCGATTACGAGAATCGTGCTATGCACGAGAGGGAACGATAAGGAAATGACTTACGAGTCATGTTGTTAGATTCGGATTCACCTTGCAATTGAGCTTGCGTGAATCGAAACTTACATTCGATGTTGCTAGACGGATAAGTTAGGAATTTGGCTAGTGAATTCCTACTCGTTAGGGAATCGGATGTAACATGCATCGTAAAGACCTTCGTGCTAAGGCGATCGTTGCATTGAGCACCGTCGCCTTGATGTAAATTTTCGTGTCGGATAGATCGTAGCCTTTGTGCAATGTCAATTTAAAGTTGCGTCGTGAGAAGTTAAGCACGGGGACTATGTAAGTAACCTAGCGGACGTAGTCCTAAATGTTGATGCATTTGCAAGTCAACAAAGGAAATCGTATCGAGATAAGTTGTATAGCCAGACTTCGGAAATAGTTGGGTGGCGACTTCGAATGCAAGGCATTGCGGAGACTCGTTGTGATTGGATGCGCGACGGCTTGACGCGATGCATAAAGTTGGTAGTCCATATGAAACATATGAAATGAGAAAGGCGATTTTGAATCGCGTCGCGTGCAGTGACTTTATTGAATGAATCACGTATGTATCGAATATACATATGCGATAAAATTTTGAGAACAGTTGCTAAGGATAAGTCCGATCGAGAGTACGAGATGGCATGCATAGGATTGAAATTTACCTGTCAGCTTTGTTCCAATTTGCTACCACTGGAATTGGTCAAAATACATATATCTTCGGGATGCCTTGAATATAGGTACGAATCCAAATCGAGTTGTATCCAAATTCAAATCGAGCTGCAGGGATGACTTTGAAATGTTAGTGAAAAGTTTGTGAGATAGTGTGAAACTGAACAACATTGGTAGGACGAGATCATGAAACGATCTATAAAACACTTAATCGGAGTGTTGGTTTTGGTTCGAGGACGAACCTTGTTTTGAGTGGTATATTCTGTAATGCCCCGCTCCGCACGGTGCATTACGCTGAAGCGTTGACTCAACGAGTCGCGTTGACCAAATAAAATGTATCGATGCGAATCGATATGAGAGTTACGTTGTCCCGAGCAACGCATCGAACTAAGTCGATGCGAAGAGTTGCCTTGTCCCGAGAGAATGCATCGAGTGAATCGATGCGAAGCGCCGCGTTGTCCCGAAGGATGAGTATGTTGAATATGCTCAAAGATTCTAAGAAATCGAATCGACCAAGGCGCAAGTCCGAATCGATGCAAGTATTGATTTTAGTTGGTTTCGTGTGCAGGTTATACTTTGACGGGAAAATATTAAAGGTCGATCTTTTGCCATATTTAGTAAGGGGTCCGCGAAATCAAATCGACGCCTTACGACGGGCTGAGACTTGGGCACGCTAAGGCAAATCGGACGTATAACTCAATGAAGCACGAAGTGCTCGAATGGCTAAGTCAGGAGAGTGGCCATGCAACAAAGTTATGAAATCGAGCCGCATCGGCTCGGCGAAACGACGAAGGTGTATCGACTCAAGGTGGGAGGATTGACTTCTTTTTACTCCTTCATTCGATAAGTCAAATATATCATTGTATGCTAAGTTAACCTATCGGTTCCACGGGCATGGTCCGATCGGAGATAAATCATAGTGTGAGTCGAACACTAAGTTAGAACAATTGAAATGAAACGTGCATCAAATGCACGAGTCGCTACGGAACATTGGATATCGCAAAGGCGAGCGCCTCGGTGCGCAAGCCGTAAGAACATGGGATAACTGTACTCGGCGAGTGCCTTAGTGCACGAACCATACCGTGCCTTGTTGCACGAGTTAGACGGCTAGAACATTGAAAGACAATAGGCGAGTGCCCTAGCGTGCAAGCCCCGAACATTGAATGCTAAGTTATAGAACATGGGAATACGGTCGAAACGTGCCTGCGTGCACGGGATAATAAAAGATGGCTTCGTTACGAGAGAATACAGTTATGGCATGAATGTGGCAGAACTGTCGGATATGACATAATGCCTCGAAAGGTGTTCGAGACCTTCGGGTCGTTCGATTGACGAGCATTGAGTTGAGGCACGATGCTATTGAATCATTGAAACGAAGTATGAAACGTAAGAATGCAGAAAGTTAACGGAAGAGACGCGAGATGATAAAGTCCGAGTCTCGGACTCAAGACTATGTTTGGTTGTTTGAATTTGATTGCTTGAATGATAAGGGCGTTGCATGGTCGAATGGAATGGACGAGAGATAAAATGTGATATCTCCCGTGCACGGGTGTTTTCCCCAAACGGTTAAATGTTGGATGCGCCCCGAAACCGCTTGGCCTAGGAGGGAATCGAATAATCTTTGTAGGCGCACATCCTTAAACAAGATGGTAAAAGCCGCAAATGATGGTATGCAGTGGGAACATTTCGGTTGTTAGGATGTGACCCAACCCGTGAAACGCCAGGCAGCCCGACCAAATATTGAAAAAAGAAGGAGAGAAAAGAAATGAACTCCTTTAGTCCATTCCGGCGCGGATACGCCAACGGCCCTCATATAGTTAATGAACGATGGGTTGAAAGTGTAGGCGCGTATGCGTCCTGCATAGAGATCCTGCTTAGAGATGCACATATAACATGACAGGGAAGGAATGCGACGTATTCACCTTACGTCGGTGCAAGGGCGAGTGCGTCGACTTGGTAAGAAGTCGCGCCACAAATCAAACACGAGATTGCTTGTTTGCTTGCCTATTCAATTCGATAACATGCTGCTATGATAACATGCTTTACGCTTTCGAATATGCCATGAAATTGATCCTAAGGAGAACATAGCAAGATCATAAGCTAAGTTGCATGATTCAACGTAAACATTACAATGTTGGTTTTGAAAGAATATCTTTGCTTCAGTACATACGAGGACGAACGTACTGATCCTCCACCAGCTTCATGCAGGGTGCAGGGAATGGATTGCTCGTGGCGAAGCGTTGCTTGAACGCGTTGAGGCTTGGAAATGCCGAAGCGTATTGAAGCGTGCGATCGCATTGACGCTCGGACTATGCAACTGGATTGATGCGACCGAGATATAGAAGGCATGATGTATGGAACGGTAAAATACTTTGTGGGCAAGAGAGAACCTAAGTGTTGTAGCCAATCTGGCATATATTGTTAGGCTATCAAAAGCCTTTGTAATCTCAGTTTCGTATATCAATAAAGAGAATTGTTTCGTATACTCTATTTTCCTTTCGTTGTAAATATCGAATCAAAAGATAACCATTTGAGAACTTGTCATCTTGCCTTGCACGAGCGCAACTCCAGGCTCATGCTGCATCACGCCCCCTGCGAGGACGATGATTCGGATGATTCCGGGTCGGGGTGTGACAGGGTGGCTGGGAGAGACGGGATAAGCAGTGGGTGCGGCGACCTGCTCTAGAACTGTCGCTGGCCGTGGAGTCGGGGTCGAGGACGGTGTAGAAGCATGAAAAAGAAGAGAAATATGATCCATGCGGCCAAGGGGCCACATGCGGCTCAAGATCCCCATGCGGCTTAAGAGCCCCATGCGGCTCAAACACAGAGCGGACTCCATGCGGCCAGCAGAGGGAAGCCACGTGTCCTTTTTAGAACGGCTGTAACTAGCATCATTCAAACGCAATTAATGCCCTGACGGCTGACAATTAATGCTCTGACGGCTGACAGCTGACAGCCCTGACGAAAAGTAGTCATGATGACTGACACAAGAGCAACATCTTCCTAGGGGACTGAAAAAATCTTCACAAATTTCGAGGCTAGTTTATGCGGCCAGTCTAGACGAGTTCATGCGGCCTGTGCAGAGAAACCTATACGGTTCGATCATGAAGGTCCCCCATGCGGCTCGGTCATGAAAGAAACCCATGCGGCTCGGCCATGAAGACTCTCATACAGCTCGGCCATGAAGACCCCCATGCGGCTCGGTCATGAACATATTCATGCGGCTCGGTCATGATGACCTTCATGCGGTTCGAGTATAGAGACTATTCATGTGGCTCGATCATGACGACCTTCATGCGGCCCAAATATGAACGCTCCTCATGCGGCTCAACAATGATGACAAAACACGTGTCCTAAAGATAATCAAATTTTGGGTCAGATCCCAATAATTTGGGATACGTGGCAAGAGAATGAATTAAATTGATTCATTCAGATTTGCGGATATCAGCAAATCATCATGATAGGGATTTATTGCAATCAACATTAATGACTGACATGATTTGGCATAATCCTCATTAATGGCCCAGATCCTTCACGCTCAAGATTAATGGCCCAGATTAGTCACTTATCAGGCCGCCGCCACTTTGAGAATGGGCAATCATTGCAAACCCTAATGATGCTCCCCATTATTATAAATAGCAGGGTGCCATTTCCTTGCAAAAGGGAGACAAAAAAAAGAGAGATACGCACATACGGAGAGACACTCCGCCAATAATCAGAGAGAAATCCACAGAGATCAATCCAGAGAGAGAGAAGCCAGAAGACCAATACGAGGAGAGCAAGAAGAGCATTTCTTTATCAACGCCAACCATCTCGTCATAGGAGCCAAGGCTACGTCCGATCGTCCAAGGAGTAAGACAGAGCTGCCGTCGCTTTCTCGAGCCTCTATCGTTACCCCCCAGAATCAAAAATAAATAATTGTACTTAGATTGCTGTACCTAGGTTTTCGTCCCTAGGCTTTCTTTGTACAAGCGAGTTTGTAACGTGAAGTAAAAGTTCAGTCCTCATATAAAACTGTTCTGCTCTTTTATATTTTATGGCAAACACGATGGCGACTCTACTGGGGACAAACTTTTCCACGGCTCAGGAGTTGGTGACGCAATCGGATGCAGCCAAACTTGGCTCCACACAACAGAAGATGGTCGTCCGCCTCGACCAACAGGCGTTCGAAGAGATGCTCTCCGAAGGCAGCGCTGGCCCGGTCCAGAAGCGCACCCGCACCACGAAGGCTCGCAAAGAGTGGAGGCCAAAATCGTTTGCTCCTCCCCAGGCCCTCGATGGAGTACTCTCTGCTATTCAAGACGGCAAAAAAGACTCTCCTGCGGCCCCACTTCAGACTGTAGACAACTATGCTGTCCCCAAGTCCGACAGAAGAAAATACTATGATGCTGGACTTGCAGGGGCAAAGAGGAACTCTATGCGATCCGAACCGCATAAGGGTGATAGCCGCATGGAAAAAGCTCATGCGACTACATCCGCCAGCCGCATGAAGAATATCCACAAGGCTACATCTGTCAGCCGCATAGCTTATGCGGCTACAGCTGCCAACCATATGGATGAAACTTATGCGATCACTGAAGTCAATCGCTTACAGAAAACCCATACGGCCATAATTGCCAACCGCATGCGGCCAGCCTGCACGGTCGTGACTCCTAGTCGCACAAGAACAACTCATCCAGCAGCTAAAGACAGTCACATGCAGACAGCCTGCACGGTTTCCAATCCTAGCCGCATAGCGTCTGTTCCACGCTTCTCTCGATCAGTCTTCGACCGTCTCTCATTTGGTCCTGACCCTGATGATTCTCTGGATGATAAGCCAGACTCCGGGGAATTCAACTTGGACTCTTTCTATTACGCACCCGCAAGTGCTAAAAGGAAGAAGTCTAGGGCAGCACGGGCTCACCAAGCCCAGTCAGCTGCCCCAACCTCTGACCATCGGGGCGTCCCGCTGATTATCACGCGGGCCTCTGATGGGAAGTTGTACAGAACTACTCGAATCCAGCCCCCGGCGGCGAAAGGACAAAGTGGTTCCTCTGACCTCCGTGAGGCTATCCTCCACAAATGCAAGGAAAGAGAAGGGGTCTCGATGTGCAAAGAGTCCTCATACAGACGTCACTGCACCCAGATTATTGTCAACTGCTGTTGCAACAATGCGGCAGTAAAAGAAGGCCGGCCGTCCGTCTTCCAAAGGCTACAGCACCCGAGCTCAGAGGACGAGGCGCCTCCAGTTGTCTCTTGCAACTCTACTCATAAAAACCCCGTCGAGGGGAGAGGGAAGAAGACAAGTATCTCCAGTCCAAAAATATCAACTGCTACTGCCAAAAGGCTTTCTTCTAAACAGTTGGCCGCCACCGGAGTTTTCCAAAACACCCGTTCAAAAACAAAATCTGTTACAATAGGAGATTCATCATCCACATCGCTGGGGGTCGTGGGAACCGGGGGTAGCACTCCTCCGAACATCCACGATAATCCGGTGTTCCAAGGAGACGAGCCCGGAGAAACAACTCTCCCATCAGGTACAACAGATGCTGATGTCCCCGAGGACATCCATGAATCTAAAGATGAAGCAATCTCCGAAGCTGGGGGTACTATTTCCTTCGAGTCCGAACCCGAAGAGAACATTCCCACATACCCCGACGACTTCTCGGTACATGGGTATGACTCGGAGGGCACATCCTCCACCGTTCCTTCCATCACTCCTCATGTAAGGACGGTGTTCATGACGGACAGCAATCAAGGTGGTTTCAGTGATCGCCAACGCATCGTCACTTTGGAGGCCATACTGCAGGCCTTGGTCAAGTCTGTAGATAAAATCAAAGCAGCTCTTCCGACTCTACAAGAGAGGACACCTGGCCAAATAAACACGGGTCCCGCGGTCAATGCGGACTCAAACTCAGCGGCACCAAACCCGGGCAATAATCCTTCCGAAATAACGGCCCCTACCATGATAGATGAGGCCCGAGAAGTAAGAAGAGAGGTTCAAGAGCTCAGAGCCATATTCCATGCCCGAGAAAACGCTCAAGACCTTAGAATGCGGCAACCATACCCTGCTGAATGGAGGGATGTTCCATTTCCACCAAGATATAAGCCGTTCAATATCAACCCGTATGATGGCAAGACCTCAGCAAGTCGGTACATCACTTACTTCGAGGTCACCACCGACCATCTGCCCCATGATGATGCTATCCTCACGCGATTATTCATTGGAGCATTAGAAGGAGTCGCCTTCGACTGGTACCGCAACCTGCCAGACAACTGCATCCACTCCTTCGCTGGCTTCAAGCGCTTGTTCTTGGAAAGATTCTACGAGGTAGGACAGGACGTCACAATGTCTACCCTCATAGACGTCGTCCAAGGAGAGAAAGAGCTGACGAGGAATTATATTGAGCGGTTTCGTCAAACCGCAATGAAGTTACCGTCTGGTAATTCGGATTCCTCCTTGATTGAAATTTGCCAAAAGAGATTGCTCCCAACAATCAGTCTCTGGATGGACGAGAGTCAATTCAAGGACTGGGAGGCATTTATCATCAGTGCGACAAGTGCCGAAGAACGGTTGAAGAAGGCTCGCCAACTGGGGTTGCACATCTCGGAGGGAGAGAACAAGGGCAAGCGTCCCAACACCAACAACGACAATGGGGGTAGCCCCTCCAACAATCGGGACAGCAGAGGAAAGCAGGCTATGGTGACCGACACGGCACAAAAACCTGAGCCAAAGCCGGCAGACAAATAATGGCCGTAAATCACTTACTCCTTCGAAGACGGTCACGTCAAGCCCATCTTGGACATGCTCATACAAGGGAACAGAATTCAGCTTCCTCCACCAAGACGGGAACCGCGGCCGGCAGAGATGGAGAACCCAAAGTACTACCATTATCATCGCTACGTCCATCATGCTACACACGACTGCTACCAGCTGAAACGCTTCCCTCTGACGGAAACTCAAGACGGGGTGGTCCCCATCCCTCTAGCGACAATGGAGATTACCAATCTTCCACCTCCCCGAGATCAGACTGCTGGTCTAGTGCCCCTCACCACATCACGAGGGGAGGTCATGTGGATCCATCCAGACTTGGTATCAGAAGTGACTCGGCCCACATCGTCTTCTATCTGCAAGAAAAAGAATGGAAAATTCAGGACCTGCCACACAATCTCGGCAGACATCGAGGAAGCTACAACCGTCGTCACGCGCTCTGGGGCGCAATCCCAACCTGTGGTTGACAATCCAGCTGAAAATCATCAACCCACTACAACTGATGCTCCGGGACCGGCTCAGCCTTCGACGACCGACAAGCCTAGGCCGAGGGAGACTCGTTTCGACAAATCCCTCCGAAAAAAGGCAGCCCAAGGGCTAGAGAGGCCTTACAACTTTGACATCTTAGCGCAATTGGCTAACATACCGGCCAAGTTGTCGCTGTATGAACTCCTAAGGCTCTCCAAGGACGTTCGTATTGCATTGAGCGAGGCACTCCAAAATGCCGATGCCTATCTGGCTCAATCCAACCTCACCGGGGAGGACTCACCTGTGGATTTCCAGGATAGTGCCTGCACTGGCGTAATGCCAAACATCATCTTCACTCCGCAAGATATGCTCATCAAAACTAATCTGCACGATCGCCCACTATACTATACTGGATACATCGGCGACGTAAAGGTGGATCGGATGCACATTGATCCTGGCTCTTCCATAAGCATCATCCCGAAGGGTCTGCTACATCATCTCCGCATCCCAATGCACCGTCTAACGCCTACAAACATCGCCATCAGTGGTTTCAATTCGGGCAGGAGCTACCATATTGGGAAGATTCGTCTGAAGTGTCAAATTGGCGACCTCCAATCCGAAGTCACCTGCTACGTCATAGATGCAGACACTTATTACAACATCCTCTTGGGGCGCCCGTGGATACACGATTATATGATCGTGCCTTCCACGCTGCACCAGTACTTCAAATATATCGACAAACACGGCTTCGTGAGGACGGAATTTGCTGGTCGAATCTTACTACTCAGACTCCTGCCTGTACAAAAAGTCGAAGAAGCATCGTGGGGAAGGAGATGTGTGAGCTCGTACCGAGATAGCCACAGGATCAGAAGAGCCTCTGATGATCCACCTCCAAGCTCGCAAACCGGACAGGTCTGCACCCCTTGCCGCCACTCTGCGTAAGGACGCAATCAGCCTCTCGGTACAAAAAGAGCAGATGATAATCCGGCTGCCAAGGTCGGGCCAAGTGCCAAGATCCATAACAGGGCCACTGACAATCAGACTGCCAAAAGTCGGTCAGCCCCAAACAGAGAAGCTCAATCCCTCCGATAAGCCACTGACGATACGCCTTCCCAAGAAGGGTCGTCACCCCGATGCAAGGTCTGACACTTCCAGCGAACCAGCCACTCCCCGCCCCACAGCGAGTACCAAACTGGGAGTCGCTAGTCTGCCAACAACTCCACGCTCGGCACCGCCAGCTGAACCGCTGACGATCAAGCTCCCCAGGTCGTCCTCTCAGTCTTCATTCACACAGGGGGTAGTCGAAGAGGAACCGGAGCTGCCAAGTATGTGGCTGCCCACACTGATGTTCCCTCCGCAGATGATGTAATCCCTCTAGAAAAGATACCTTACTTCATCAATAAAGGGTTATCTTTGAACTACCTCGAGCTTAATAAGCTTTGTACAATGTACGCTATGGAACATGGTATAGGCACTCACCTACACACACAAGTGACAAATGTCTACACCACAATCCAGCTTACTCCAGCAGAAGACGCTTACCGAATAGTCGAGGGAGGGGACCATCCAATCATCTTCGGCCGGAAGGACGATCCGCATCCCTTTACCATAGAAGAAGTCGATCTTGGATCGGATGCCGGAAGACTACCTCTATATCTTTATAGCCTACAATCTAAATATCTCATGCAGAAACAGGGGTATGATCTGGAAACGACACCGGGCTTGAATTACGGTACTGGACGACGATTACCTTTGAAGCCACCGGTCCCGGCTGGCAAACCACGGGACTACTATAGCAAGACTCGATGTGGATTAGGATATGTGACACCCACGACGACCCCTGAAAGTTCAGATGAAGAATGCGACTGGCATTCACATTCGACCGGGTCACCAACTTCCGACTCAGATACCAGTATCGGAGACGTATTCAGACGATTCCTGTCAGTCAACATGGCATTCACCGACACTTATGAAGAAGATGAAGACATTCCAGAAATTCTCGAGCTAGAGCCGTGGGCCCAACAGCTAGATGAACAATGGGAAAAGCATTTCGAGCAAAGAGAACCTCCCACTGAGGATGAGGTCATACAAGTTAATCTTGGTGATGAAGCCTCCCCGAAACCAATCTTCATCAGCCAAAGTCTAACAGATAAAGAGCGAGAGTCGCTGCTCCAACTCGTCAAAGAGTATATCGATGTGTTCGCCTGGAGCTATGAAGATATGCCAGGATTGGACCCCGAGATCGCACTTCACAAACTCAATATTCGTCCGGATGCAAAACCTGTCAAGCAACAGCAACGACGGTTTTGTCCCGATGTCATGAATGCTATTGAAGCCGAGGTCAACAAACTGATAGCCAGCGGCTTCATTCGCGAAGAGCAGCACCCAGACTGGGTAGCCAATATCGTACCAGTTCTCAAGAAGAACGGGAATATCCGAATATGTATTGACTTTCAGAATCTGAATGAGGCCTGCCCTAAAGATGAATTCCCTCTCCCTATCACAGATATCATGATCGACAATACCTGCGGCTTCGAACGTATGTCCTTCATGGACGGCTTCTCAGGGTACAACCAGATCAAGATGTTCCCTGACGACGAGAAGCACACATCATTCCGAACACCGATTGGTACATATTGCTACACCGTTATGCCTTTCGGGTTAAGGAATGCTGGCGCCACTTACCAGAGAGTTATGAGCGTCATCTTTAGAGACCACTTGCGTAAGACAGTGGAGTGCTACGTCGACGACATCGTCGTTAAAAGCCGTTCGAAGGAAGATCATCTGCAAGATCTCCGGACAGTGTTCGACCTGATGCGAGCACACAACTTAAAAATGAACCCTACTAAATCATTCTTGGGTGTCTCCAGCGGGAAATTCTTGGGTTTCGTCTTCACTTCTCAGGGCATTCACATCGACCCCGAGAAAACAAAGGCAATCATGGAGATGGGTCCCCCGAGAAATCTCCGCGAACTCCGAGGCCTTCAAGGCAGGCTAGCTTACATCAGGAGATTCATCTCTAATCTCTCCGGACGATGTCAACCATTCACCCATCTCATGAAGAAGGGAGTCTCTTTCGTATGGGATGAGGAATGCCAGCGCGCTTTCGACAGCATCAAAGAATATTTGTCGAACCCTCCAGTCCTGGTAGCTCCCGTTGCTGGGAAGCCATTCCTGCTCTATGTGCGAGCGATGGAACATTCTCTTGGTGCCCTATTGGCACAGAACAATGATGCGGGCCACGAACAAGCTATATACTACCTCAGTCGGAAGATGATCGAGCCTGAATACCGATACACGGCCGTAGAGAAGGAATGCCTTGCTCTCGTGTTCACAATCCAGAAGACGCGACACTACGTCACGGGACAAACCATCCACGTGATATCGTGGATCAACCCCCTCAGGGTCCTCATGACCAAACCTGGGGCACTCAGCTCTCACCTTGCTACCTGGGCGATATTACTATCACCATACCACATGATCTTCTCCCGCAAAAGGCTGTTAAAGTCCAGGCTCTGGCAGACTTTCTAGCAGCCCATCCAGGTTCGGAGACGACTAGGGTATATGAAGAGATACCGGACGAAGTCACCAGTTCAAATGCAGTTTCCTATGATGCCATCTAGCGAATGTTCTTCGACGGCACTTCAAGAACTGGACCCAAAGGCAACATCGTCGTTGGAGTTAGAGTTGTGCTGATTTCTCCCTCCGGCTTGGTAATCAATCGGGCCTACTCACTCACAGAGCCCTATTCAAATAACGTGGCCGAATACAATGCCTTGGTCATTGGCCTCCGGCTTGCGAAGGAGCTGGGGGTAGAGTATCTTGAAGCATACGGCGACTCACAGTTAATCGTCAATCAGATTCGGAGGACGTACGAGGTCCGCCACGAAGACATGATCCCGTATTATCGAATAGCAATCCACATCATCTCGTCTCTGGGAGGATTCTTCATAGAACATGTTCCCAGACTCCAGAACATTGAGGCTGATGCCCTAGCTGGTTTGGCCGCTTCCCTAGCTGTGCCAAATTACGCTCGTCATCAGGTCGACATAATAGGCCGTGAACTGGTCTGTCCTAAGGATAACGTTTAATGCATGGAAAGCTACTCCGCTCTTTCAGTCGACGAAGCACCAGACCGGAGACAGCCATTCATCGACTTCGTAGTATACGACATCCTGCCAGAGAATTCGAAGGAAGCTACTTCTATCAGAAGACGTTTCCTCAGATTTTTCTACGATATGGAGACGAAAATGTTGTACCGCCGATCCTACGATGGTTTACTGCTTCGGTGTCTATCAAATACAGAAGCCAAGGAAGCCATGCGCGAGGCCCATGATGGTGTCTGCGGAGCCCATCAACCTGGCCCAAAACTGCAAGACCGCCTTCACCGAATGGGCTATTACTGGCCCACGATGGTGGAAGACGCAATAGATTATGCACGAAAGTGCAAAGCCTGCCAAATCCATGCCGACTTCATCCACCAGCCATCTGAATTCCTACATCCGACTGTGGCCTCCTGGCCATTTGAAGCATGGGGTATGGACATCGTCGGCCCAATTATCCCGCCTTCGTCCAGAGGACACCGATTCATACTCGCGATCACCGATTATTTCTCCAAATGGGCGAAAGCCATCCCATTGGCGGAGGTAAAAACTTCAAACATGATCAGCTTCCTTAAGCATCATGTCATCTACCGCTTTGGACTACCCCGAAGGATCATTCACGACAATGGGCCACAGTTCGCAAGCCACGCATTTTATCGGTTCTGCGACAAGCACCGAATTCAGAACATTGCTTCGACACCCTACAACCCAGCAGCCAATGGGTTAGCAGAAGCATTCAACAAAACTATAATCAAGCTACTCAAGAAATTCGTGTCATCCAACAAGCGCGATTGGAACGAGAAGCTCGACGAATGCTTATGGGCGTATCGCACCACAGTTCGAACAGCCACCGGTAATACACCATTCTCCCTGGTGTACGGGAGCGAGGCAGTTCTCCTATTAGAGACTCAGATCCCCTCACTTCGAGTCGCCCTCACACATCAGTTGACGACACACGAAAACCAACATCGCCGACTACAGGAATTGGAGGCCCTAGACGAGAAACGTCTGTTAGCTCAACAGCGAATCGAACTATATCAGGCCAGAATCTTTGGAGCTTTCAACAAGAAGGTCAAGGTCAGAACATTCCAAGTAGACGATCTCGTTCTAGCGGTTCGGAGGCTGATGGTTATGACGCATAAAACCGTCGGTAAATTCCAACCAAAATGGGAAGGCCCGTTCATCATCGAGGCCGTATTCTCCAACGGCGCCTACCGTCTCGCAAAGCAAAATGGAGACTTGCTCATGTTACCCATCAACGGCAAGTTTCTGAAAAAGTATTATGTCTGAAACAAAATCCTCAAGACATCTCAGAGTGTCGAGTCATGTACCTCCTTGTACCACTGAACTTATATTCTGGTTCCATGCATAAGAGTCACGTGTCTGCTGGTACCTCTGAACTCATTAACCACATTTTACAAACGTCCGAGTCACGTGCCTGCTGGTACCTCTGAACTCATTCCTCGTATTTTCCAGATCAACGAGTCACGTACCCGCTCGTACCGCTGAACTCACTCTCACCACTCTCTAGATTCCCGAGTCATTTACCCTCTCGTGCCACTGAACTTACATCCACAACATCCAAGATTATCGAGTCATGTGCCCGCTGGTACCACTGAACTCACACTTTCACAATATCGAGTCATGTACCCGCTGGTGCCCCTGAACTCACATCCCGGTCACTCTTTCAGATAGTAAGTCATGTATGATCATACCTCTGAACTTTCTTCCTATAAGAGATCCTCCCTCATAATCCACTACCCGCACTCTCAGTGCACAAAAAAGGGTAACGGGTCCACAAACTCCCAAAACGACCATGTCGATGCTACCTCTGAGTCGTTCCACTTCCGCCAAAAACAAATCACCCCCTACATAAAACTTCCATGTCCTTATTACCTCTGAGTCGTTTTATGTACCCCCTCTTCATTGAGCCCACTCCTACCATGTCCTCATTACCTCTGAGTGGGAAGGCTCCGTAGAAGAAACCTTCATACTTGCCATGTCCTCATTACCTCTGAGTAAGTATGTCGGTTCCCTTTCAACCTATTATCTGTACCCACAACCGGAGTACGACAGGGATAATAGGTCCACAAATGTTCTCTGTTGACCACAAATGTCCTCTGTTGACCACAAATGTCCTCTGTTGACCACAAATATCCTCTGATGACCACAAATGTCCTCAGTCGACCACAGATGCTGTACTGGGTCTCCAGTACACGCCCATCCCTTCCCTATCATACCTGGGAGCCCAGTTGCTCCCTGGCGTTCTCTCAGATACCAAAAACTTCTATAGCTGTCTTATCGCGAAGTTGTTCTAGGTATTCCTCTCCAAAACTTGTTACTCGTACCTAAAACCAAGGTACGCCCAGGGTAACAGGTCCACAAATAATCCTCCAGCAGGTCCAATTCCACAAACATCCCAAGTACAAGAAAGAGAAGATGAGTTGAAACATGCTCATTTATTCAAAATTTGAAGTGCTACATCATTTGAGATCTCATCCCTTACAAAATGAAGACAAAAAGAAAAAGAAAAAAAAAGAAGAAGTCAGCAACAGAAAAACAGAAAACTGATTACTGCTCCGGGGCACATAACGCCATGAGACGGTCCGTCAGCAAGGCAACCGATCGCTCAAGCCTCTGTTTAGCTCGACGCTCCGCTTTTTGGCTCAGCACCGCCGCATCCTCCAGATGAGCATGAGCTTGCCAGTTGTCTTCGAATTTATTGAAAGCCCGCTCCAGGTTAACAGAAGATCGGGAAACCTTCACGGCCTTCTGAACGATTGACTCCTGTTCCGCATGAGCAGCCTTTAGCTCTGACTCTAAGAAGGCCAACTCCCTCTGAAGTGCGAGAATTCGCTCCTTCGTGTCAGCTATTCCACGAGAAGTAGACTCTTCCCGAGCCCTACAAGCCTGACTTCGACGACCCAGCCTGTCATACGAAGCGGAGAACTTGTCAAGGTCCCCCTGCACAACTGGCCCGGCAGTATCTCGAGCAAGCTTGATCCTATCCCGAGCAGCAATGAGGAAGCCCCGCTCCCGTTCAATCGCAGCAGGCAAGCCAGCCTGCCGTATCGCCAGCAATTGGGTCACAAGCTGATCAGCCTCTGCCAACTTAGGCTCCAGGAGTGCAGCCAACCCCACCCCGCCAGGAAGAGCCTTCAAAGTGTTAATCTGACCCCGAGCGCCCCGCAAAGACAGAGAAAAAAGGATCCCCTATTCTACGGCGGCGTCTACGCCCCTCTTTAAGTGGCGATAGAAGCTGTCGACCACATCCTGCGTCACCTCATCCAGAGCCTCCGAAGAAGTCGGCGTCAAAGGGAGTGTAGCTGGCAACACTGAAGAAGACGTAACAGAATTTGCCACTCCTGCCACAAGAGAAACAAACTCTGTGCGGAAGGACGCATGAACATCGGCCAGCTCCTCTTCAGCAGCCCGCAGAACTTGAATGCTCGGCAGGGTCGAGAGGTCAATCTCTAAAGCCGTATAAGCAGCAGAGGATGAGGCGGAGGCCATCGCCAGCTCCATTTCCATCTGCCCGGAGCTGGCGGGAGGCCCCTCGACAGGAGACGGTGAAGGAGAGGAAACGCTCCTTTCCCCCAGATTGCGGCAGGCCGAGCCTTCCCCAAGAACATCCGCTGTAGGAAGTAAAGGGTCAGGACCTGTAGGGCCAAGACAACCATGA
This sequence comes from Iris pallida, assembly GCA_029216955.1. Classification (NCBI taxonomy): domain Eukaryota; kingdom Viridiplantae; phylum Streptophyta; class Magnoliopsida; order Asparagales; family Iridaceae; genus Iris; species Iris pallida. The sequence goes on from JANAVB010014200.1 coordinate 4,493,594, forward strand.
ATCGATTTGACCCGGAGGATATGTTGATAGAGCAAATAATCCCCCTCACTAGTCAATATTTGGCTTATCTTACCAGCGGAAGAATGTGGAGGCTGAGGTTCGTCTACAGCCACCGCAGCCTCTTTACCAACAGCCTCCGAGTTGAATATGATATGCTCCTCCGCCCTAGTACCCTCGGGAGGAGGTACGACGAGATCGGTAATGCTTTGCGAAAATTCAGTAATCTCGGAGACAGGCCCGAGCAAACCTTCGTCACCCCGGACCGGGGCCTCAGCAACTTGGGAGTCCTCAGCCGCCGCTGAGAGAGCCCCCGTAGAAATGACCGCGGCACACACGCCGCTAATCAAAGCAGCAAGGGCAGTATCGACCTCGGAAGCAGCAGGCGGTTCATGAGAGCCTGGTTCGTCAGACGCCTACAGAGAAAAAATGATTAGGTCATATCTCCAAGAAAAAGAAAACCACAATAAGGAGATAGCTCCAACATAGTCTTACCTCCGGAGCATCGTCAACATCCTCTCCCCTCTCGGTAATAAGCAACCTATGAGACCTAACGGCGGCTCTTTTCACAGAAAAGGTCGTTCTGCCGTCAGAGGACTCACGTCTGACTCATTTGCGTGAGGGACCAGGCACAGCGGGAGGCTGTCCTTCCCTCACTACTTCCTCTTGTGTAGCAAGCGACGGATCCTCCACCAGTTCGTCTGGTGTGGTAAGCGGTTGATCCGCTACTTCTTCACCCCCACAAGAAAGAGAGTCTTCGCTATCATGATCATCATCCTCCTCAGCCGCCTTGAAAGATTTTGATTCTGGAAGGGGAGTCTGGAGTGCTAGTTGCTTTCTAGCCTTAGCCCCCTTGGGCTTTTCCTCTAAACCGGTACCCACGATGAAACTGGTACTCGGATCAAAATTGACAGGAGGCTTGTTCGCCATAACATGATACAAGGCAGCCACGTACAAAATTTCCCTCGACGCCTTAGCATCAGGGACCGAGAAGCTGGCCCGAGTATGATAAGCGTCATAATAATTCCACGCCCTGACACCGTCAAGAACGCTACCTTCAAAGCCCAAGCAAGGGCTGGGACAGTCAAGGAATAACTGGCTATAGCCGAATTGGCGGGAAAACCTACTAGGCAGGTAGGACTCCAAGTACACATTATCGCGTTTACGATAAACCAGATGCGCGGGGCGGATGTTCCGCAACCAGGTGAGCATCTTCGGAGACAGGAAGTGAGGAGGTCCGGTACCATCAAGGTGTACATCCCTCACTTCCTCATCGGACAAATGAGGAACAGACACGAAAAAGTCACACCCATCCACCCTCGCCAGCGCCCTCCGACAAGCTGGCATAGTACTGTATTTCCAAGGTTGGTGATGTCGTTGGAAAAGGAAAGCGTCTTTGTCTGTAGCATCTTCTGCTATTCCAGATCCCATCAAAGACTTGTAGTGCATCAACAACCACCCCATCAAATAGTGGAAAGGTAACTCTATGCGCTCAAAGTCCAGCATCTTCTTGCGGGCAATAACCTTGGACGAGAATGTTCGAAGACCATGGTGTATGCTACACACCATAGCCGGGAGAAGAGCCAGTCTAACTCCAAATACCAGCTTAACGGCAGGGAGAATGAAGTGGCGGCTGATCCTCTCAATAGAACCTGCCCCCCCGAAACTACGCAGTTCCGTAGCCATATCATCAAAAATCTAGCCAGGAGCGCCTTCTCTGACATCTGCCTGGTACCATAGTAAAAATAGCTGAGAGAGTCAGCTTGACTCCCGAATATGTCGCTATTAGACCGCGACTTCTTGACGCTCAACATCAGGTCTTTTATCTCTCCCCGGGTTTGAGGGGTTCGAGGAATAACCTCGCCAGAAGGGCCAACCTTAAAAAGATAGTTGACCCAGGATGTGGTGTGGGGAGCGTTCCCTTCTGAGCTATCCTCCTTTTTTATAGCCATCTGATGACAAGCACTATGATGGCATAGCAACTCCTGGTACACCGCAACAAAACCTGGGAGTCGTCGGTTCAGGTCCTCGAACTCCTCGTTCGACGGGGTGTACACCTCGAAAGGCTCGTTCCTCCACGGAAGTTTGGAGACAATATACATCTCATGGAAAGAAAGCCCCAACTTCCCTCCGGGTGCAAAGAACGTCCCCGTTCGCCGGTTATACATCTCCAAGAGCGCCACGAACAATGGTTTATTGATAGGAAGCCCGTGACAGGTGCCCTGAATGGCATGATAGAGTCCCACCTCCTGCAGGAATGTCCCGTAGGTCTGCAGAACCCAAGTGGTCAAGTGGGCCCACGTAGAAATGGGGTTTAACCAGTTCAGCAATGCTAGTCTGCCAACCGGATAAGATTTTTTACGAGCAAGCCGATTCAGAAATGTATCAGCTTGAGTGAATGTGAAGTTGGGACCATATACGTTCATGAAAGAACCTGGGGCCAGGCCCATCATGTATCGGAGGACGGAATCCTTACCCGCGTACGCTGACTTAATGTTCGGGTTATAATGGATGTCTCCCATCAACATCCCTGATTGGGTAGGAGTTAAGTTACACACCATCTTCCTGTCCAACAATACCATATTGAACCACGACAGAGGATAATGACGCTCCATGCGAGGAATATGGATCGCCATCCCATCCAAAGTAAAATCCCAGTTCTCAGAGATCTCTAATACTCGGGGATTCTTTATGATTAAAGCGTCTCCGAAGAGGAATGAGGGCTTCAGGTATGATCCATCCAACTTCCCAGAATTCATCATGGCACGGAGATAATGGAGGGTCTTATTCTCGATGGCGTTCAACCTCCCCGAAGGCTCATTAGCAGGAAATTGATTCAGCACGTACTTAACTAAGTCATCAAGACGCACGCCCAAGGCAAACTGATTCGAGCCTACCAGAAGTTCCCCCGCAGGATTTACTGGCAGATTCACTGAAAATAGAAGAAAGAAATAAGATTAGGAGATAGTCAAAAATCAAGAGGCATTTGAAATATCATTGGAGTCTATGCGGCTCGGGTCGTCATAGCCTCATGCGGCTCTGAACCCAATGAGTCCATGCGGTTCTGTTCATCACGGCCTTGTGCGGCTCCGAGTCAGATGGGTCCATGCAAATCAAGTTCAGATGAGCTTATGAAGCTTCTGCGGGTTAGGTTCAAAGGGGCCTATACGGTTCAAGGTTCACATGGACTCAACGAACAATCTTAGACGCTGATGCGGCTCGGTTTCAGGTGAGACTATGCGGTTCAGAGGCCACACAGACTCATGCGGCCCTAAACAGATAGACTCATGCGGCTACAAACAGACAAGCTCATGCGGTTCAAAAGTGAACTATGCTCATGCGGCTCACACCGAAAATATACATGCGGTTCAGATCGAGTATGACAAGCCCATGCGGCCTCCTGGGCGAAGGGCTTATGTGGTTATATCGACGAACCTTATACATACGGCTTGTGCATAAAGTATGCAGCAGAGCCATGGCACTTAGGGTTCTAAAGCAATGACCTTACCAGCAATAGGTGGGTGAACGTCGGGGTGAACGGAGGGAACAACAGCCGGCGGAGGAGCGGCCACGTTCGTCGCCGCAGTCGCCGTAGAAGCAACCGCCTTGCCCTTCGCAGCCTTCGACACAGCAGCCTTCTTGGGAGCCATATATGCTTGGGAGAGAAAGGAAGTTAGAACAGCGAAAGATCGAAGAGAGAAAAAAGATTTCCTAGAAACGAGAGTGTTCCTATTTATAGACAAAGAAGGAACGCTTCGATCCGCGTGCAACATGATGACCGACTCTTCGGTCATCGAGGCAAATCAAGAGCATTAAATCTGCAGCAAATCAAGAGCATTAAATGCCGAAGATTCATAGAAGATTTGCATGCGTGGCAAGAAGTTCATGCGACCAAAATAGCCCATGCGGCTCAGAGAGTTATGCGGTTGAGGTAATCATACGGTTGGTCAAATCCATGCGGCTAGGACAGAATACATCCATGTGGCTCTGGCATAATCATGCTTCTTATTCAAAGTATTTCAATTTTGCAAATTGAAAACTTTGAAGGGGGTCTTGTAGAAGCATAAAAAAGAAGAGAAATATGATCCATGCGGCCAAGGGGCCACATGCGGCTCAAGAGCCCCATGCGGCTCAAACACAGAGCGGACTCCATGCGGCCAGCAGAGGGAAGCCACGTGTCCTTTTTAGAATGGCTGTAACTAGCGTCATTCAAATGCAATTAATGCCCTGACGGCTGACAATTAATGCTCTGACGGCTGACAGCTGACAACTGATAGCCCTGACGAAAAGTAGTCATGATGACTGACACAAGAGCAACATCTTCCTAGGGAACTGAAGAAAATCTTCACAAACTTCGAGGCTAGTTTATGCGGCCAGTCTAGACGAGTTCATGCGGCCTGTGCAGAGAAACCTATGCGGTTCGATCATGAAGGTCCCCTATGCGGCTCGGTAATGAAAGAAACCCATGCGGCTCGGCCATAAAGACTCTCATACAGCTCGGCCATGAAGACCCCCATGCGGCTCGGTCATGAACATATTCATGCGGCTCGGTCATGATGACCTTCATACGGTTCGAGTATAGAGACTATTCATGCGGCTCGGTCATGAAACCTTTCATGCGGCTCGGTCATGACGACCTTCATGCGGCCCAAATATGAACGCTCCTCATGCGGCTCAACAATGATGACAGAACACGTGTCCTAAAGATAATCAAATTTTGGGTCAGATCCCAATGATTTGGGACACGTGGCAAGAGAATGAATTAAATTGATTCATTCAGATTTACGGATATCAGCAAATCATCATGATGGGGATTTATTGCAATCAACATTAATGACTGACATGATTTGGCATAATCCTCATTAATGGCCCAGATCCTTCACGCTCAAGATTAATGGCCCAGATTAATCACTTATCAGGCCGCCGCCACTTTAAGAATGGGCAATCATTGCAAACCCTAATGATGCTCTCCATTATTATAAATAGTAGGGTGCCATTCCCTTGCAAAAGGGGGACGAAAAAAAAGAGAGATACGCACATACGGAGAGACACTCCCCCAATAATCAGAGAGAAATCCACAGAGATCAATCCAGAGAGAGAGAAGCCAGAAGAGCAATACTAGGAGAGCAAGAAGAGCATTTCTTCATCAACGCCAACCATCTCGTCACAGGAGCCAAGACTACGTCCGATCATCCAAGGAGTAAGGCAGAGCTGCCGTCGCTTTCCCGAGCCTCTATCGTTACCTCCCAGAATCAAAAATAAACAATTGTACTTAGATTGCTGTACCTAGGTTTTCATCCCTAGGCTTTCTTTGTCCAGTCCTCCTATAAAACTGTTCTGCTCTTTTATATTTCATGGCAAACAGACGGCAGTACTGGGACGGCGTTCGGGTGGGCCCGAACCCACCAGTGCCCAATTAACGCCAGCTGATCTTCCGACCAAGCGAGGAGGGAGCTCCCAGGACGGAAGGGGAGGAAGCAGGGGGATGGCTGTCGCGGCGGGGGGGGGAGACTGCCGCGGAGGCCTCGACCTGGGGAGGTAGGGATGGTGGGAGCGCCATCTCCTCCTCTGGCAGGGAGACGGGGAGGGGGTCGAGTAACGAAGATGGTGGGCTGGAGCACTACTCCGACAACCGCCGGCCGGCGCGGGGGCGAAAAAGGGAAGGGAAGAGAGGGGCGGGGCGGAGATGGGAGGAGGGGGTAGAGCCGGAAGAAGGGGAGAAGGGAGCATGATGTTATATATATATACTAGTCATAACCCGTGCCCATAGGGCATGGTTCATTTAAGGTATTCTCCCTCAAAATCTTGGACCCCCAATTTTAAACGAACAATAATAATTTTGAGGCTACCATCAAAATATTAAATCCCAACCACTGCTGGATGTGAATTTTCTTTGGATTCCTCATAAAACCCCACTCTCAATAATGCTCATCCACAACCATTATGAGGCCCCCATCAAAATATTAAATCCCAACCATCAAAATATTAAATCTCCATCTTTGGATTCCCCATAAAACTCCACTCCCAATAATGCTCTTTCCCATAAAACCCCACTCCCAATAATGCTCTTCCCCATAAAATCCCACAACCGTTGATTCACCAAGATTAAATCCCAACCACTCTTTATCTTGGCACAGTCAGCCCTAGGATTCAAAAACCTTTGTATTTTGTATAAGATATATATATATATATATATATATATATATATATATATATATATATATAAATATATATATATATATATATATATATACATTAAAAAAAAAAAAAAAAAAAATATATATATATATATATACATAAAAGTTGGATTTCGGGTTCTTCGGTTAACCCTGCACATGAACCCAAGTCCAACCCGATTTATGACCGGGTTCAAATATTTGAATCCAAATCCGAGCCCAAATCCGACTATCTACAATCCTAACCCAACCCATTAACGGGTTTATCCGATCGGACTCGGATTTAGCCCGCCCGAGTTGCACCCCTAGCGGAAACTAGCTAAGACCTTAGCTTATACATGGTAGATATAAGTAGTCCTTTTAGGGAATTTCTGGCGTTACGGAAACCTCATTTGACATGTAAAATTGTACTATTTTTTTTTAGCAATTTGAAAAATAAACAATCATCATAAGAAAACTATTAATTTTCCAAATAACAAATTTAATGGTCCTCCACCTATATCCTATCTTTTGTCCTCTCCTCCGCATCGCTAGCATTAGCACTCCCTTCCCCCCCCCCCCCACACACATATATATATATATATATATATATATATATATATATATATATATATATATATATATCCCAAGTGGTTGTTGTGAAAAAAAAATAAAAAATATATATATATATCCCAAGTGGTTGTTGTGAAGGTATGTGGCCCTTGTGGCGGGACTCGATTCCCAGTAGCAGCAATTCTGAAAACTAATTACGATTTCCACATAGCCACTGGGATTTAAGCCCCGCCACAAGGGCCACATACCTTCACAACAACCACTTGGTATAATATATATATATATATATATATATATATATATATATATATATAATATAAAAATATATATATATATATATATATATATATATATATATATATATATATATATATATATATATATATATAATATATATATATAAAGAACTGTTACATCCATCCATCAAGGGTGATCGCCCATAATTATATCTCCCGTACATCAAATTTAATATTATGGAGGATGCCAATATTCACCATACATATTCCTTCGAAGTACGATTGTTCCTTAATTTCTTTCCAAATATGCCATATCGTAGTAAGTTTGGAACAAGCCTCCCGGAACCCAGTTCTAACCTCTACCTCTCGCAGCTCTGATGGTCTGTATCATACCTTCCACATCGGAGACTCCTCCCATCTGTAACTCCGGCGTGCGGACCCGTATTTGCCAAACATATCCAGTCATTGGGCAACAGAATAACAAGTACTGTGCAATGGATTTTTGGTCTTCTCGGTATACAATACTTACATGGTCTGCAACCTGCATTCCAAATCTATGTAGCCTATCCATAGTTAGAGGCCTTCCCTGAACTAACTTGTATAGACATAACTGCATCTTTCGGGAATCCCCTTCATCCATATAATGACAGCCTGAGCCATCTTCTCATGATTTTCCCATACCCTTTGATAGGTAGCCTTGTATTCGAATTTACCCATCATAATGTCATCCCATATCCACTTATCTCTCCCATCGAATGATCAATCCTGCATGAACTAATCAAAGAGCTAGCAACTCTCGCATACGGGTGCAGCTTTAGCCTCCATTCGTCGCCCTCCATAAGACTGCTGACTGTTTCCCCTATAAGCAGCATGAACCATATGGTTTCCAATAATCTACAGTAGACTCTTATGCTGTATCCATGGATGCAGCCACAAATCTGTATCCTCACCATCGTAGAAGACCCGAGAGATAAGAGGCTGAACATCTTTCCTATGACGGAGAATGTGCTTGAATGTCACCGATTCATTATTGCTCGACTTTACTACCAGAAGTTCGCCCCTCGCAAGTATCTATTACCTATCCATGTAGCCCATAAGGACTCTCCCCGGAGTAGATGCCAAGTCTATTTCATCCTTGCCACCTTTCTAATAGAGTCAAGTGTCACTACAACAAAAATACCTTTTAATGACGGCTAAAAAGCATCATTAATTGCAAACCACGACGCTTTTTTTCTCAGTCCAAGCGTTATGAAATCGGGTGTTATAAATGTTTTCAAAAGCGTTATAGATAATTCATCCAAAACCATCATTAATAGGTTTAATTTCTGCTACGTTTTATTTTCAAAGCGTTATGGATAGTTATGAAAAATCGCTGTATATGGTCCTTGTATCAAATTTATAACGCTCTATACTACATGTTATATACATTCCAAACGCTGCTCAATTCAATTCGAAAACAAGCACTTTGAACCATATTCACAACAAAGCATTGAAATGTAATATAAAGTACCATTCTCCATTTCATTGTCTCAAAATAGAGTATTTTAGCTACCATTCTACATTTCTCCATTTCATTATATACATCTTCTCAAAATATATAGAGTATCCAATATAGAGTACACTTTAGCTACATCAAAACTATCGACATCAAAAATCTCACAGATACTGTAGCGAAGAAGCACACTTATAACGCTTCAACTTGGTCACATGAAGACTGTCCATAGCACATGTACGTATAGCAAAACCCTGAAAAAGAAAGCAAAACCCTATATTTTAGAGTCTGTCAATTTTAGAGTTTGTGATTTATATCAAAAAATCGAGAGTATCAGAGTACTCTAATAAAAACCGAAACCGACAAATAAAGTAAAACATCTAGGCATGGCATAGTTAACGTAGTCCCAAAATCAACAATGCAGGCATGCTAATGGAGATGTCATTCCCGAAATAGAAATACTCTCAACTAATATATACCCGCATGTGATTTATAACGAAAAGCTCCCAACAAAAACACCCACAGTACCAAGTTAAACCCATCATGCATAATAGATACCCAACCAACAATTTTAATCCAAATAGCAAAACATCTCCTACAGCAAAGAAATCTTTTCCAACCCAACATGTATAATAGGGAAAACCTAAACCAACATTCCACAACAAGTATAGGAAGGAGACCCCAAGCAACAATTTATACACGAAATCCAAACCAACAATGCATGCATCACAAATAATTCCAACAGCAGCTAGGTAACCCGAAACCGAAAATGATCCAACAGCAAGTAAAGAACCGAACATGATCTAAAGATCATTCCCGCTTCATAAACAAAGACAATCGTAGGATCGTCAAGCCAAAATCGAACCCAACACATATCAGTTGATCGAAACCCTTTTTATGTAGGGATCGAGATCCAACAACATCATCGACAAACAAAATAAACCCAAAAACTGAAATCAATCAAGAGTTCAGAATTTATACCCCAGAATTTGGTGTCGGAATCCGAAGGGAGCCTTCGGACTCGGCTCGTAGGCACGCACAGCGCCTCGTCGGGTCGCGGCTGCAACTGTGGAGAGGCTACATCATCGACACGAAGGTATCCTCACATCCGTGTCCAGTATCGACTCGTACAAACACGAGCGTATCTGCACCTAAAATGAATAATCCAACAGTACCAACATACAAAATACGACTAACGACAAGAAACGAAATGAGATATATAAGATGTCTCAGATAAGGATCAATCATCATCTGCTGTACTAGCGTGCCATAACACGTATAGGACACGTCCCGACACGGAGCCAGTGTATCCGATACGATCTGCAACGCTTTGGTTCATTTGGTCGAACGACCAACACCAAGAATATCAGAGTACTCTAATAAAAACCGAAACCGACAAATAAAGTAAAACATCCAGGCATGGCATAGTGGATGTAGTCCCAAAATCAATGACGCATGCATGCTAATGGAGATGTCAATCCCGAAATAGAAATACTCCCAACTAATATATACCCGCATGTGATTTATATCGAAAAGCTCCCAACAAAAACACCCACAGTACCAAGTTAAACCCATCATGCATAATAGATACCCAACCAACAATTTTAATCCAAATAGCAAAACATCTCCTACAGCAAAGAAATCTTTTCCAACCCAACATGTATAATAAGGAAAACCAAAACCAACATCCCACAACAAGTATAGAAAGGAGAACCCAAGCAATAATTTATACAAGAAACCCAAAGCAACAATACATGTATCACAAATAATTCCAACAGCAGCTTGGTAACCCGAAACCAAAAATAATCCAACAGCAAGTAAAGAACCGAACATGATCTAAAGATCATTCGTGCTTCACAAACAAAGACAATCGTCGGATCATCAAGCCAAAATCGAACCCAACACGTATCAGTCGATCGAAACCCTTTTTATATAGGGATCGAGATCCAACAACATCATCGACAAACAAAATAAACCCATAAACTGAAATCAATCAAGAGTTTAGAATTTATACCCCAGAATTTAGTGTCAGAATCCGAAGGGAGGCTTCGGACTCGGCTCGCAGGCACGTACAGCACCTCGCCGGGTCGCAGCTGTGACTGTTAAGAGGCTTCGGACTCGGCTCCCCAAATGTAATTACACTCCCTTGAACAAGAACAAACAGAAAAAAAAAATCAAAGAACCCTTTTAGGGAAAAAAATCCAAATCAAAAATTAAGAACCCTAATTTTTAGGGAAAAGATTACACTCCCAACAAAATCTTTTTTTAGGGAAAAAAATCCAAATCAAAATCACTCACTTAATCAAGAGAAGTCAACGATGATGCAGCCCTTTTCGGATCATTGCCGACGTGGACGGAGACGTCGGGAAACCCTAAAATTTAGAACCCTAATTTTGGAGAGATGGATGCATGTATGGTTGTCAAAAATTAGGAGACTTTTGAATTTAGGACATAAAATAAGCAATGATCGAGATTTTAGGACAAACCGGTGGTGAAGGCTCCGCCGGTGACATCCTTCCCTCTGCGGTGGAGTCTGTAACCGAGGGAAGCGAGGAACGGGCTGAGAGAAGTTGCGGAGCGGGGAGCGGGGAGCGGGCTGAGGGGAGTTGGGGAGCGGGGAGTGGGCTGAGGGGAGTTGGGGAGCGAGAGAAGAAGGAGAAGGAGAAAGAGAGAGGGTTTAGAATTTTTCTTAAGTGCGGGAGAATTGCGGGGGAGTCGAGGTTTCAACTTAAATTTTCGTGCTTTTTTTATGATGCTCGTATCACTGGAGCACTATCAATAACATTTTTAATGTAAACCGTCATAGATTCTAGTCTTGCTGAACATTGATGACGCTTCCACATCAGCCGTCATGAAAACCACTTATCAAGCGTCATTAATAGGTCTTTTTGTTGTAGTGTGTCCGAAGTCCAATTCTCCTTTCATCTCTGGGGACCTGCATAACAGCTCCTAAGCTATGGCGTATACACCGTTCCTCCATATGAAGTTTGTACACTGCTACTTTATTCGTCGAATCGTAGCTTTTGGTAGCATAATAGATTATTGCCAGAACGAGATAATAGACATGATAATAGATCGTACCAGCTCAGGTCTACCCCTAAATGATAAATAATGTACCTGCCAATCCTCTATTCTACGTTGCGTATATTCAACCAAACTATGAAAATCTATGTATCACACATAATTAACTGGCAATGGGATCCTCAGGTACTTGACAGGAAGCTCACCTCGGACTATACCCAGTAAAGCCGCACGTTCCTTCTTATTTTGACATAAAGCACTAAAGTATACATGACTCTTATCCCAATTCAATTGTAGCCCACTAAGTCTTGTAAAGTCCTCTATAATGCCAGACACTACCTGTAGGCCATCCAATGATAGAACTAAGAAGACGAGGATGTCATCCGCATATATCAAGTGCGTAACATGTGGCTGGACCATTTTATATAAGTGCTGAATACCCAACAGACTGCCGTATTCAGCATACACGTGAAATACTCCATGACAAGTAAGTCGATAATGGATGCCCCTAACAAAGATCCCGGTTGCTTTGGGAAAAACCATAAGGATGCCCTTGAATAAGTACAGAGAATGAAGCTGTAGTTATGCACTCCCGCACTCTAGCCACCCATGCTTCAGAGAATCCTATCGTAAGCATGTTCGCGCAGACAGACTCCCGGTTGACATATCATATGCTTTTCATAGGTCAAGTTTGATACAGGCTTTCATCACTCCCGATTTATTAAAATTACGAACAAACTTATGGGCAAGGAGGCTATTCACTGCATTAGAGCGTCTTTTGATAAAGGCGGCCTGGTCCTTAGATACCAATTCTTTTATAAGCTCCTCCATACTTCGACTCATGATACATGTGATAATTTTGTAGATGAAATGTCATGTCCTGTTTTTGTAGAATCAATAGTCATCCCCCAGATGTAATGTCGTAAGAGCCTAAGTTACGCTCGCACAAGACCAAGTTATAAGGTTATCCAAAACACAACATAACGAGAGTACAAATTTAATAACATATTTGTTGCAGAAGGAACCTTGTCTTTCATTAATAATAACATGTTTACAAGACTCGATTACAAAACGTACCGTGCGGGCCTACAAACTGACTCAAATGAGATAGTCGTTCCATTCATTTACATCGTTTTATACATAAGCAACAAAACACTCTCTTGGACCTAGGATCAGAGAGAGTTGATGAGACATAGCACAGTCTTGGTCAGAGTCTTATAAATATTAGAGATCACCTTTGTATGCTAGCAAGGCTTCAAAATATCCCAAGCGTCGTCTTCAGTGCCTTAGCACGCTTTCTTAATTTAGAGCACCTGTGGAGAGCGAGGATCGGTACATTGCCGTGTACCGGTGGGTGGTTAATTAAATTTCGTACACTCATTTGGTTCAAGAAGTTATGCAAAACATGCATGTATAATTGTTGATCGTACTAGCCATCATAATCAATTCTATATGAGCATTTGATATGTATAATTAACGTAACTACGATAAATCTTACACATGATAGAACCTGCCATTATAGTATAAAGCTTATCTTGTTCTTCTCTGTCATATTGATAATAATAATTACAATAATATGTATTTTATGGAGGTCACTGGCATAACAAGCCATCCTGAACATATAGCTTGGTAAGACAGAGGTCCTTCAGCACGGGTAACGAGCCCCGCTGAAAGCCTATGTGTACCTGGCATGCATCCAACATAGCTATTCGTGTTTTCTCCTAGGCCGGATTGGTCCCGTGGCCCTGGAATACCATCCGAAGAAACGTTACCCTTGCACACAAGATGTCCACCACCGTGCTAAGCTAAACTAGTTATTCAAGGCACATTCCTTGGTATCATTGCAACATTCATTTAATCGATTCAATCTTTGCTTAGCACAGTTCTATATAAGTATGATATATGCAAGCATGTAACAGTTTTATGATAAAACAGTTCTATAGCCGGTGTACGTGAGAAATCGTACAACAGTTCATTTAATATAAGCATTCATTGCGGCCACATATACCACAATTGATTCATATCGACATTATCGATTGATTGGAGAGAAGATGGATAAGGGGAGAAGGTCAGCCACTCACCTAGATTTACTTGATGTGAGAGAAAAAGGACGGTTTTGCTAGACAATGCCTATGTAATCACTTGAAATCATATAAGCAATGAATTAGCACTCTTTCTGTTTTGATATGAAATATGAAGTTCGAAGAATGCAAGTAATAAAATCTATCGAAAACATTCACGAAAACGTATTCATAAAACCAAAGCCGAAGAAGCAAATACGATATAAAAAATAGAGTAACGAGAGGTCTCTTCTGACTCAGCCATAGAGTCCATCTTTGAGGCACAACCCGTCGAATATAGGTCTTGAATCCGAAGAAGCCATTCCATAACGAGAAAATGATCTTAATTCAATCGGTCCCGATCAACTGATAGCGACTGTATTTCTTAACAGCACTTATCGTGAACGAGGAACGGGACATGGTGTTGGGACGAAATACTACATAAAATTATAACATAGTATAGGGCGATAATCAGCAAGCGCTGTCGCTCCCTCCTTCTTAGGAACTAAAGTAATGAAGGTGTGGTTTAATTCTTTTAGCAGTCGCCCAAGGATGAAAAAAAAAATCAATGACCACCTCCTGTATGTGCTCATTAAGGTTTTTCCAGTACAATATGTAAATTTGCTACCAAACCATCTGGGCTAAGGGCTTTGTCTGGGTTAGCCGTCATAATAATCGCCTCAATCTCCTCCATAGTTACAAGAGCCACTAGGCCGTTATTGCCTACTTGTGTAACCAATCTTTTGCATACTAAATCAGGGAACATAGATAAGTAATCATTTTTATTATATAAATCAGTAATATACTTACAGCTGTCAACTGGTTGTTGTCTACTGTCGAGACAACTTTGCCGTTTTTATAAAGTAGTTTATGAATACAGTTCTGGTGTTGCCACATACGAATGACATCATAAAAGAATTGGTGCATTTATTACTACTCTTCAACCAGGTACATTTAGCTCATTGTGCAGCTTGTATTTCTTCTGCCCATTTGTAACCTGCCTACTTCAGCAATAAGCAGCTGCTCCTGTTGCGCCAGGTTGTTGTTCAACAAGTCAGCTTGCAGCTGGCGCTGTACCGCGTATAGAGCATCTATTTTGGAAGCTAATTCCACGTCGATCTTGTAGGACTGTAAGGCAACTCGAGAGGGGGGGGAGGGAGAGTGAATAGAGTGCAGTGGAGTAATATATCAAATTAAAAGTTTATACTAAGTAAAGGCAATTAACAACTAACAGTTAGAGTTGACCGATTTGACTAGCGTTGACCTAGTTTGACTTTTATGACCTAGAAAAGGCCCAGAAGCATATAATTAATGCACTTAAATATATTATTTACTATAGAACACCTTGTAACTCTGTAAATCCATAATAGATCTTTGTGACGTCGATTAATTCAGATATTAATATTCAGTCGTTGCTCAGGATATCAGGCGAGTACCTACCTCTGATTGTTTTTATCATGATAGTATCTATATTACCTGCTCTAGACTATTTTACTTGATGTTGACACATTGTTACACGGATTGATACTAAATGGATCTTGTTAGGAGATGTTATTCTTTATCGGGTACATCGGGTATTTCATATTTATATACTTTATCATGTACATCGTATACTCCTTGTATTCGTATTATTCATGTACTCTTATGTGCTCTTATGTACTCTCATGTGCTCATATGTGCTTCATATACAAATAACAATTATGTACGTAACATGTCTTGATCAGATCTATGTGTATTGATTGGGACGGAAGAATAGAAGTAGTTATGTGATTAAATCCCTTAGTGTAATCATGTATATGTCGGTTATACCTTTCACGTATAATCAAGTTACCGTAGAATAATCATGTATAACCTAAACCAATCACATAACTGTCTTGCGCTCTAAATCACTTGTGTTCATTTCAAGTTAACATGTTCTCTATCTTATTCATGTACTTGTTTTTCTTATATCTTCATGAAGCTATTTGTTTATTTCTCTATATTTCTATTCCATTACATCATGTATATTATTCTATTGTGAGTTATATATTTTTTACCATGCAATGGAACTGCTTTCAGAGTTACGTAGTTCGTTTCAATCCTGACTAGATATATTTTTCAGAGGATCTGAAAAACTTTTGTACAACCTATTATGGAGCGGGCGTCGATGACACTTGTGACTTGGATCACCAGAAGGATCCTGCTAGCTTAGAGGAGACTGTCATTACCATATTTTAAGCCTAAGGATATTTTGGTCATTTTTGACATTTTGTGAAATTGAATTTTTATTAATTAATTATGTGCTAATTATTTTGTTAAGCCTAAACCTAAAAGTTAACCTAATCTAGATATGCTCATGAGGCTAGATATTTGATTATAACCTTCCTACTAAGTGCCAAGATTAGTAATATCTAGATATTTGCTAGTAAGATATATTTTAGTAGGATATTTAGAAGGAAACCCTAGAATTGGTTTGGGCCTTGAATTAAGCATTGATTACATAGGTAGAAGCCCATAGCCCAAAATTCACCATGACCTAACCCTAGCAAACTAGTTGGCCGGCCAAGCAAGCATCCCCCTATATAAACAACACATGAATCAATCTTGCCTCTTTTTAATACTACATTAAAACCCTAACTTGTGTGCTTCCCCAAATCATCCCCCTTTGCTCAAATCAACTCCAAATTGAGCCTAGTCTTTTGTATCACCCTCTCCTACATTAGAGAAGACCATTAGAGGCTAGCTTGCAAGGATTGGAACCTATTAGACCATAGCAAATTGGTGAAGGAGCTCATCCCTAGGCTTTTACATTAAGATTCAACTCTCAATAGGTAAACCTCTCTAAACACTCTAAAACCCTGATTTCTCTTCATAAATGCAAGCATCTTTGCACCAAGGATATGTAGACCAAGTTTGGTAGGAATTTGTGTCCATTTGATACGCGTATCAGAGGCGTGTCAGAGTATTGTTCTAAGTGTTTGATGAAATGCCCCAATAAACTGTTTGTAAATGTTCTTCAAAAATAATTTCACATTTTTATTGCTTTTTTTGTATGATTTGGATTTCTTGGACACTGAGTTGAATTTGGTGTCATTTTCGTGTCCAAATCGGACACGGGGATCTCTGCACAGGGTTGTCACCCTTGCCCTGCTACTCGACCATGATTTCTCTTCGCACGGGCCACGTGGGCACATGCCATTTGGCATGGAGGTGGGGGCCATGACTGACAGGTCAGCCCCCAACTCTCGTGGCAATTAGTATTGTGTCGGACACAGGAACACGTCTACACTGTTTTGATACTGTACTGTGCATGAGCACGAGCAGTCTCTGATACTGTATTCGTGTCGTGCACAGACACGTCTAGGACACTACCTAGACACATGTACACGTAGCCCTATACCCCATTGATACTTGGACACGTGCACGTGGCGTCACGTACCCTGTGTCATGTCTGACACGACTCGACATGGCTGCACGAGCCTGTTTGTGATATGTAGCTCCGATACCTTGCTGACACAGGTTTGGACACAGTTTTGGACACTGTGTGGACACGTATGACACACCCCCATGTTGACACGTGTGTGGGCAGACTTTTCCCCATCTTTCCCTGTATATATATATATATATATATATATATATATATATATATATATATATATATATATATATATACATATATATATATATACATATACGTATCTTAGTATATACTAGTGTATGTATATATATACCTATGTGTGGGTTGAGTTTTGGGTTTCCAATTGTCAAGTTTTTGGTGATTTTCCTGAGTTTGATTTAGGTCTTGGGTTTATTCCATTGTTATGGATGTTCAGTAGTTTAGCTATTAGGTTAGATGTTGTTTATAGTATATAATATATATATATATATATATATATATATATATATATATATATATATATATATATATATATACTTATATGTTATTGGTTTGGGTTGAGTTGTTATGTTGAGATTAGTGTTTTCAGCGCTCACCCTTGCTGTCCTCTTCACACTTTTGGACCGCTTAGATCCTGCAGTCTTGGCGAACTGCTCAGTCATATTTTGTCATTTTGGGCCGCATAAGGCTCATGCGGCTCAGGTCGCAGTCTTCCTGGTCGCATAGCACCCCTGTGGACCATGCCTCATACCGTATGAACTCTCAGACACGTGGCCCCTATGCTCAGGCACGTGGGCCCTATGTCTGGAGACATGATACTTCTTGTCTTTTTTGAAAGGTCACGTCTTATCTTCATCTTCTTTTGTCAGGATGTGTCGGAGTTGTCAGCTTTGTTAGAGGGGCTTCTGCAGCTGATCAGCTTGGCCGCATAAGTAGATCTTCCTTTTGCGGCCTGAATTCGTTTGGTCGCATTTTAATATAATCAATTGTTTGAGACAACAATGATGGGCCGCATGGAGTTTGGGGCATTTTGGAGCGCAGAGTTTGTCATGCGGCTCTTCCTTCTGCGGACCAAATTAACTTGGCCCAGAGCACCCATGCGGTCATCTTTTTTGTAATGTGATCCGCATGAACACCATCTTTTCCATGCTTCTACACACTCCTCCCATAGAGCGCTTTATATGGTGCCATCTGAATGCTTGACTGATAAATGACAAAGACTATAAAGCAGTTCCAAATAAATGACAAAGACTATAAAGCAGTTATAACAAGTAATACTTGATGAACATGGAAAGTTATAAGACATGAAAAGGAATAAAACAACAGTTTAACTAAAGAACAAGAAAAGTTATACAGTGAATCAGGAGAGCATGGAAATGAAGACCGCAAATAGAGATAACTAAACTAGAACAATGTGAAGTGAGTCCA
The DNA here is from genome assembly GCA_029216955.1 of Iris pallida. Taxonomy (NCBI): domain Eukaryota; kingdom Viridiplantae; phylum Streptophyta; class Magnoliopsida; order Asparagales; family Iridaceae; genus Iris; species Iris pallida. The sequence goes on from JANAVB010014200.1 coordinate 4,511,932, forward strand.
ATCAGTATAATATGAGACAATATAAATCTAGTACAAGAAACTAATCTAGTGTGTTTTAAAATACTGAGTTCGACATGTAAGTGGCTAGTGGGTAAATACGGCACATCGCACGTTTGGCAAGCGTGCGACGACTATCTGTAACGGTTAGACTTGTAGTGAATACGCATGTCGTGTGCTTGGCCTAGCGACGACGACTATCTTTCTAGTAGGGGTGGTTCTTGTATTATTGAGAATGTTTACATGTCTGCTTAAGTAATTCCCCATCCTGACAAATACAAGTGAGTCTATATCCCGATACATTAATAGAGTATGAGTCTAGCCAGAAAGTAAGTGGTGCTTGTAGGTGTTTCCAGTAGGTGGTTCTAGTGAGTGGTTCTAGTAGTAGGGGCTAGACGAGTTAAATACATGTGTCACAAATGAAAGAATCCAGAATACCAATCCGTGTTGTGACAGAGAATCAAATAGAACTATACAAGAAACTGAATCGTAATAATCATCAAGTAAATAAAAACTGTCAGAGAATGTACTCGCCTGTCGTTCCGAACAATGAATGAGGATAGATGCCCAAGGTGGTGTCACACAAACCTATATATGAGATATACATGGTTATTTGATGTTATAGAGTAAGTGGTGTATTTAGATGCACTGATTATATGCTTCTAGGCTGATTCTAGGTCAAGGAATTCAAACTAAGTCAAGCTAGTCAATCTAGGTCAATACCCTAGGTAGTTACCTATATCTACCCATGCATCAATGTGCCTCATGTAGAAGCATGAAATTTCAGGTGCATCTAAAAGCCAGAGGTCCTATGCGCCCTAACTCTCACGTGCCAAAAATCAATATGCGCCAGGAAAGCAGAACACTTGGCATATTAGAAAAAAACAGCAAAGAGATATAAAAATAGGCCTTTATTCCATATAAAATTCGATTACATGTCTAAAACTCTTTTACAAAGGAGAATTCTTTTACAAAGAGAAAGAAAATCCTAAAACCTACAGCCAGGCACATCACTTGTCAGGCGCATCACTTGAAATGTTATTGCCAGGCGCATCATTTGTCAGGTGCATCATTCAGAGGCCTCACCAAGCGTATCATCCCATCATATCAGCATAGGCGCATCTCCGTACATAGTCAGAGCAAATCACTTTCTCGTCGATGTGCGGGCACTCTAGCAGGAGGAGTGGCTCTTCTAGCCTAAAAATGGGGGTACGATAGCCCCATTATGCGGCTCTTCCAGCCTAACAAAAATTAGGGCACGGCCGACCCGATCTTTGGATGCAACCGGTACCTTCAGCCTGTTTCGGGACACGACGATCCCGATATTTGGATGCAACAGGCACTTTCACAGGCTTGTACGAAAACAGGATCGATGGTGATTAAACCAACTCGGCACATCTTCATCTTCGGAAGGATTTCATGTCAGAGCTTCTGTGAATGAGAGGATCAACAACTTGCTGAGGCAGGGCACTGATCGAGTTCATCTCCATGAGAGAAAGCCAAGTGAAACAAGTAATCTTCATAAAGTTATTTATAGGCCGGGGCAACCCTTGCCCATGCGCCAAGTGGAGTCTCTTCATATTCTGTGCAATGAATTTGTATTAATGACGATGAATCTGCCTCTTCATATTCAGCCAAGTCAAAACAGCTATTAACGCCTCAAAAAACTCAATAGACAGACCAATGAGGCTGAGACATATGACAGATGCGTCGTCAGCACCATGTGCTATGTACTGATGGGATATCGACCCATGTGCCTAGCGTGGCATGAGCTAATGTGCCTATTACAACTCGTCACCCATCAAACATTTAATGCTATATGACAGATTTGGCAGCACATCCCCCAAAGAATGACCAATCGGCAACTTTTTGTAGGAAACGAAGAGCCGCTGATGTCAGCATCATTATTTGCCTTTTTTGTTGGCTACAGCTGTCCTTGCTACGTGGTCGACCGATCATTCGTATGTGTCCCCGCAGCCATGCGCCTAGAAGTTCGCATGTGCCTCGAAAGTCATGCGCCCCCGACTCGCTCCTGATCCTAAAAAATAGAAGCTAAGTCTTTGCATGCGCCTCCACAGCCATGCGCCCAAAACTTAGCCTGCGCCTCAGAGGCCATGCACCCAGACTGGTCTATCATAGACTAATTGCCCTCCATGCGCCTAATCATAGGCGTATCCTAATAAATCAACTTCTTCAAAATCAGAGATCTTTGAGCCACAGACATGCGTCACGTGCATTCTGACTCAGTTCTGCTCAAGAATGGGTGCTAACCACCAAAGATCTCAGCAACAACCAAATTTCCATAACTGTCACGTGTCAGCTCCACCGTAGCCCAACAGTACAGTTCAAAAGATTTGGCTTCAACTCAGGGTGCATCGTCCATGCGCCCCACAGCATCAGCCACGTGGCGTTCCCACGTACAGACGCATCCTACATATGCGTGCATGAGCAGACCTGTCTGCTACATATAAATACAAGGATCATTCCTTTATCCAGACAAAAATTATCATATCTACATATAGAGACAAGAAGATACATGTAACATCTACTTGTCCACCAAATGCTCCGCATCCAGAGCAGCCCAGACCTTCAGAGAATTTAATATCGTCGTTTGATCGTTAACGGAGTCAACGCATTACCACTCGCTCCATCGATACAGTTTCCAGATAAAAATAAAAGTGTACTCCTAGGACTACATCTAACTTATACATTGTATACTGTTCTGTTTGTAATTGAAATACCAAAATTTTATCAATCAAAAAAACCTTATCGCATTTTCGATGGCAAACAAGCTGGCGACTCCGCTGGGGACTTCTTTCTCTTCTGACGAGAAAGTTGTGTCGCAATCCGACGACACCAAGCTTGGCTCCTCCTACAAGACTCTCGTAGTGCACCTCAATCGAAAGGTATATGAGGAGTTCATCTCTAAAGGCAGCGTAAGACTTTTGAAGCGGCTGCCAAAGCCGAAGAAGACTCGCCAAGTCTGGGTGTGCAAAGGCGCCGAGCACCACCGCTGAAGGGAACACGCCACCTTAGCCCACCCTTCCTGCTGATGTTCTCAGCAAGCAAGATACGCCCGCCAGTGCAGCACATCTGCCAGGGAAATACAGTATTGACTGCATTCCCCAACTGTCCTCTTTCCAGTCGAAGAAGATGTACCGACGAAACAAAGGCACATCCAGCTTCCCGTGTACGAACTCTGGCGTGCAGGAGAGGGCCTCTGTCTTTGACAGAATCACTCACTATTGTGGCGAGGATGAGTTGGATTCTGAGTACTATGCGCCTTCATGGGATGGTACAAAAAAATCTAAGGCAGCACGGGCCATACGTCCCAAATGTGCTATGCCTACAGTGAACCGGAGATGCACGCTCAAAATCATGCGCGCTGCTGATGGTAAACTATATAGAGTCAACTCGGGTGCGTTTGCACCATACACGAGCCAACTCTCAAAGTCCCCGTCTCGCTTGGGCGCATCTTCTGCATTTGGAACCAAGTCATGCGAGGCAAAACTTGTGACTTTGAATCCATGCACCCACATGGGTTGTGCGCATGAAGTGGGTTCAAGTCGCAATACATGTTTCTCCCCCACCAATGATCTGGGCATATCTCATACGCTGGAACTGGATCAGGGGGTGCAGCATTCATATGACCACCCGACACTTGGCCTCGCCATGTGCATGAAGGGGGTGTGAAAGTAAAACTCTTCCCTCATGATTTGCGTAATGTGATCACTCACAAACGCAGATCAGGAGAGCTGACCATTAAGCACGATGTGCCCCTCGCAGGGCACACTTGTGCCATGGTCACCATCAACCGCTGTTGTTCCAAATCAATGGCTCCATCATCTAGGCAGTCTGTGTTCCAGCAACTACAATCTGTTGCACCCATCCGATGTCTCAGAAAGAAGGTGCCAATTGAATATGAGTCAGAGCCCAAGGTCGCTTCTTGCCATGTTGTCTCCAACTCCCACTCATCAGGGAGAAAGGCAACTACCAACTCCTCGACCTCAGCAACATCGTCTAAGAGTCAGTCGAGGAAGAGTAAAACGATGGTCCCGTCCTCAGGGGTGTTTGAGAGCACCCGGTCAAGGAAGAAAGTTCCAGCGGAAGCATCAGCTGGGAGTGATCAAACTCCTGCTATCCATGACAACCCTCTCGAAGATGAGGATGTCCTCCAAAGAACCAACCCCGACGTAGATGGGGGTAGCCAGGATGAGGCCTCAGAAGAAGAGGCTCTTCCACTGAAAAGTAAGGTCGAAAGCGAAGCCTCGGCCGATCCATCCACCTCCACCCTTGTCATGCCAGTCTACATGGTAGGAGGTAGTAATGAAGGAGAGCCAGACACTCCGGCTCTGGACATCGTACAGCGCATGGACACCCTGGAGCGGGGCCTCAAAATCCTCTCTGTCTCCATGCAAGCCTTGACCAAAACAGTGTTTGACATTCATACCACTCTGGCATCTCTACCATTAACAAGGGCATCTGTCTTCAACAGTCCCGACCCAGGGCCCAATGGAGAATCGAATATACCCCGTCAATGAGTATCTTCGGGTGCAGACCATCACGCCAGACCTCGGACGTCGTCTCCTTCAAATACCGAGCTTCATGCCGTACCACCTTTGCCTGCTCCCAGCTCAACAGAGGATTTGGTCGAGACGATTTGAGATCTGCATGAGCGCTTCGAGGCACGAAATAGGCAGAAAGAACGTCAGAAGATAGGAATCCCATAACCTGACCCCCTCGAGTGGAATAAAGTGGTTTACCCTCCTAAGTATAAACCATAAATATTGACGCCATATGATGGGAAGGATTCTTCTCACAAGTATCTGACCTACTTCCAGTCTCAAATGGGACATCTTTCGAAGGAAGACGCCCTACTCACCAGCCTGTTCGTCGGGGCATTGAAGGGAGTCGCCTACGACTTGTACTGCAGTCTTCCCGAAAACTCCATATCATCCTTTGACATATGCCTCTTCCTCGATCGATTCTACGATTGAGGGAGAGACATGACCATGTCGTCCCTCTTAGAAGTGTGTCAGACAGAGAAGGAGACTGTTCGAGCCTTTATCGAGCGTTTCCGACAAGCATGCCTAAGGTTGCCTCTGGGTATGCCAGAACATGTACTCATCGATTCCTGCAGCATGAACATAATCCCTAAAATGAAGCTCTGGCTCAACTTTGCTCAACCTCCCGATTGGAGTTCGTTGATCATCGAGGCTGAAGCTGTTGAGAAGAAGGCACGTAATGCTCGCCTTCTGGGGGTTAACTTTTCTGCCTTCGACGACAAAGGAAAATGGACTGCTACCAGCAACAATAGGTGCGAGGCAAAAGGAAAGCAGGCATTAACTGTCAATGCTTCAAAGAGCGCACAGGGGCCTGCTCAGAAGCCTCCACCTGCACCGAGGCCGAAGGAGGTCTACTCCTTCAATGAGGATGACACCTTACAACTCTTCAAGATGCTGAAACAGAACGACAAGATCAAGTTGCCTGATCCTAAGCGTCCCGACGAGGTAGACAGAGTGAGCGACCCGAGGTACTGTCACTATAATCAGTTCGTTGAACATCCAACTCAAGACTGCTTCATCCTCAAGAACTACATATAATACATGATCAATGCGAACGTCATCTCAGTCGATTACGAGGAGAAGACAGTCTCGGCCAATAAAGTATCGCTCCAGTTTGGTACTTTACCGCCTACTACAACTCAAGATGGTGTTGTCCCCATCCCGAAAGCGACATTAGAGGTGGTCAACCTTCCGTCGACTCGTGACAACGCGAGTGGATTAATTCTACTCACCATATCTCGGGGGGAGATCATGTGGGTTCACCCAGATTTTGCTCCGGAACTGACTCAACTGGGGGTACATTCTACCTCCCAAGCTAAAGGCAAGAAGACCAGGTCTTGCCGAATGGTGATCTCCTCCTCCGAGGAGGCACTTCCTATATAAACACGTTCACAGCAGAATGCTCAGCCTGAGGAATCCCCTGTCGAAGTGGCACCTCCTGTCACTACCTCGGCTGCTCAAGGTGAAGGTCCTTCCCAACATCCAGCAGCCGACAAACAGAAGAATAATGAGGCCCTCTTCGACAGGCCTCTACGAAGAGACAACGCTTTGGGGTTAACCAAGCCCACAACTTCGACATACTGGCACAACTTGCCAGTACTCCAGCCCGACTGTCCTTGTTCAAGCTCCTCCGTCTGTCTAAAGATATTCGGGAGGCTCTCTGCGAAGCCCTGAAGGATGTTGAGTCTTTTATAAGTCAGGTCAAGCAGCCTGAGGATTATCTAGTAGCATGTCCATACTGCCATAGTATGGGGGAGATCATCCCCAACATCAAATTCACTCAACAAGATATGTTGTTCAAGAACAACATGCACAACAGACCACTGTATTACACAGGATACGTCGGTGTAGATCGACCCGGGGTATTCTCTCAGTATTATCCCCCGAGCTCTGCTCTAGACGTTGGGGATCCTGATTCATCGTCTGACAGTGTCCCATACTACAATCAGTGGCTTCAACGGTAGCAAGAGTGAGCCGCTGGGGAAGATCCGACTGAAGTGTTATATCGGTGATCTCCAGACCGAAGTGACCTGTTTTGTTGTGGATGCGGACATCAACTAAAATATCTTGTTAGGGCGACCGTGGCTACACGAATACATGGTGGTACCATCCACTCTCCATCAATGTATGAAGTTCGTATCCACTAACGGCATAGTCCGAACAGAGTTTGCTGATGTTGATCCTTTCAGAGGGATTGAGGCCTTCTTCACCGACTCTGAACTGTACAAGTCGATTCATCTCGAAGATGAAGCCAATGATGCCGATGATGAAGCCGAAGCCGAAGCTGACTTGAAGGTAGAAATGATAATCGACGCTCCCCTGAAAGTGCGACTCAAGTGGAAGCCGCCTCAAACACCGTCTCCTATAGTGGTCAAACTTCGTGGGTGGGCACCAACTTCTCTAGGCGGAGCATCCACAGAAGCCCCCTTGAAGATACGACTCATGGGGAAGCCTCCCCAAGTGTCGGCTCCTCTCGTAGCAAAACTACGTGGGAAGGCACCCGCCGCAGGCAAACCATTTCTACTCTATATCCGCGCAATAGACTATTCCCTTGGTGCTTTGTTGGCCCAGAACAATAATGCGGGCCACGAGCAAGCCATCTACTACCTCAGTAGGACAATGATCGGGGCTGAACACCGGTACAACCCCATCGAGAAGGAGTGTCTAGCTCTGGTGCTCGCCATCCAGAAGACTCGCCATTATGTCTCAGGATAGACAATTCACGCCATCTCCTGAATCAACCTGTTCAGAGTCCTCATGACAAAGATGGGAGCGCTAAACTCCCGATTGGCTACTTGGGTGATACTATTGACACCATATGACATGGTATTCGTCCCGGAAAAAGCTGTCAAGTGCCAAGCACTGGCCAACTTTCTAGCTGCGCATCTAATTTTGGAATCGTCTAGACTCTATAAAGATATTCCAGATGAAGTACGAGAATCAAACATTATCGAAGAAAATCCTATCTGGCGGATGTTCTTTGGCGGCGCTTCAAGAACAGGCCCCAAAGGCCAGTTCATCGCAGGAGTAGGGGTAGTACTGATCTCTCCCGACAAGTTGGTCATCCAGCGTGCCTATTCCCTTTCAGAGCTGTGCTCCAATAATGTTGCAGAGTACAATGCACTCATCATAGGGCTCTAGTTAGCAAAATAGCTGGGGATAGAATACCTCGAGTCTTACGGTGACTCGAAGCTTGTCGTCAATCAAGTTCGAGGACAATACGAGGTTCGCCATGAAGACCTGATCTCTTATCACAAAGCAGCGTTGGACATTACTCAATCTTCGCGGAATTCTTCATAGAACATGTACCTCAGCTACAAAACTTAAAAGCTGATGCTTTGGCTGGCCTCACTGCCTTATTAGCAGCCCCGATTGGCACACAACACTTTATTATAGTGGTGGGTCGGGATTTGGCATGCCCTAGAAATAATTTGTACATGCGGACAACTTATGTCATGGATACAGATACCAGCATCAATGTCAGAGGCTAGAGGTTCCCGTTCATCGACTTTGCCGTCTACGGAATCCTTTCGGAGGACCTAAAAGAAGCAGTCTCAGTCAGAAGGCGCTCGCTCCGGTTCTATTACGATACGGCCACTAAAATGTTGTACCGACGCTCCTACTACGGACTTATCCTCCGATGTCTATCAAACGAAGAAGCAGCCGAAGCTCTTCGAGAAGCTCATGACGGAACATGCGGAGCCCATCAACCAGGTCGTAAGCTACGTGATCGACTTCGACACATGGGCTATTACTGGCCCACCATGATGGCCGACGCTGTCGAGTATACAAAAAAATATCGTGCTTGCCAGCTACACGCCGACTTCATCTATAAACCATTAGAGCCTCTACATCCTACGTTCGCCTCTTGGCCATTTGAATCTTGGGGCATGGACATAGTGGGACCTGTCACCCCTTCTTCATCCAGGAGTCACCGCTTTATCCTAGCAATCATCGACTAATTCTCTAAATGGGCAAAAGCAGTACCATTGATAGAGGTGAAAAGCTCAAAGGTGATCAGCTTCATCAAGCATCACGTCATCTACCATTTTAGGGTGCCCCGGAGGATCATCCACGACAACGGACCTCAATTCATCAACCATATGTTCAGCAGATTTTGCGATAAGAATCGTATTCAGAATGTGGCATCAACCGCCTGTAATCCGACAATAAACAGATTGGCTGAAGCTTTTAATAAAACCATCATCAAGCTACTCAAAAAGGTCGTGTCATCCAATAAGCGCGACTGGGACGAGAAGCTCAGTGAATGCCTTTGGGCCTATCGTACGACGGTACAGACCCCGACGGATAACACACCATTCTTTTTGGTCTATGGAAGCGAAGCAGTACTGCCTCTAGAGATCCAGATACCCTCACTCCGAGTGGCGATCACGAACCAACTGATGGAAGAAGACAATCAATGTCGCCATCTACAAGAGTTGGAAGCGTTGGATGAAAAATGCCTCTTAGCTCAACAACGCATCGAACTTTATCAAGCCCATATTTCACAGGAGAGTCAACAGAAGAGTCAAACAGAAGAGTCAAACAGAGGACTTTCCAAGTAGACGACCTGGTTCTGGCAGTCAGGAGACTGATGGTGATGACTAACAAGACACTAGAAAAGTTTGAACCCAAATGGGAAGGACCCTTCATCATAGGTATGGTATACTCAAACGGTGCTTATCGTCTCAATCAACATAATAGGGACTTGTTTATGATGTCCATCAACGACAAGTTCCTGAAGAAGTACTACTCCTGACATCCTTCAAAATGTACTTCCCTCTCTCTAGCAAGGGAATTTGTGAACCTGATAACCTAGTTTACTCCCCTTCTTTGTAAATCAAGTGCTTCTGGAACCCAGTTGTTCGGTTGCATCCCTAGTAGGAGAACAACCATGTCCACATCACTTCTGATTTACTTCTCTACATCCTACAAAGCAGAATTCTATACTACGTAGGATCATGCTCATTAATATGTTTACCATGTCCAAATTACTTCTGAATAAACATCCCATACAATAATCCCTACGTTGTTGCACGTCAATCATAGAACATCCACGTCCACATCACCTCTGAGTTGTTCTATCCATCCCTACAGAGTTTACTCCTACCACCATATCACCTCTGAGTAGGAAATCTCTACCATTACACCATATTTACTACGTCCATATTACCTCTGAGTGAATATACCAATTTTCTCCATGGGCAACTTATTATCTGTACCTAAAAACCAAGGTACGCAAAAGATAATAGGTCTACCAAAAGTCACAAAAAATGAACAAAAAAAAATTCTTTATTTCTTCAAAATAAGAAGTGGAAGGACTACATTTGCAAACCAAACAAGAACTCGAGTTTTAAGAAGGTCACATTGTTAGATTCAATAGACTTGAGTTTGCCACTCTCCATCATGAGTTGATGAAAAGTAAAATGTTGATCTCTGATTTGCATCATCCTCTCTGGAGGCTGGTCCAACATAATGGCAGCCTTGGCCGGATTGACAACTTCTTTATTAGAGTCCAAGCCCATCTGACGGAGCGTAGGGTCTAAAAGGACTTTATTCAACAAAGGTATGGTCATCGACACTATCACACAAACAAGACAAAATGGTCAGCCAAAGAGACTAAAAACCCTTCAAAAGATTAGCAAAAGACTTAGACGCTCGAGCAAAGCATCTGAGGTGCATCAATACATCTGGTGCAACAATTGGGTCGAAACCCATGCGCATATTTAGAAGCTCATCAAGATGCACAGGACCTAGGCCCAGACGCATCCGAAGGGAGGCTTCGGCGCATCATCAGGACCTAAGTCCATGCGCGCCAGTAAATAGAGCTTCGGTGCATCACCAGGACCTAAGTCCATGCGCATCAGCAAATGGAGCTTCGACGCATTACCAGGACCTAAGTCCATGCGCATCAGCAAATGGAGCTTTGGCACATCATCAGGACCTAAGTCCATGCACGTCAGCAAATGGAGCTTCAGCGCATCATCAAGACCTAAGTCCATGTGCGTCAGTAGAGGAAGCTTCAGCCCATCATCAGGACCTAGGTCCATATGTGTCAGCAGAAGAAGCTTTGGCGCATCGTCAGGACAGATTCCATGCATGTCAGCATTTGAAACCGAGGCGTGTCATCGGGATGCGACTAGTTCCAGTCACATCCACGCACCCCAGCAGTTTTGCAACAAAATAAAAATACCAAGGCTTTCATCACCCACCGATCACCTCCAGTCGTATGTCGGCGTGCGTCACTACGACGACGGGGGTGTCCTCCACGGGCTCCTTGCCCTTTCCCTTTCCTTGGCCAGCACCGCCATGGGGAGTCTTAGGGGCCATCTCTCTAAAGAAGCTTTTGTCGAAGAAGAGGAAAAAGCTCTGGGGAAGAGGAAGCAAAGTTCTGAGAAGAAGAAGAGAGCAGAAGACTCTCTCTCTCTCCCACCAGGTGCCTATTTATAGGCTTGGCTGTACGTATGAACCGATGAGGCGTGACATCAGTAGCAGTCACTTCGGATCGTGTAAAACTGACGGCTGCAAATCTTCCCAAAGATTATCATTAATCTTTCAAACTTCGAGACGTTATCTCTTGCATCCTGAGAAAAGCATGCGCCTCTAGAATAATACGCGAGGTAGCCATGCGCCCAGACGAGAACATGAGCCCGAAACTCCTACCCATGCTTCTTATTCAAAGTATTCCAAAAACTTGGCAGAAAGTTTTGGAAACTTTAAAGGGCGTCTTGTAGAAGCATGGAATTTTAGGTGCATCTAAAAGCCAGAGGTCCTATGTGCCCTAACTCTCATGCGCCAAAAATCAACATGCGCCAGGAAATCAGAACACTTAGCACATCAGAAAAAATAACAAAGAGATGAAAATAGGCCTTTATTCCATATAAAAGTCAATTACATGTCTAAAAATCTTTTACAAAGGAGAATTCTTTTACAAAGAGAAAGAAAATCCTAAAATCTACAGCCAAATGCATCACTTGTCATGCACATCACTTGAAGTGTTATTGCCAGGTGCATCACTTGTCAGGCGCATCATTCTGAGGCCTCACCAGGCGTATCATCCTATCATATCAGCATTGGCACATCCCTGTGCATAATTAGAGCAAATCACTTCCTCTCCGACGTGCGGGCTCTCTAGCAGGAGGAGTGGCTCTTTTAGCCTAAAAAATTAGGCCACGATAGCCCCGATCTGAGCCTCTTCCAGCCTAACAAAAATTGGGTCACGACCGCCCCGATCTTTGGATGCAACAGGCGCCTTCAACCTGTGTCGACGCATGATGTTCTCGATATTTGGATGTAATAGGCACTTTCATAAGCTTATACGAAAACAGGGCCGATGGTGAATAAACCAACTCGGCACATCTTCGTTTTCGAAAGGAGTTCGTCGTCAAAGCTTCTGCGAACGAGGTGATCAACAACTCACCGAGGCAGGGGACCGATCGAGTTTTTCTACATGAGAGGAAGCCAAGTGAAACAAGTAATCTTCACATAGCTATTTATAGGCCGGGGCAACCCTCGCCCATGCGCCAAGTGGTTGTCTCATTATATTCTGTACAATTAATTTACATTAATGACGATGAATCCAACTTTTCGTATTCAGCCAAGTAAACATAGCCATTAACGCCTAGAAAAACTCAATAAACAGACTAATGAGGCTGCGCCATATGACAGATGCGCCATCAGCACTATGCGCTCTGTACCGATGGAATATTGATCCATGCGCCTAGCGTGGCACGAGCTGATGCACCCATTACAGCTCGTCACCCATCAAGCATTTAATGCTATATGACAGAGTCGGCAGTACATCCCCCAAAGAATGACCAATCGATAACTTTTTGCAAGAAACGAAGAGCTGCTGATGTCAGCATCATTATTTATCTTTTTTGTCGGTTACAACTATCCTTGCCACATGGCCGACCGATCATTTGCATGCTCTCCACAGCCATGTGCCTAGAAGTCCGCATGCACCTCAAATGTCATGAGCCCCTGACTCGCTTATGATCCTAAAAGACAGAAGCTAAGTCTTTGCATGTGCCTCCACAGCCATACGTCCAAAACAAGGCCTGTGCCTCAGAAGCCATGCACCCAGACTGGTCTATTATATAGACCAAGTCACCCTCCATACGCCTAATCCTAGGCGCATCCTGACTGATCATCTTCTACAAAATCAGAGATCTTTGAGTCACAGACATGTGCCATATGTATTCTGACTCAGTTCTGCTCAAGAATTGGTCCTCCATAGCAGGTGACCCCCTGCTGCTGCTACTGCTAAAGGCATTACCCCTCCATGTTTGCAATTGTCTTGCTAATCAAAAGCCTAGTGCCACACTATGGCTAAACCCGAGCCTCTTCTACTCTTCATTCTGAATGATCTTAAACCCAAACCCCTTCCTCACATGAATACTACTATGCATACAACCAAGGCTGCATTCAAATGCACCCTACCCAAGCTTCCTTTCCATATCTTAAATGGACTGAACGTCTAAAGCTAATGGACCAAAACTTAGTGAATTAGGACAGAACAATGCATATAAAACTGATACTCAAAATCTGGATTTCTATCATTACCTTCAAAAATGAACCAATGACTGAACATATGGAATACCTACACAAGAAATGATTGATACAAGGAAATGGGCCTGCATGTTAACCATGAGCTGGATTTAGTGTCAATCACATCCAAACTCAAACCTATAATGGGCAGGATAATGTGTTTCGACCAAGAAGTATGAAAAACAATAATCAACTAAGGAGGACAGAACCTGGTATAGTGAAAGGGGTTTGATAGTCTAATGGAAAGGACATAAATAAGGAGGCAAGTGACTGAACATGTGGATGTTCAATGAACATAATATATGGTGTTCAAGTCTGAACTCATAGGTGTTCAGAATCTGGATACTAAATGTTCAAGATCTGAACATCAAGGGTTTAGACTGAACAATGTGATGGTAGGTAATCAAGGATTGGACAAATTAAACTCAGAGGTATGACTGCCTTACAATACTGATTAAAAAAGAATGGCAGAACACCAAGATGCAGAGTCTAAAAGGGGAATACGAACTACTGAGAAGCTAAAACATTTAGGTATCTGGGTCTCTAACCTGACTGCTACTGGGTGGTCCAAGACTGAACAATAAGTCTTTAAAGAATCGAACCCATTGCATGGCATCATCTCTGAAATTCAAAAGGAATAAGTGCTGCAGTAAACCAGTGAGGTATTGATTGAACATGGACTAAATCAACGGGGTATTGGTCTGAACAAAGGATAGTTAAAAATGAAATAAAGGACTGAATATGTGGATATCCTAACTGATACATGCTAATAGATGCAATGGATAGTGACCAAACTAAAGAAGTGGTGGACTACAACATCAAAAGTTAGTGACTGAATTAATAAGGTGTAGCAGGACAGCATGCTATATATCCAATTCCCCAATCCATTAATATATTCCCAACCATCTCACATCATATTCAAAATGCTAGGCTACCTCAATATATATAAAACATGACAAAACAAACCCATATCATCATCTAGAAACTGAAATTAGGCTATCAAATCTCTAATGGTCATTTCACCAAACACTTGATGTGTGTATACGATACTCTCGTGATATGCACTCCAAATGAATCCAAACATGACCCAAATTATTCATAATGTCAAGAGGGATCCTAAATGAATGCATCTATACTAAATGAAGGAAATTAGAGGGTTTAGAGGGCTCTTACCAATTGGGAGTTGGAATCCCAATGAAAATTTCTAGATCTAGATCTCCACCAAGCTCCAATGACCAAATTGCTCCAAATGCTCCCAAGCTACCCAGTAGAGGCTTCCTTTCTTCAAAGGAAAAAGTTTGTAAGTGGTTTGAAGGAATTTGGACTCAATTTTGGAGATGGAAAAAATTTGGAAAAGAACACAAATTAGGGTTAGGGTTTTCAATGAAAGGGAGAAGAAGAAGGAACTGTTAGCTATTAATAGCAAGGGGGAGAGGCTTTAGTGGCTGGCCATGGGTTCTCTAGGGTTTGGGTTGGGTGAAAATGACTAAAGGCCTTTTCTATTTGTCATGACAAGCCCCTTTGGTAAAGGCCCAAACTAACTTATTATTTTAAGTCAAAAATAGGTTCTATATGGTTTCTAGTTTGCTTAGAGTCTAACTAACTAATTAAAAATGAATTTAAAGTTTGTTTAACTCACTAACTAAGTTTTCTTGGTCATGGCTAACATCTAGTCAATGTGGTTCTAAGGTTTTACCAATTATGATACTAACACAATATAATTAATTAATGATATTTAAAATAATAATTTTTTATGAAAAGTTAAAAAAACCCTCATTCTAGAATGTGGTGGTGACACAAAGTAACTTTAATCGTGATGCAATTAGCATAATTGGTCAATCTATCAATAGTGACCCAAATCGCATCATTTTCCTCGACGTCTTCGAAAAACCCACGGTGAAATCCATGTCGATATTATCCCACTTCCACTTTGAAATGATGAGGTTCTACAACTCCTCGTCTTGATTCTCTGCCTTAACTTGATGATAGGGCATATACTGTGACACAAAAGTAGCCACAACTTTCTTTCACTACCAGAATATGTCATATTAGCATAAGTCATATTAACGACGTAATTAGCGACGCTTAACAAAACCGTCACTATAATTTAACAATTTAGGGACGTAATTATGAAACATTGCAATACGTCACTATTAGCGACTATCAGCGACGTATTGCGACCTCGTTTTGTATTAAAAAATATACGTCACGGAGCGACGTATTGCGACTTCGTTTTGTATTAAAAAATATACGTCATGGATAAGTCGGTGAACGTCGCTAATATGACTAATAATAGCGATGTTTACCGACGTATCATAATGACGTCGCTAATATGACTAATAATAGCGACGTTTACCGACGTATCATAGTGTCGTCGCTAAATTGAAAATATAGGGCATTTGAGTTTTTATTCCCCCTATTATTTCAATCGATTCCCACCGAAACCCTTCCCCCCCAGCCCTCGGCGACCATCTTCCTCCGGCCCTCGGCGACCCTCCCCTCTCGACCCCCGACCCTCCGCGACCCCGCTCGACGACCCTGCTCCCACCGGCGACCCCCTCGGCGACCCCGCTCCCCCTCACCGACCCCGCTCACCCTCGACGACCCGCTCCCCTCCGTCTCCAGCTCCCCACCAACGACCCCTGCCCCCTAGACGATCCGCTCCTCCGGCCCCGACTAGGTAAACCCTAACCCTCTTTCGGACATGACACTTTGACACAGGACACAACACTTTGACACACACACACACTTTTTTTTCTTTTTGCTGTTTGATAATAAATCAAAAAAAATAATTACATATAACTATCAAGTTGAACCGACATGACCGGAATTATGATTTTGGCTGAGAGTCTATATGTAGCATTCTGCTTTTGATTGAGCCTGTGTATGCAGAGAACTGGAATTTCTGTACTCTGCTATTGTTAATCATGTCTAAAGCTTGTGCCAAGAGTCCTTGAAATCTAGGCCTTACAATTCCCTTTTTGAAAACATATACATGCTGGTGAGCCAAGGAACGTAGACTGTCACGCCCCGCTCCCGTAGGAGCGATCATCCTCGCTAAGGCGTGATGCCGCACGAGCCTAGATTGCGCTCGTGCAAGGCAGTTCCATAACGGCCGATTACACCGGCGGCGACGGGGTCGTCGCACAGAAGTCCCAAGCAGAAACTTTGAATACATTGCAGCGGAATTTAAAGAAGAACACATGAACACAAGACATTCAAAACAATCTCTTCATTGATATTGAGTACAAGATTACATTTGTGGGCGCAAGGCCAATTACAAGTCTCTCAGGCTCACTTTTCACTCATTTACAATTCACTCTGCTCTCTCTCATCTCTCAATACAATACTTGAATCCAGCGGAAGCTTCGGAAGGCGATGTCCATACATTATGTCCTGTATAAGTCTTCAGTTCACGCGGCCGCACGCTTCGACTCGCCAAGGAACTCTGTGCCTCGACGCATCCAAGCGAGCTCCACACCACGAGCTTCTACCTGTGCCTGCACATGAAACACTGTGTGGGTGTCAGTACCACTGTACTGGTGGAGTGAGCTTCTCGCCCACCCATACAAAACCTACACGTTTCATTTACTTTGTGTAACATAAACCCTCTTTCGATTGTCTTTCTATTCTTGCCTTAGGATCAGTTTAGGACCGGCGCCTTAGCGCAACTTGTGTATCAGAACCATCCCGTGCTTGCAATGTCAACGTTAACTCATACTTTGTCGCTAGACCACTTCTCGTGCCAACAACGTTAACCTATCAAGTCATGTTTGCCTTACGGCCAAAATCAGAGACGCAACTACACGAAGGACTCCATTTCCTTGCCTCTAGACCTTTCTCGTGCTTGCATTGTCGACGCACCGACTTATACTTATCCTTCGTGCCAAACTCTGGGACGTAACGACTCGGTCGTGCCATGAACTCGATTCGTGCACCGATAACTCTGAGGCAACGCCTCCTCGCTTAGACTTGCCTATACTTGTGTTGTGACAACGCGGCCGTGCCTCATATTTCGAGGTCGTGCCCAGCAACTCAACGTAACTTCACACAACTAGCCCTACGGCCCTTTTTGACTTAACTCGCAACTTAACAGTCGACGCCACATCTCGTGCCGAAGCTCGTCGCCTTCGCTGTAGCCAAATCTTAGGCTCAGACATTGTGTCTTTTAACTCATACATATCCAACTCAATCCACCGTCACACACACGGATTGCCGCCCGTGCCGACACCAAACTTACCATGTTAGTTGAAAATAATTATTATTAAGTGTTTGTTATGGGATTGGCCTAACCAGCCGCCTTGGACGTAGCCTGGTACTCGAGATCCTTGCACCGCAGGTTGCGATCCCCGATGCAAGTCCCCGACATACCGATCGCCTAACCAGCGTTGCCTATTACCCAGCTCGGCTACAACTTGTTTCTTCCTAGGCCGAGACGGTCCCGTGGCCGCGGGTCTCCGCTCGAAGAAACCACCCCTTGTCGACAAGTGTCCAAGTTCATAAGGGTTACATGGAGTGTTTTAAGATACAGTTTGGGCTTGTTATGTGATCAATTCATTTACTTGGTTGTTTTAACTCTTTCCCTTTTTCATACTTCCTTTGCAGAGCCCCTAACCAGGGTTGCCTCGGCGACTAACCATCGCTTAGACTTAACGTTCTTTGAACTCAGGGAACGGCTACTGCATAGCCTTCCAACTTAACTTGAACATAACATGTTTTCTTGAGTGTCGACCGACCGTGGATAACTTTCTACTGAACCAACCGTGGCTCGTGCCTCTAAACCGACTCGTGTTCTATGCAACGCTGTCGCCCAAGTCATACTTCATATGACGGGCCTTGGGATCGTGGGACTATTTATCTTGACAACCGCAGAATGAGCGGGACAGCACGTAGAATAACTTAGGTCGACCGGCATAACTATGCCTAACTCACTCAAGCCTACAACTTAACCCAAGGGACGAGCAAAGGCTATGCCAAGCCTTGCGGGACAGGATTGTGCATGCTTTAGCAAGCATTTGTGCGGGCGACGCCTATGACTTAGGCTAACTCTCAGCTTTTGCACCGAAGACCAACTTTCCTTCTCCCAAGCCACGGGACGAAGGATCGAGTGTCATTTTCAAAACACGCCGTGCACCAACTCTAAGCCGACCGTGGGACGTTTTCCATGTTCTAACTCATTTTGACCCGTCGGGATTATTCCCTTAGCTATGTGGATGCGTAGCTTTTATTATCAAGCCTAACTTGTGCAAGTTGAAAACACGATTTGTTATGTAAAGGCAAAGATGAGGAGAGTTCACCGAAACTACCCCACCTGAGCGATGTCTCCGAGCATGCCGTTGCAAGGCTAAGTCCGAACGCCATCGGCGTTCCGATTCCTCCGATTGACTTTGCGGGACGGGGCACTACATCATACACCACTCAGAACAAGTCTCGTCCTCGAGACTTTCCTGAAGGCAAGCTATCCTACCATTTCTATGGCCAAGACTTAATCGTACACATTTCGCCTACGCGTTCCTTCGATTCCGAGCCACGCTCGCACTATTATCAATCTTTACTTTAACACGATTTCAAGATCTCGACACACTCCCATCTTTCAAGCCTTGCTTGAACTTGTCGTATCACTTGGCTGGATCGTGCATGCATTCCAAGCGTCCCCAAAATACATACATTCAGCCAAGCCGTATGATAAAGAAAAAAATTTGTCATTCTCACTCGAGTCGCATCGTGCACATACCCAAGCGTCCTTGAAATATATGCATGTCAGTCGAGTCTCGTGAGCAGGGTTTCCTATATTCGTGATTCATGTCATCTATCCATTCCAATCCTCAAGATCAATCCTTCGATTGATAACTCATGAAACAGGGCGTCTCGCCTAACCGTTAGGCCATTTCTTTTCGAGGCTAAGTCAATGTCAGGATTGGAATCATAGTTCCCCAACAATAATGCCAACACTGACCCCTATCCTAGGGTCAAACCAGAGTCGATCATATGGGGTCTTCTACCCAAGCTCGCGTCACTCAAATTTCTAAACATCAAGCACGATTACCTAATTCGTATTATGGCACGCATTGTGTATATTCAAATTCCTTCAATTCACCAATTCTAACCAATTCATGTATTCGATCACGAGGTCGTCTCGCTCGACAATACGTTGTGCCCCAATCTCACGCGAGTCCGATTATCCACGGCGGTTCATGAATCACCACGCAACGCTCCCGTGGAATAATCATTCTCATCGGGGCGTAACTCTTGTTTGAGTTTAGACTCATTCATTCTCGATACGCGGATTGGACCTACTCAATCCTCAAGTTCAATCGACAAGCACACCAATTCAATCTCGAGTCTATCTTCGCGTCAAACCACAAGTCGAAGCACAATTTGTCGCACCATGCAAGTTCGACCACTCCCGCTGTATGAATCACCATACCAGCGCTCATGCAGAGTGATCGCCCTAATCGGTGTGACGCATGTGCGAGGCTGGAGTAGCGCTCGCATAAGACAAGAACATCAACATTGTGGTTGTCGACGAAGCAAATCCAAACATTCCAGTTTTCATCCAAGCCAAGTTCGATAGTTCGATCGTCATTCGTTCAACTTAGAAAGTCCTCGAGCCAAGTCTATCCTTTCCTCGACATATTTTTAATATTTCAAGTATAGCGTCCAACGGAACAATGACATTTGCACGACCGTCATTCGCCGAGTCAGAGTGCCCCCGAGTTATCGCATATCGATCTTTGATACGCCTCAATACCATCGACGATATGCGTAACCTGACGATCTTCCTTTGCAACCAATTTCGAGTCGTGCGTTGATGCTGTTGTCCGAGTTGGATATTCCTCAATTTTCTCAATACTCAAGATCAAGTTCAGTCGCTTTTCCTCAAGCTCGTTTCAAGATCATTATTCAAAACTCAAGTCGCATTTCAATTGTATCAATCCGATATCGCACGTACGATCCTCTAAGTTTCCTCGATCAAGACCATTCATCTTCATTCATCGTTCTGAATCGTTTTCTAACTCGCGTTGCTCATTCACAAGTTGTCCGAACGAAATGCTCGTTCGGGACATTCGAAGTCACGACCGACTAAGCGTGACGCATTCTAACGCTTTGCGCGATCGCATCGCCTTGCCGACATACTCGTAATCCTCAATATTCACTCGAACAATTTCCAAGACAAATCATACACCACTCGGACTCGAGCCACTCGACTAATCGTGGACACTCATTCTTATTCTTCTCCGAACCTATCACATACACCACTCGGATTCAAGCCATAAGATCTAGTCCTCAATCACGTTCGCGTCATTCGCTAAGATATCCTTCAGATTCGTTCGACGAATCGCTAACGTAGTCGCTCGCGTCGTATCGACGCACTAAGTCGTTCGCACTATTTCCTCAAAATCTAAATCAATCTTCCGTGTATGCCTAAGCGTTAGTCCGATAGCGTTCCTATCGATAGACACTCTAAGTGCATCTCTGTTCCCGACCGAACGATACTTGATATCGCTCGCAACTCGTTTGCACCAAGGGTCAAGGTGCGCGACGCGAAACACAACTTAGCCAAAAGGTCGTGTGCATAACCATCCCGTACGGACTATACTCCGACTCTGTGCGCTCATTTTCTAATATCGACGTTGGACTCGTTAGGCACGCACACGACTTGCTAACTTTAGCATGCATTTTCTATCAACTCAAGGTCGGCACCGTTCGGCCCAAAGGCCACCACCTATCGATTAGTTCGATTGAACGCTTGTACGAGCTTTCAAAAATATTAGACTTATTGTATGGACATGCCGAGGGACGTTTGAGAGAGAGCGCACCAACGATAACAACTTGCGGAAGCAACAGAGTTTTGCGGAAATATCGAAGTTAAGGAATTCAATCGACGGTCCAAGGACGTAAAGCCGTGCTCTGATACCACTATGTCACGCCCCGCTCCCGTAGGAGCGATCGTCCTCGCTAAGGCGTGATGCCGCACGAGCCTAGATTGCGCTCGTGCAAGGCAGTTCCATAACGGCCGATTACACCGGCGGCGACGGGGTCGTCG
Source organism: Iris pallida (assembly GCA_029216955.1). NCBI lineage: Eukaryota > Viridiplantae > Streptophyta > Magnoliopsida > Asparagales > Iridaceae > Iris > Iris pallida. The sequence continues at coordinate 4,533,091 of JANAVB010014200.1, forward strand.
CACAGAAGTCCCAAGCAGAAACTTTGAATACATTGCAGCGGAATTTAAAGAAGAACACATGAACACAAGACATTCAAAACAATCTCTTCATTGATATTGAGTACAAGATTACATTTGTGGGCGCAAGGCCAATTACAAGTCTCTCAGGCTCACTTTTCACTCATTTACAATTCACTCTGCTCTCTCTCATCTCTCAATACAATACTTGAATCCAGCGGAAGCTTCGGAAGGCGATGTCCATACATTATGTCCTGTATAAGTCTTCAGTTCACGCGGCCGCACGCTTCGACTCGCCAAGGAACTCTGTGCCTCGACGCATCCAAGCGAGCTCCGCACCACGAGCTTCTACCTGTGCCTGCACATGAAACACTGTGTGGGTGTCAGTACCACTGTACTGGTGGAGTGAGCTTCTCGCCCACCCATACAAAACCTACACGTTTCATTTACTTTGTGTAACATAAACCCTCTTTCGATTGTCTTTCTATTCTTGCCTTAGGATCAGTTTAGGACCGGCGCCTTAGCGCAACTTGTGTATCAGAACCATCCCGTGCTTGCAATGTCAACGTTAACTCATACTTTGTCGCTAGACCACTTCTCGTGCCAACAACGTTAACCTATCAAGTCATGTTTGCCTTACGGCCAAAATCAGAGACGCAACTACACGAAGGACTCCATTTCCTTGCCTCTAGACCTTTCTCGTGCTTGCATTGTCGACGCACCGACTTATACTTATCCTTCGTGCCAAACTCTGGGACGTAACGACTCGGTCGTGCCATGAACTCGATTCGTGCACCGATAACTCTGAGGCAACGCCTCCTCGCTTAGACTTGCCTATACTTGTGTTGTGACAACGCGGCCGTGCCTCATATTTCGAGGTCGTGCCCAGCAACTCAACGTAACTTCACACAACTAGCCCTACGGCCCTTTTTGACTTAACTCGCAACTTAACAGTCGACGCCACATCTCGTGCCGAAGCTCGTCGCCTTCGCTGTAGCCAAATCTTAGGCTCAGACATTGTGTCTTTTAACTCATACATATCCAACTCAATCCACCGTCACACACACGGATTGCCGCCCGTGCCGACACCAAACTTACCATGTTAGTTGAAAATAATTATTATTAAGTGTTTGTTATGGGATTGGCCTAACCAGCCGCCTTGGACGTAGCCTGGTACTCGAGATCCTTGCACCGCAGGTTGCGATCCCCGATGCAAGTCCCCGACATACCGATCGCCTAACCAGCGTTGCCTATTACCCAGCTCGGCTACAACTTGTTTCTTCCTAGGCCGAGACGGTCCCGTGGCCGCGGGTCTCCGCTCGAAGAAACCACCCCTTGTCGACAAGTGTCCAAGTTCATAAGGGTTACATGGAGTGTTTTAAGATACAGTTTGGGCTTGTTATGTGATCAATTCATTTACTTGGTTGTTTTAACTCTTTCCCTTTTTCATACTTCCTTTGCAGAGCCCCTAACCAGGGTTGCCTCGGCGACTAACCATCGCTTAGACTTAACGTTCTTTGAACTCAGGGAACGGCTACTGCATAGCCTTCCAACTTAACTTGAACATAACATGTTTTCTTGAGTGTCGACCGACCGTGGATAACTTTCTACTGAACCAACCGTGGCTCGTGCCTCTAAACCGACTCGTGTTCTATGCAACGCTGTCGCCCAAGTCATACTTCATATGACGGGCCTTGGGATCGTGGGACTATTTATCTTGACAACCGCAGAATGAGCGGGACAGCACGTAGAATAACTTAGGTCGACCGGCATAACTATGCCTAACTCACTCAAGCCTACAACTTAACCCAAGGGACGAGCAAAGGCTATGCCAAGCCTTGCGGGACAGGATTGTGCATGCTTTAGCAAGCATTTGTGCGGGCGACGCCTATGACTTAGGCTAACTCTCAGCTTTTGCACCGAAGACCAACTTTCCTTCTCCCAAGCCACGGGACGAAGGATCGAGTGTCATTTTCAAAACACGCCGTGCACCAACTCTAAGCCGACCGTGGGACGTTTTCCATGTTCTAACTCATTTTGACCCGTCGGGATTATTCCCTTAGCTATGTGGATGCGTAGCTTTTATTATCAAGCCTAACTTGTGCAAGTTGAAAACACGATTTGTTATGTGAAGGCAAAGATGAGGAGAGTTCACCGAAACTACCCCACCTGAGCGATGTCTCCGAGCATGCCGTTGCAAGGCTAAGTCCGAACGCCATCGGCGTTCCGATTCCTCCGATTGACTTTGCGGGATGGGGCACTACATAGACAAGACAAATTTTCTTAGAATCTAGGTTCTCTCGAATGAAATGTCCATCAACACCTATGTGTTGGTTCGATCATGGGTCACTAACACTAGTTATAATTTCTCAGTTAACAATCTAAAGTTGAACATTACATTCATGAATGAGTCTTTAAATCAAAATTCCTTCTCCAATCCCTTGAGTTAAAGTTTTGTACTCCACCTTAGCACTCGATCCCAAACCACACTTTCTTTTCGTCTACATGCTACTAATTAACTTACTCCAACGTAGACATAGTAATATGTGATAGACCGTCGATAGAACCTGTCCAATTAGCATCTCTAAATACCGCCTTGGATGTGCATGAAGACTCCGTATATGTTCCTCACCGTTATTATTCCAGGTCCGAACAATCTGAAAAGGAACATCGATGTGTATTTACAGCCATTGATTGATGAGTTGAATCAGCTGTGGGAAGTATGTTCCAACACGTATGATGTTTCTAGAAAACAAAATTTTCAGATGCGGGCAGCACTTATGTGGACCATCAACGACTTTTCAGCCTATGGAATGTTATCTGCATGGAGCATGCACGGTCGTCTTTCATGTCCGTATTGCATGGACCGCACTAAGGCTTTTCGTTTGAAATACGGAGACAAACTGTGCTTCTTCGATTGTCATCGACAATTCCTGCCGAAGGATCATCCGTACCGGAGGAACATGAATGCTTTTCGTGTTGGCATTGTGGAGAAGGCTAATCCACCGCTAAGGTGGACCAGATGCATGATATGAAAAATGTAAAAGATTTACCAAGAGCTATTGAAGAGCCTGCTAAGGGCTACAAGTGTGACGGATTTGGGCATGTGTGTTTGCCATTGATTGTAAAAGAACAGAACAATTATCGGAGGACTGAACTTAGACTCACAATACAAACTCGCTCGTACAAAAAAAGCCTAGGGACGAAAACCTAGGTACAGCAGACTAAGTACGATTATTTATTTTTGATTCTGGGGGGTGACGATAGAGGCTCGGGAAAGCGACGGTCGCTCTGCCTTACTCCTTGGACGATCGGTATGCAGCCTTGGCTCAGGGAAGATCTGCTCGGCGTTGACGAAGAAAGGCTCTTCTTACTCTCCTCGGGTTGCTCTCCTGGCTTCTCTCTCTCTGTGATTATCAAGAAAAGGGAGAGCTCTATCTGTGTATATCTCTCTCTTCTTCTTTTTTTATTCTTTTTGTTGCCGACCTCCTTTACATGGGAATGATGCTGGCTATTTATAAGAGTGGGGTGGGATCATTAGGGTTTGCTGATGATTATCTGTTTGGAATGTCGGCGCTCCTTCATTCTATCTGGGCCCTTGATCCTGATCATAATGAATCTCGGCCACTAATACGGATAGCACCAAATCTTATGAGCAGTTAATGCTGACTGCTTTAAATCTTCGTGATTGATTATGCCAATATTTGATTGCTCGCCACGTGTCCTATTGGCTTGATGATGAATGATATGCCCTGATCTCGACAATTATGATGATGATGTCGAATATTCTCGTTGGAATTCTGTTGCATCTTCAGTACAACGTTTTTTTAATTGAAGATCCTGCCAAGGCCGCATAGGGTGACCAATACTTGAACCGCAGGGGGATATTCCTCGTGAGCCGCATGAGTCAATGCCTCATCGAGCCGCAGGGGACGAACTTTCCGTGAGCCGCATATACATAATCTTTGCGAGCCGCAGGGGACGATCTCTCCATGAGCCGCATATGCATAGTTTCTGTGGGCCGCATGAATTAGCGTGGTGTTGAGCCGCATAGACCGGGCTATGGGTGGACCGCATATGGCGGATTTTTGTTAATCATATTAGAGTGACTCCTCAATGAGCCGCATGAAGCTGTTCTCTATCCGAGCCGCATGAGACTTTTGCCACGTGGCAATCAAGGATTTTTTGTCAGATCGGGTCAGAGATTTTCTTCTTTTCCCGAAGAGTCTGTCATTATGGCAGAGCCATTATGATACTTTATGTCAGAGACAGCCGTCGAGTCGTGTCAGAGCATTAAATGAGGCCATTACTCCAGTAGCCAACTGTGGGGGGGGGTCACACGTGTCGTCAATTGAGCCGCATATTCCTGCTGAACCGCATTCATCCTCGAGCCGCATGAGTCTGAGGGTCTTCTTTTGGGCCGCATAGGGCAACTCCAGTATGAGCCGCATAGACTTGCTACCCAAAACCGCATGGACCATTTATGCCTTTATTCTAATATTTTCCATGCTTCTACAGGACCCCCTTCAAAGTTTTTAATTTGTAAAATTGAAACACTTTGAATAAGAAGCATGGTCCCGTTCATGCCGCATAGGATGTTCTGTTTACCTGAGCTTCCTGGCCGCATTAGCATCTCGGCCGCATAGATTCTTCTGGCCGCATAGGCTCTTTGCCACGCGCCCTGACCACGTGAGCAAATCTTCATTAATTGCCTTCGATTTGATTTGACGTCGCCTTTTGGGAGAGGATCCCAAGGGTCGGTTTTGCCTTGACCGAAGCATTCTCGCCTTTATTTTTGGAGGCGGCGCGTAATCCGAGGCGTCTTTCTACTTCATGGATCGCCTATAAATAGGAGTTTTTCAGCTCTTGGGGATTTCTTTACCTCCTTTCTTTGCTTGAATTCCCTGTTGCCAACTTCGCTCTTCGTTTTCCTTCTTCATCGATCGACCATGGCTCCCAAGAGATCTGCTGCATCGAAGGCCGCAAAGGGCAAGGCAGTTGCTGCTACGGCGACTGCGGCGACGAATGTAGTCGCTCCTCCGCCGGCTGCTGTAGGCGCTGTCCATCCTGATGTTCACCTGCCCATCGCTGGTAAGGGGGTCACTCCGAAAAACCCTAACTGTTGCCATGGCCCTGTTGCATACTTTATGCACAAGCCACATATACAAGACGTATCGATGTGACCGCATAAGCACTTCGCCCATTATGGCCGCATGAGCTTGTCATATTCGATCAGTGCTGCATGTGTGTTTTCGACTTGGGCCGCATAAGCGTTGCCCACTTTTGAACCGCATGAACTTGATGGTTTGTAGCCGCAGCGGTTTGTATGAGTCGGGCTTAGCCGCATGAATCTATAAACCCTTCTAAATCTGAGTTGTATGGACTTGGTTAATTCAGAGCCGCATGTGGCTATGACGCGCAGAGCCGCATGGACCTATCTGCTGATGAGCCGCATAAGGCTGTGGCAACCTGAGCCGCATAGACTTCAGTAATCTTTTCCAATACTTCTGTTTTCTTTGTTTGTCTTCTGACCTTGTTTCTTTTATCTTTTTCTAGTGAATCTGCCCATGAATCCTGCGGGGGAACTTTTGGTTGGTTCAAATCAATTCGCTTTGGGTGTGCGTCTTGACGACCTAATTAAGCATGTATTGAATCAGTTCCCTGCTGATGAGCCTTTGGAGAGGTTGAACGCCATCGAGAATCAGACCCTTCATTACCTTCGTTCTATGATGAACACTGGAAGACTGGATGGGAAATACCTGAAGCCTCTATTCCTCTTTGGAGATGCTCTAATCATAGGGAACTCTCGAGTGTTAGAGATTTTCGAGAACTGGGATTTTTCTTTGGACGGGGAGTCAATCCATATTCCTTTTATGGAACGCCATTATCCCTTATCGTGGTTCAACATGGTGCTGTTGAACAGGAAGATGGTGTACAACTTAACCCCTACTCAATCGGGGATGTTGATGGGCGACATCCATTACAATCCGAATATGCGGTCAGCGTACCCAAGTAAGGATCCCGTCCCTCGGTATATGATGGGTCTGGCCCCGGGCTCCTTCATGAATGCATACGGTCCCAACTTCTCATTTGCTCAGGCTGACACCTTCTTGAATCGGCTTATCCGTAAGAAGTCCTATCCTGTTGGTAGGATAGCGTTGCCGAACTGGATAAACCCTACTTCTATGTGGGTCCAGTTGACCACCTGGGTCCTGCAGACCTACGGAACACTCTTGCGTGAGGTGGGACTTTATCATGCTGTTCGAGGGACTTGTCACGGGCTCCCTATTAATAAGCCGCTGTTCATGGCGCTCTTGGAGATGTATAGCCGGCGAACGGGGACATTCTTCTCACCAGTAGGGGAGCTGGGGCTTGCTCTTCATGAGATGTATACTGTCTCTAAACTCCCCTGGGGAAATGAGCCTTTCGAGGTGTATACCCCTTCGAATGAGGAGTTTGAGGACTTGGACCGACGATTCCCAGGTTTCGTTGCAGTATACCGGGAGTTGCTGTGCCACCATAGTGCTTATCACCAGATGGCCATAAAGACAGCGGATAGCTCCGAAGGGACCGCTCCCCATACCACATCATGGATTAGTTACCTTTTCAAAGTTAACCCTTCTGGTGGAGTTACTCCTCGAACCCCTAAAACGCACGTGGAGGTAAAGGATTTGATGTCAGGCGTCAAGAAGTCGCGGTCCAGGAGTGACATATTTGGGAGTCAAACTGACTCTCTCAGCTACTTTTACTATGGGACCACGCAGATGTCAGAGAAGGCACTTCTGGCTGGCTTTTTGATGATATGGTTACGGAATTGCGTCGTCTCGGGAGGAGCAGGTTCCATCGAGAGGATCGGTCGCCATTTTATTCTTTCCGCCGTTAAACTGGTGTTCGGAGTTAGGCTGGCCCTTCTTCCCGCCATGGTGTGCAGCATCCACCACGGTCTTCGGACCTTCTCATCCAAAGTTGTTGCGCGTAAGAAGACCTTGGATTTTGAGCGCATAGAATTGCCTTTCCATTACTTGATGGTGTGGTTGGCGATGCATTACAAGTCTTTGCTGGGACCCGGGATAGCGGAAGATGCTACGGATGAAGATGCTTTCCTCTTCAAATGCCATCGCCAGTCTTGGGAATACAATACTATGCCGGCTTGTCGGAGGGCGCTGGCGAGGGTAGATGGGTGTCACCTTTTTGTGTCTGTTTCTCCTTTTTCTGATGAGGATGTGAGTAAGGTACACCTTGATGGTACTGGACCTCCTCTCTTTCTATCTCCGGATATGCTCACCTGGTTGCGTAACATCCGTCCTGCTCATTTGGTTTATCGCAACCGCGATAGGGTGTACCTGGAGCCTTACCTACCTAGTAGGTTTTCTCGGCAGTTCGGTTACAGCCAGTTATTCCTTGATCATCCCAATCCTGGTTTGGGCTTCGAAGGTAGTGTTCTTGATGGCGTCAGGGCATGGAATTATTATGATGCTTATCATACTCGAGCCAGCTTCTCGGTCCCTGATGCTCAGACGCCAAAGGAAATTTTATACGTGGCTGCTTTGTATCATGTCATGGCGAACAAGCCTCCTATTAATTTCGATCAGAGTACCAGTTTTATCGTGGGTACAGGCTTAGAGGAGAAGCCAAAGGGGGCTAAGGCCAGAAAGCAACTAGCGCTTCAGATTCCTCTCCCTGAATCAGAACCTTCCGAGTCGGCTGGGGAGGAAGATGACAGCGAAGATTCTCTTTTTGATGGAGGCAAAGAAGTAGCAGATCAACCGCATCCCATCCCTGATGAACCGGCGGAGGGCCCATTGCTTTCTACAGAAGGTGGAAGAGTGAGGAAAGAACAGCTTCCGGCTGTGTCTGGTTCCTCACGTAAGCGAGTCAGGCACGAATCTTCTGGCAGTAGAGCGACCTTTTCCGTGAAGAGAGCTGCCGTTAAGTCTCGTGGATCGCTTATTACCGAAAGGGATGACGGTACCGATGCTACTCCGGAGGTAAGGCTAAATTGGATTTATTTCTTTGTTGTAGTTCCTTTTCCTCTCGCAGATATGATTTAATCACTTTTCTTTGTAGGCGTCCGACGGACCGGGGTCTTCTGAACCATCTACTGCCTCCGAGGTTGATCCCGCCCTTGCTGCCTTAATCAGCGATATGTGCGCCGCGGTCCTTTCTGCTGGAGCTCTCCCGGAGGCGGCTGGAAGTTCCCGGGTTGCTGAAGCATCAGCTCGGGGGAACGAAGGTTCCTCTGGGCCCGCCCCCGCGGTCGTTGAGCTTCAGCGAGATGACACCGTTCTCAGTACCTCTTCTCCCGGGGATGACTCTCTGAGTCCTGATTCGGAGGCTATTGGTGAGGAGGCTGTGGTGGCTGTAAGCGAACCTCAGCCTCCATACTCCTCCATTGGTAAGATAGGCCATATATTGATTACCGAAGGGGCTTATTTGCTCTATCAACATATCCTTCGGGTCAAGTCGATTCATGGTTGCCTTGGCCCTGCAGTTCCTGACCTTTTACCTCCCGCCGCGGATGTTCTCGGGGAGAGTTCGGTCGGCCATTATCCGGACGAAAGGAATGTTTCTTCTCCTTTCTCTCATGTTGAAGAGCCTCCTGCCGTCTCCGGGCAGACGGGGAGGGAGTTGGCAATGGTTTTCGCCTCGTCTTCCGCTGTTGACACGACTTCGAAAGTCGACTTCTCGACCTTGTCGAGCATCCAAATCCTGCGGGCTGCTGAAGAGGAGTTGGCCGCTGTTCAAGCATCTTACCGCGCGGAGCTGGTTTCTCTTGTGGCCGAAGCGGCAGATTCTGTTGCATCTTCTTCCGTGCTGCCGGCCACACTCCCGTTGACACCGGCCTCCTCGGAGGCTTTGAACGAGGTGACGCAGGATGTGGTTGATAGCTTCTATCGTCACTTAGGGAGGGGTGTCGACGCTGCTGTAGAACGGAGAATCCCTTTCACTATGTCTTTGAAGGGTGCTCGGGGCCAGATTGACACTTTGAAGGACCTTCCTGGCGGGATGGGGTTAGCCGCGCTCCTGGAGCCCAAGTTGACAGAGGCTGATCGACTTGTGACCCAACTACTGGCAACACGGCAGGCTGGCTTGCCCGCTGCAATTGAACGGGAGCGGGGTCGCCTCGTTGCTGCTCGGGACAAGATCAAGCTCACTCGGGATGCTGCCGCGCCAGCTGTGCGGGAAGACCTTAACAAGCTCTCTGCTTCATATGCCCATCTGGGTCGTCGAAGTCAGGCTTGTAGGGCTCGTAAAGAGTCTGCTTCTCGTGGAGTAGCAGCCACACAGGAGCGGATTCTTGTACTCCAACAGGAGTTGGCCTTCCTAGAGTTAGAGCGGGAAGCTGCTCGTGCAGAGCAGGAGTCGATTGCTCGGGAGACCGAGCGGGTTTCCCGATCCTCTGCCACCTTGGAGCGGTCTTTTAAGGAGTTTGAGGACAACTGGCGAGCCTATGCTCATCTGGAGGACCCGGCGGTGCTGAATCAGGAGGCAGAGCGTCGAGCCAAACAGAGTTTTGAGCGGTCGGTCGCCTTGATAAAGGACCGCCTCACGGCGTTATGCGTCCCGGAGCAGTGATCCACCATCTGTCCTCTTCTGCTTCTCTTTTTGTTTTTCTTTCATATGTGTATATTTTTATTTGCAAGGGATGTGATCCCCACTGATGTAGCTCTTTTGAATTTTGAAATAAATGAGCATGTTTCAACTCATCTTCTCTTTCTTGTTCTTGTGGTGTTCATGGAATTGGACTTGCTGGGGGATTATTTGTGGACTTGTTACCCTGGGTGTACCTTGGTTTTAAGTACGGATAACAAGTTTGATTAGGACGTTTTGGAGCAGCCATGGCAAAGTGGTCATGGATGTTCTTGGGGTTGGAAAAAGGAGTGCCATAGAGCAACTGGGCTCCTGGGGCGCGGAAGAATGGCGGGTTTATGCTAAGGGGCTTAGCGAGGGATATTTGTGGACCTACTATCCTTGGCGTACCCTGGTTCAGGGTATGGATAATAAGGTGGAAGGAAGCCAGTCATATTTGCTCCTAGATTATGAGGACGTAGCAAACATGAGGGTTTTACCGTGGAATCTTCCTACTCAGAGGTAATGAGAACATGGTAGGGGGAGACTTCACGGAAGACTTTTCTATAATCAATAGTGGTCAACAGAGGACGTTTGTGGTCAATAGAGGACATTTGTGGTCAACAGAGGACATTTGTGGTCAACAGAGGACGTTTGTGGTCAACAGAGGACATTTGTGGTCAACAGGGGACATTTGTGGTCAACAGAGGACATTTGTGGACCTATTATCCTTGTCGCACTCCGGTTGTGGGTACAGATAATAGGTTGAAAGGGAACCAACATACTTGCTCAGAGGTAATGTGGACATGGCAAATATGGTGATTTCTTCGACGGAGCCTTCCCACTAAGAGGTAATGAGGACATGGCAGGAGTGGGCTCAATGAAGAAGGGGTGCATAGAACTACTCAGAGGTAGGAGGACATGGAAGTTCTATACGAGGGGGTGGTTTGTTTTTGGTGGAAGTGAAAACGACTCAGAGGTAATAAGGACATGGTCGTTTCGGAAATTAGTGGATCGATTACCCTTTTTGTGCACTGGGAGCGCGGGTAGTGGATCATGAGGGAGGATCTCTTTCAGGAAGAAAGTTCAGAGGTATGATTATACGTGACTTACTATCTGAGAGAGTGACCGGAATGTAAGTACATAATTTGGATTTTCTAGAATATCGAGGAGATGAGAGTTCAGTGGCACCAGCGGGTGCATGGCTCGGTAATCTGAAATGTTGTGGATGTGGGTTCAGTGGTATCAATGGATACATGACTCGATAATTTGGAAAATGGTGGGTGCGAGTTCAGGGGTACTAAGAGGGTACATGACTCGATAATTTGGAGAATATTGTCTAAACATAGTATTTCTTCAGAAACTTGCCGTTGACGGGCAACATAAGCAAGTCCCCATTCTGCTTGGCGAGGCGGTAGGCACCGTTGGAGAACACGGCCTCGATGACAAATGGACCTTCCCATTTTGGCTGGAACTTGCCTGCGGTCTTGTGAGTCATGACCATTGGTCTCCGGACTGCCAGAACGAGATCGCCCACTTGGAATGTTCTGATTTTGACCTTCTTGTTGAAGGCTCCTGAGATACGTGCTTGGTATAGCTCGATCCTTTGCTGGGCTAGGAGGCGCTTTTCGTCTAAGGCCTCCAACTCTTGTAATCGGCGTCGATAGTTATCATCCGTTGTCAATTGATAAGTGAGGGCGACGCGGAGTGAGGGAATCTGAGTTTCCAGTGGGAGGACTGCCTCACTCCCGTATACTAAAGAGAATGGTGTATTCCCAGTAGCTGTTCGAACCGTGGTGCGATAAGCCCATAAGCATTCGCCGAACTTCTCTTTCCAGTCGCGTTTGTTGGAGGAGACAAACTTCTTGAGGAGTTTGATGATTGTTTTATTGAATGCCTCTGCCAACCCGTTTGCTGCCGGGTTATATGGTGTCGAAGCGACATTCTGAATGCGGTATTTGTCGCAGAATCGATAGAATGCATGGCTTGCAAACTGCGGACCATTATCATGGATGATCCTCCACGGCAGTCCGAAGCGGTAGATGACGTGATGCTTAAGGAAGCTGATCACGTTTGAAGTCTTAACTTCTGCGAGTGGGACGGCTTCCGCCCATTTGGAGAAGTAGTCGGTGATCGCAAGTATGAAGCGATGTCCTTGGGAGGAAGGTGGGGTGATTGGACCAATGATATCCATTCCCCATGCTTCGAATGGCCAGGATGCCACCGTTGGATGTAGAAACTCGGATGGTTGGTGAATGAAGTTCGCGTGGACTTGGCAAGCCTTGCATTTTCTGGCATAGTCTATTGCGTCTGCCACCATCGTAGGCCAGTAGTAGCCCATACGGCGAAGGCGGTCCTGTAGCTTAGGGCCAGGCTGATGGGCCCCACAGACACCGTCGTGAGCTTCTCGTACAGCTTCTTTGGCTTCTGCGTTTGACAAGCACCGGAGTAATAATCCGTCGTAGGATCGTCGGTACAGCATCTTTGTCTCTGTGTCGTAGAAGAATCTGAGAGAACGCCGTCTGATGGGGGTGGCTTCCCTTGGATTCTCCGGGATGATATCGTATACGACGAAGTCAATGAACGGCTGTCTCCAGTCTGGTGTTTCGTCGACCGTCTGAGCGGAATAGCTCGCCACGAATTGAATATTGTTCTTGGGACAGACCAGTTCGTGGCCTATCACCTCAACCGAGTGATGCGCTTGGTTCGGCACTGCTAAGGAAGCGGCAAGGCCTGCTAGGGCATCGGCTTTGATATTTTAAAGTCTGGGGACGTGTTCGATGAAGAATCCCTCGAATGAGGAGATAATGTTGATTGCTATTTGGTGGTAGGGGATCATGTCTTCATGGCGAACTTCGTACGACCCCCGAATCTGATTGACGATTAATTGTGAATCGCCGTATGCTTGAGATATTCTACACCCAGCTCCTTTGCGAGTTGGAGGCCAATGATCAAAGCGTTGTACTCGGCCACATTATTGGAACAGGGTTCCGTGAGAGAGTAGGCGCGATTGATCACTAGCCCGGTAGGAGAGATCAATACTACTCCGACCCCGACGACGATATTTCCTTTGGGTCCGGTTCTTGAAGCGCCATCGAAGAACATCCTCCATATGTTGTCGTGGGTGGTTGTATTAGAATCGGCGACCTCATCTGGGATTTCCTCGTATATTCTGGATGACCCCGATCCTGGATGGGCCGCCAAAAAGTCTGCCAGGGCTTGGACTTTGACAACCTTCTGTGGGACGAAGATCATATGATATGGGGATAGCAGTATTGCCCATGTAGCGAGGCGAGAGCTGAGCGCCCCTGGTTTAGTCATGAGTACCCTGAGGGGATTTACCCGTGAGATCACATGTATGGTTTGTCCTGTAACATAATGCCGCGTCTTTTGAATGGCGAATACCAAGGCGAGGCATTCTTTCTCCACGGCAGTGTATCGGTGTTCGGGCCCGACCATCATTCGGCTGAGGTAGTATATGGCCTGTTCGTGTCCTGCGTCATTATTTTGTGCCAGCAGGGCACCGAGGGAGTGTTCCATTGCTCGTACATAGAGCAAGAATGGTTTTCCAGGGACCGGGGCCACCAGGACTGGAGGATTTGACAAATATTCTTTAATGTCGTCGAAAGCGCGTTGGCATTCTTCGTCCCATACGAATGAGACTCCCTTCTTCATGAGGTGTGTGAACGGCCGACATCGTCCGGAGAGATTGGAAATGAACCTTCTAATATAGGCTAGCCTCCCTTGGAGGCCTCTAAGTTCGCAGAGATTTTTCGGGGGACCCATCTCCATTATTGCCTTGGTTTTCTCAGGGTCTACATGGATACCCCGTGCAGTGATGATGAAACCTAAGAACTTCCCGCTGGATACGCCCAAGAACGACTTTGTAGGGTTCATCTTCAGGTTGTGGGCTCGTATCAGGTCGAATACCGTTCTCAGATCTTGCAGATGATCCTCCTTACGGCGACTCTTGACAGCGATGTCGTCGACGTAGCATTCCACTGTTTTGTGCAAATGTTCTCTGAAAATGGTACTCATAGTCCGCTGATATGTGGCACCAGCATTCTTTAGACCGAATGGCATGACTGTGTAACAGTATGTGCCGATCGGTGTTCTAAATGATGTGTGCTTCTCATCGTCGGAGGACATCTTGATTTGATTGTATCCCGAGAATCCATCCATGAATGACATACGTTCGAAGCCGCATGTGTTGTCAATCATGATGTCCGTGATCGGGAGGGAAAATTCGTCTTTCGGATATGCCTCATTTAGATTACGGAAGTCGATGCAGATTCGGATCTTTCCGTTCTTCTTAAGGACCGAGACTATATTGGCGACCCAGTCAGGGTGTTGCTCCACACGGATGAAGCCGCTGGCTATCAGCTTGTTGACTTCGGCTTCGATCGCGTCCATGACGCCCGGGCGGAAGCGTCGTTGCTGCTGCCTGACTGGCCTTGCATCCGGCCGTTATTGAGTTTATGGAGAGCAATATCGGGATCTAATCCCGGCATGTCTTCGTAACTCCAAGCAAATACGTCAATGTATTCTCTGATGAGTTCCAGCAGTGATTCTCGTTCCTCGTCTGTTAGGCTTTTACTGACGAAGATTGGCTTTAGAGAGGATTCGGTGCCGAGGTTGACCTGCATAACTTCATCCTCTGTAGGAGGTTCTCTTAGCTCGAACCGCTTTTCCCATTATGCGTCTAACTGTTGGGCCCACGGCTCAAGCTCGAGGATTTCAGGAATGTCCTCGTCTTCTTCGTAAGCGTCGGCAAATGCCATGTTGACTGATAGGACTTGTCTGAATATGTCCCCAATGCTTGTGTCTGAGTCGGAAGTTGGTGACCCGGTTGAGTGTAACTGCCAATCACATTCTTCATCTGAACTCTCTGGAGTCATTGTGGAAGTTACATACCCTAGTCCACATCGAGTTTTGCTATAGTAGTCCCGTGGTTTACCAGACGGTACTGGGGGCTTCAAAGGTAGTCGCCGTCCGGTACCGTAATTCAAACCTGGTGTTGTTTCTAGATCATATCCTTGTTTCTGCATGAGGTATTTGGACTGGGGACTATAAAGGTATAGAGGCAATCTCCCGGCATCTGACCCAAGATCGACTTCTTTTATGGTGAAGGGGTACGGATCGTCTTTCCGGCCGAAGATAATCGGGTGGTCCCCTCCCTCGACTATTCGGTAAGCGTCTTCTGCCGGAGTAAGCTGGATTGTGGTATATACATTTGTCACTTGTGTGTGTAGGTGAGTGCCTATACCGTGGTCCATAGCATACATTGTACATAGCTTGTTGAGCTCGATATAATTCAAAGATAGCCCTTTATTGATAAAATAAGGTATCTTCTCGAGAGGGATTACATCATCCGCGGAAGGGGTATCGGAGTGGGCAGCCACATACTTGGCTAATTCTGGTTCTTCTTCGGCCACCCCCTGTATAAATGAAGACTGAGAGAGCGACCTAGTCAGCTTGATCTTCAGAGGCTCGACCGGCGGAGCAGGTCGTGGAGTTGTTGGTAGACTAGCAACCCCCAGCTTGGCATCTGACGTGGGGCGAGGAGTGGCTGGTTCGCTGGAAGTGTCAGACCTCGTGTCGGGTGACGGCCCTTTTTAGAAAGACGTATCGTGAGCGGTCTGTCGGAGGGATTGAGTTTCTTCGCTTGGAGCTGACCGACTCTCGGTAGTCTGATGGTAAAAGGCCCTGGTGTGGGTCTCGGCACTTGGCCAGACCTCGGCAGCCGGATTCTCATCTGCTCTTCTTGTGCCGATAGACTGATTGCGTCCTTACGCAGAGTAGCCGTAAGGGGTGCAGAACTGCCCGATTTGCGAGCCTGGAGGTGGATCGTCAGGGGTTCTTCTGATCTTGTGGTTGTCTTGGTGTGAGCTTGCACCTCCTCTTCGACCAGATGCTTCTTTGATTTTTCGTACAGACAGGAGTCTGAGTAGTAAGATTCGACCCCTTGAAGGGATCGATATCAGCAAACTCTGTCCTTACGAAGCCGTGCTTATCGACATATTTGAAGCACTGGTGTAGCGTGGAAGGCACGATCATGTAATCGTGTATCCAAGGCCGCCCCAGAAGGATATTGTAGGAAGTGTCGGTATCTATGACGTAGCAGGTGACTTCTGATTGGAGATCGCCAATCTGACATTTCAAGCGAATCTTCCCTATTGGGTAGCTCATGCCCGAATTGAAACCGCTAATGGCGGTGCTTGTAGGCATCAGGCGATGCATTGGAATGCGAAGATGATGTAGCAGACCCTTCGGAATGATGCTTATGGAGGACCCAGGATCAATGTGCATTCGGTCCACCTTTACGTCGCCGATGTATCCAGTGTAGTACAATGGGCGATCGTGCAGGTTAGTTTTGATGAGCATATCCTGCGGAGAGAAGACGATATTGGGCATTGCACCTGTACACGCACTATCTTGGAGATCTGTAGGCTGATTATCTCCCGTGAGGTTGACCTGAGCCAAGTATGCGTCGGCATTTTGGAGCGCCTCACTTAGAGCCGTGCGGACATCCTTCGAGAGCCTCAGGAGTTCATATAAAGATAATTTGGCCGGTGTATTGGCCAATTGAGCCAAGATGTCGAAGTTGTAGGGTCTTTCCAGCCCCTGAGGTGTCTCCTTTCGGAGGGATTTGTCGAAGCGGGTCTCTTTCGGCCTGGATTTGTCGGTCGTCGAAGGCTGAGCCGGTCCCGGAGTATCAGCGTTTGTGGGCTGCTGATCATTAGTCGGATTCTCGGCCACTGGTTGGGCTTGTGCTCCAGATCGAGTAGTGACGGCTGAGACTTTCTCCTCCTCTGCCGAGGCGGTACGGCATGATCTGACCTTTCCACTTTTCTTTTTAGAAGGTAAAGTGGGCTGAGTCACCTCGTGGACTAGGTCCGGATGGACCCACATGATTTCCCCTCGTAATGTGGTAAGGGGTACTAGGCCGGGAGTTTGATCATGGGCAGGCGGAAGATTAGTGATTTCCATCGTTGCCAGAGGGATGGGTATGACACCGTCTTGAGTCTCTATTGGAGGGAAATTGCCGAATTGTACGGACACCATGTTGGCTGCTACGGTTACCTCCTCGAAGTCGATAGCCAGAGCGTTCGAATCGATGAGGTTCTGGATATACCGTTTCTGTTGGTAGCAGTCGTGTGTAGCATGGTGGACGTAGCGGTGGTAATGACAGAACTTCGGATTTTCCAAATCAGCCGGCCGAGGTTCCCGCCTTGGTGGAGGAAGCTGAATTCTATCTCCTTGTATAAGCATGTCCAAGATAGGCTTGACGTGGCCGTCTTCGAAAGAATAAGTGATTTGAGGCCATTGTTTGTCTGCTGGCTGTGGCTCGGGCTTCTGGGCTGTATCGGTCACCATGGCCTGCTTGCCTTTGTTGTCCCGGTTGTTGGAGGGGCTACCCCCATTGTCGTTGCTGGCGTTGGGACGCTTCCCCTTGTTCTCTCCCTCTGAGATATGCAACCCCAGTTGGCGAGCTTTCTTCAATCGTTCCTCGGCACTTGTAGCGCTGATGATAAAGGCCTTCCAGTCCTTGAATTGACTTTCGCCCATCCAGAGACTAATTGTTGGGAGTAGTCTCTTTTGGCAAATTTCAATCAAGGAAGAGTCCGGGTTGCCAGATGGTAACTTTATTGCGATTTGACGAAACCGCTCAATGTAATTCCTTGTCAGCTCTTTCTCTCCTTGGACGACGTCCATGAGGGTAGACATCGTGACGTCCTGCCCTACCTCATAGAACCTCTCCAAGAACAAGCGCTTGAAGCCAGCGAAGGAGTGGATGCAATTATCTGGCAGGTTGCGGTACCAATCGAAGGCGACTCCTTCCAGTGCCCTAATGAATAACCGTGTGAGGATGGCGTCATCATGGGGCAGATGGTCGGTAGTAACCTCAAAGTAAGTGATGTACCGGCTTGCTGAAGTCTTACCATCATATGGGTTGATATTGAACGGCTTATATCTTGGGGGAAAGGGCACATCCCTCCATTCAGTAGGGTATGGTTGCCGTATTCTGAGGTCTTGAGAATTTTCTCGGGCGTGGAACATCGCTCGAAGCTCCTGAACCTCTCTTCTTACTTCTCGGGCCTCATCTGTCGCGGTAGGGGCCGTTATCTCGGGAGCATTATTGCCCGGGTTTGGTGCCGCTGAATTTGAATCTATGTTGTTCGCGGGACCCGTACTTGTCTGACCAGGTGTCACTCCCTGCAGAGTAGGAAGCGCTGCTTTGATCTCGTCTACAGACTTGACCAAGGCGTGCAGTATAGCCTCCAAAGTGTCGATACGTTGGCGATCGCCGGAACCACATTGGCTGTTGTCCGTCATGAATACCGTCCTCACGTGAGGAGTGACAGAAGGAGAGGTGGCGGACATGCCCTCCGAGTCATACTCATGCATCGAGAAATCATCAGGATATGTGGGGATGTTCTCTTCAGGTTCGGACTCGGAAGGAACAGTACCCCCAGCTTCAGAGCTTGCTTCGTTTAGGACGTCCTCGGGGACGTCGGTATCTGTTGTATCCGTCGGAGGATTTGCTTCCTCCAGTCCGTCTTCTTGGAATGTCGGGTTGTCGTGGAGGTTTGGAGGAGTGCTACCCCCAGTTTCGACGACCCCCAATGACGTAGACGGCGAACTTCCTACTGCAGCAGTTTTCGTCTTTGAACGGGTGTGTTGGAATACTCCAGTAGAGGATAATCCTTTAGACGACGGCTTCTTAGCTGCAATAGTTGACACCTTTGGGCTGGAGATGCTTGTCTTCTTCCCTCTCCCCTCAACGGGGACTTTCCGCGCGGAATTGCAGGAGGCAACGGGAGGTGCCTCGTCTTTCGAGCTCGGATGTTGTAATCTTTAGAAGACGGATGGCCGGACTTCCGTTACTGCCGTGTTGTTGCAACAGCAGTTGACGATAATCTGAGTGCAGTGACGTCCCTGTGAGGACTCTCTGCACGCTGAGGCTCCTTCTCTTTCCTTGCGTTTGTGGAGGATAGCTTCACGCAGGTCAGAGGAACCACTTTGTCCGTTTGCCGCCGGGGGCTGGACTCGAGTGGTTTTATACAACTTCCCGTCAGAGGCCCACGTGATACTCAGCGGGACGCCCCGATAGTCAGAGGTTGGGGCAGCTGTCTGGACTTGATGAGCCCGCGCTGCCCTAGACTTTTTCTTTTTAGCACTTGTGGGTGCGTAATAGGAAGAGTCCACATTAGGTATCACAGAGTATGGATTTTCATCCAGAAAGTGATCAGAGTTAGGACCGCATGAGAGTCGGTCGAAAACTGATCGAGAGAAGTGTGGTAGAGACGCTATGCGGCTAGCGTTGGGTGCCGTGCAGGCTATCTGCATGCGACTGTCTTCTGTTGTGGGACGAGTTCTTATGCGGTTAGGAGTCACGGCCGTGTAGGCTGTCCGCATGCGGTTGGCATCTGTGGCCGCATGGGTTTTCTGCAAGCGGTTGACTTTACTAGCCGCATGAATCTCATCCATGCGGTTGGGAACTGTAGCTGCATAAGTTATGCGGCTGACAGAAGTGGCCGCATGAGTTTTCTTCATGTGGTTGACGGTTGTGGCCGCATGGATTTTCTTTCTGCGGCTAATACCCCTCTGCGGTTCAGGTTGAGCAGAGACCCTCTTTGCCCCTGCAAGTCCAGCATCATAGTGTTTTCTTCTGCCGGACTTGGGGACAGCAGAGGTGTCTGCGATCTGAAGTGGGGCCGCAGGAGAGTCTTTCTCGCCGTCTTGAGCGACCGAGGGTATCCCATCGAGGGCTTGGGGAGGAGCAAATGACTTTGGCCTCCACTCTTTGCGAGCCTTCGTGGTGCGGGTGCGTTTCTGGACCGGGCCAGCGCTGCCTTCAGAGAGCATCTCTTCGAACGCCTGTTGGTCGAAGCGGACGACCATCTTCTGTTGTGTGGAGCCAAGTTTGGCTGCATCCGATTGCGTCACCAACTCCTCAGCCGTGGAGAAGTTAGTCCCCAGCAGAGTCGCCATCGTGTTTGCCATTGATTGTAAAAGAACAGAACAATTATCGGAGGACTGAACTTAGACTCACAATACAAACTCGCTCGTACAAAGAAAGCCTAGGGACGAAAACCTAGGTACAGCAGACTAAGTACGATTGTTTATTTTGATTCTGGGGGGT
Organism: Iris pallida; assembly: GCA_029216955.1. Lineage (NCBI taxonomy): Eukaryota > Viridiplantae > Streptophyta > Magnoliopsida > Asparagales > Iridaceae > Iris > Iris pallida. The sequence goes on from JANAVB010014200.1 coordinate 4,552,805, forward strand.
GACGATAGAGGCTCGGGAAAGCGACGGCAGCTCTGCCTTACTCCTTGGACGATCGGTATGCAGCCTTGGCTCAGGGAAGATCTGCTCGGCGTTGATGAAGAAAGGCTCTTCTTACTCTCCTCGGGTTGCTCTCCTGGCTTCTCTCTCTCTGTGATTATCAAGAAAAGGGAGAGCTCTCTCTGTGTATATCTCTCTCTTCTTCTTTTTTTTATTCTTTTTGTTGCCGACCTCCTTTACATGGGAATGATGCTGGCTATTTATAAGAGTGGGGTGGGATCATTAGGGTTTGCTGATGATTATCTGTTTGGAATGTCGGCGCTCCTTCATTCTATCTGGGCCCTTGATCCTGATCATAATGAATCTCGGCCACTAATGCGGATAGCACCAAATCTTATGAGCAGTTAATGCTGACTGCTTTAAATCTTCGTGATTGATTATGCCAATATTTGATTGCTCGCCACGTATCCTATTGGCTTGATGATGAATGATATGCCCTGATCTCGGCAATTATGATGATGATGTCGAATATTCTCGTTGGGATTCTGTTGCATCTTTAGTGCCACGTTTTTTTAATTGAAGATCCTGCCAGGGCCGCATAGGGTGACCAACACTTGAACCGCAGGGGGATACTCCTCGTGAGCCGCATGAGTCAATGCCTCATCGAGCCGCAGGGGACGAACTTTCCGTGAGCCGCATATGCATAATCTTTACGAGCCGCAGGGGACGATCTCTCCATGAGCCGCATATGCATAGTTTCTGTGGGCCGCATGAATTAGCGTGGTGTTGAGCCGCATAGACCGGGCTATGGGTGGACCGCATATGGCGGATTTTTGTTAATCATATTAGAGTGACTCCTCAATGAGCTGCATGAAGCTGTTCTCTATCCGAGCCGCATGAGACTTTTGCCACGTGGCAATCTAGGATTTTTTGTCAGATCGGGTCAGAGATTTTCTTCTTTTCCCGAAGAGTCTGTCATTATGGCAGAGCCATTATGATACTTTATGTCAGAGACAGCCGTCGAGTCGTGTCAGAGCATTAAATGAGGCCATTACTCCAGTGGCCAACTGTGGGGGGGGGTCACACGTGTCGTCAATTGAGCCGCATATTCCTGCTGAACCGCATTCATCCCCGAGCCGCATGAGTCTGAGGGTCTTCTTTTGGGCCGCATAGGGCAACTCCAGTATGAGCCGCATAGACTTGCTACCCAAAACCGCATGGGCCATTTATGCCTTTATTCTAATATTTTTCATGCTTCTACAATGTGTTGGTGGGCTCATCGGTTATCGGTGGATATACCCATTTGAGCGACATTTGAACCACCTAAAGAGGAAGGTAAAAAATAAAGCTCGGGTCGAGGGTTCTATTTGTGAAGCCTGTATTCTCGAGAAGATTACAAACTTCTGCTCGACGTATTTCAAACCTCATATTGCTACAAATAGAACGAGGGCTCCGAGAAACGACGATGGATATCAAGAATCTAATGATGGAATACTGAAAGTATTCAATGCGTCCGGAAAGCATTCGAGGAAAATGAAGAAGAGATATTTGAATGACGAAGAGCTAAGGGCTGCTCAGTTGCATATATTACTCAATTGCGACGAGGATGAAGTGGAGAAGCTAGAGGGGTAAGTAATTAATGATGAGTTTATATCATCTCAATGTAATAGTATAAGCTAATATTGTTGTACTAATCGGCGGTTGCTTCGTTATTTTTTAGTACATATAATGATGAGTTGAGGTCGGTTAGACCCTACCTTACAGACGAAGCATTAGGACAAGAAATGAGACATCGTTTTCATTCTTGGTTGAGCGAATATGTAAGCAGCTCGGTAATTATTGGTCTCTTATAATGCAACTGCCCAATAAATAACTTACTATCTCTTCTTTGGTATTTAGGTCGATCGTCTAATTTCACCCGAGATTGAATTAATTAGAACTCTTGCCAAGGGACCAATTATTGCCATTAAAATATGGCCAAGTTATTGTGTGAATGGCTTTAGGTTCAAGTCGACAAATGCTCCGATCAGAGACAGCTTCCTGGATCTTGATTCCACAAAAAACAGTTGTTTGTGTATCAAATCTTCGAACTACAAAGACGTCGATCCAGAAAATAATTTCTTTGGCATCTTATGAGAGATTGTGGAGTTGACATATAATTATGGTAGAGAACCTGCAAAGATCGTGTTGTTCAAGTGTGAATGGTTTGATCCGATTGAAAATCAAGGTTGGAAAATTGACAAGCATGGTCTTGTGGATATAAACTACAAGCGTAGATATCAAGGCTACGAACCATTTGTCCTATCAACTCCGGCTAAGCTCGTGTACTTCACAGCTTATCCGAGACGGAGAGCAACGAAATCTGACTGGTGGACAATATGCAAGACTAAAGCTAGAGATACTTTTGATGTTGACGAAAAAGCTTATCAAAAGGATGAGCTACCTCTTGTAACCAATATTGTTGATGTGGACTCCACAGAAGTTACGCATTACATGACTAATGTAGAAGATGTAGAATTATCCGAAGAGGAAGGCGAAGCTGACGAAGGCGAAGATGAAACTGAAGATGAGGAGGAAGAGGAAGATGAGGTCGAGAAAGACGAACAAGATAAATATTCTGAAGATGATTGAGAGAGATGTACTTCCATTTTCTTATTATGTAGAGTTGGTTATTATCTAGTCTTGGTTATTATCTGAACTTAGATGTTTCTTGTAGAATATACTATCTGGACTTAGATGTTTCTTGTAGAATGTACTATATGAACTTAGATATTTCTTGTCAAATGTGTCATCATATGTTGTCTAGGTTATTATCTTGTCTTTATTGTACTTTCATATTTCTAGTCTCTATTATTTGTTGTATCATCATATGTTGTTATCAGGTATGACAGGTCGTCGCAGATCGTTCCACATGTCTCGATGTGGGGGAGGACGGGGTTCTCCTTCGGTACCTCATACTAGTACTGGCAAAGGACGGGGTTCTCCTTAGGTACCTCCTACTGGTACCGGCTCTGGATCCTCTTCGTAGAGTACTCCTATGTATCAGACAGTACCTCCGTCTGCCACGACGCTACGTGGCGTATCTTCTGAGACGAGTAGTTCCAGGCCTGAGACTGCTCCCGAGTCTAGCGTTCCTTCTGTTGATACGACGATGGAGACAGATGAGCAGATGGAGGAGGCTGAGCCGACGGTCGACCAGTATCAGGCAGATGGTGCGTGCGCACCTCCGAAGGAGATGAGGACGGAGATCTGGGCCGACAGTATAAAGTAAGTATTTTGGTTTATCATTTTTTTTGTGTTTATCATAAATTAACTTTTCTCATGAATATAATATGTCTATATAGATATCGTCCCCCGTCGATACAGAGACGCTTAGGCCACTTATTGAGGAATAATTATGGTAGTCCTTGGATAAACTACTCTGATGCTCCGGACGATAGAAAGGCCTACTGGTTTGCGCGCTTCAAGGTTAAAATATATTTGCTTTTAACATGAATCATATAATTTATGCATATTATATATAACTGATAAATATTTGGTTTGCACTCTTCTAGAATATATTTTTCTATCCACCGCACCGGGCCGAGATGATCGAGGGGATGTTTCCTGTCGTCGCTGCTAAGCTGATCCGCGATGCTATTAATGATTAGAAGACCCGTGATCGTGCAGAAAAGTCGATCCAAGGTTGGATCACCCCTGATCAGTGGACTGTGATGAAGGCTCGATTCGATGAGCCAAGGAACAAGAAAAAGTCTGAGAAGGCCAAGGCTGGTAGGAAGCAGGGGTCAAAGTGGTACGGTGGGTCGATTTCGATGACGGAACATTTTCGTCGTTTGGTATGTCTTTTTATTTCAAAAATATTATTTTAATACAAGTTCGATAAATTAGTAAAAGGTAATATATTTAATTACAGATAAATAGGGGTGTGTACGCCAATATGGTAACCATCTTCATGGCAACACATCGGAAGGGCGGGAAGCTTATTGACGAGAGGGCCGAGAAGGCCTATGTAAGTATTACAATTTTATTTATTAATTTTAATACTTCGTGTTAGTTTTTATATAACTTAGTAAACATGCATGCAAATAAATATTCATGTAGTTAGTAATAATAAGTACATTAGACATTAGAAGTTATAGAGTATCCATGCTTTCTAGGCCGAGTTTCAACGGCTTAAGGAGCGGGTGGCTGCTAGTGCACCTGCTGCAGGAGAGGCCGGTACTTTCTTGCAGCCCGCTCCAGCTCAGTCGGAGGATGAGCTGTGGGTGACTGCTGGTGCTGGTCTCCACAGGTGTATGTACTACGGTACGGGATCCTATGGCGCCCTAGTTGCGACACAGTCCTCTAGGACCTCCCCTGCTAGTCTGTATGGTCCATAGCCCTCCCAGGAGTCTGCCAGAGTCCAGCAGATGGTGGAGTCTGTCCGTGACGAGCTGCTACGATGGATCCAGGAGCAGCACCATACGGACGATGCTGCGCTCCTAGCACGATTGGATACGCTCGACCGCAGTATTATGGAGCTCAGGGATATGACTGAGAGGACAGAGCAGGGTGTTACTGATCTTAGAGCATCGACAGAGCATAGAGTGACGGATCTGCAGGTATCACAGCTGTCCATGGGCGAGAGAATAACGTTGATGTAGGATTCGATGGTTGATAGCAGTACGAGGCTGTTATCTACCATGGATTCATACTACCAGCAACTAGCAGCGTTGGAGCGTTATTGTCCTCCGGGTGCGCCTTCATCGTCGTTGACTCCGCCGGCGTCACCTTCTTTATCGACACCGACTCCACCGACGTCACTACCTTCTTCATCGGTGACGATTTCACGGGAGGAGCACGAGATGTTTCTATCCATGAGGCACGGCGGTGCCCCTCCTCCTCCAGATCCGCAGTAGTCCGAGTTAGGACTGTTTGATGAGATGATATTTTAGTGTTTGTACACTTTGAGTATTGTTTGTGTTGGTTGTACACTTTAGATATTGGTTGTAGACTTCTATCCATGACGATTTTACTGGTTGTGTAAACTTTGGATATTGGTTGGTTGTAAAATTTGAGTATTGTTTGCGTTGGTTGTACACTTTGGATATTGGTTGTAGGCTTTTAGTATTGTTTGTGATTTATCGGTGTTAAGTGTTCCACCGAAGGGGTCGGTGAACTAAGGAAGAAAATGTGCTTCTGTGTATTTATTGTTATTTATTAAACTGCAGGGAGAGAATATGATTCTGTGGAGAAAATGACATTCTGTAATTTATTTATTTATATTTTTTGGCAGTTTAGCGACGTTTACCGACGCTTACCGACGTTTAGCGTCGGTAAGTCAGCAGGTATACCGACGCCTACCGATATAATGTAGCGTCGGTAAACGTCGCTACACATCGCTAAATATTCCAGGATTTTCCCTCGTTTACAGAATCAGTAAACGTCGGTAAGTATTGGAAGAACGTTGCTAAATGTTTCAGGATTTACCGACGTTTACCGACGTAATAAATGTTGCTATATTACCGACGGTACGCCAGTGAACGTCGGTAAATGTTCCAGGATTACCGACATATTTGTGCGTCGGTAAGAGCGACGGTTAGCGACCAGGCTTTCTGCGACAATAATAAAACGCCGCTAAATACGTCAAAAATTGAACTTAGCGACGTTTTTATCCATTTTAGGTGTCGCTAAAAGGTGATATTCTGGTAGTGTTTGTGCAGTGTCACGAAAAGGTCGTGCACAAGTCCTTATACATCTTGGTGCTCCAAGGATGTAAAGAGTACTTCGCATATGGCGCTTCCATCAATTTTTTTCTTCTAAGTTTGGCATTGTTCGGAACACACAGTCTCCCCTTCACTTGCATCATCCCATCTTTGTCTTATGCAAAGTCAGTCACGTCGAAGTCAATTCGCACATCTTTTTCAGGGACATATGATCATCCTTCTGTGTATACTTCATCTTCTCAAACAAGTTTGGCTCAAGGTGCAATTGAGCCAGTTGTGCCCTTTGATATCGAAGTCGGAGTTTGATATCCATTTTTGCTAAGTCTTTCCATAACCTGCTATTTATGGCTAGTGAAACTTTCTGCTCAGAGCATCTGCTATGAAATTTTTTGCCTCACGAATATGTAATCGTCATATCCTAGTCTTTGATACGTTCGAGCCAATGGCGTTGCCGCAAATTCAGTTCCTGTTGGATAAAAAATATTTGAGTTTCTTGTGATCCGTGTAGATTATACAAGCCTTATCATAGAGGTAGTATCGTCATAGTTTCAATGCGAACATAATTGTCGCAAATTCTAAGTCATGCTTAGGATAGTTCTTCTCGTGCTGCTTCAACTATCTCGTGGTATAAGAAATCACCTTATCCCTCTGTATTTGCACATACCCTAAGTCGGTTCTTGATGCTTCGCTGAAGATCTGAAACCCTTATGACCCATCCAGAAGTGCAATGATTGTGAGATGAGCCGTTGCTTAACTCCTAGAAGCTAGTTTCATAGTCGTCGTTCTTTTTGAATGCGACTCCTTTCTGGATGAGGCGAGTCAGAGGCGACACCAACTTAGAAAAGTCTTTCATGAATCTCGATAGTAGCCCACCAACCCTAGAAAACTCCAAATTTTTCTAGCCGAGATAGGTTGTTTCCAATCTACCATTGCCTTAATTTTCTTTGGATTGACATAAATAGCCTCAATAGAGATAACGGGACGAGGAGTGATACACTACTCATCCAGAATTCATATTTACTCAACTTCGCATACAACAGGTGTTCGCGCACAGTTAGTAGCACCATCTTCAAGTGTGTTGTGTACTCTTCCATATTCTTCGAATAAATTAGGATATCGTCAATGAATACGACCACAAACTTATTGTCTATGAAAGGTCGGAACTCGGTTCATCATATCCATGGAAGCAGCTAGGACATTCATCAAACCGAATAATATAACCAAAATTTGTAGTGACCGTATCGAACGCGGAATGCTGACTTCAATATGTCATTTGGCTTGATCTCCAACTAATGGTAGCATGAATGGAGATCTATTTTTGAAAAAACTACATCTCCATGAAGTTGATCAAATAAGTTGTCAATTCTTGGCAACAGGTACTCGTTCCGTACGACGACCTTGTTTACTAATCTATAGTCGATGCATGTATGCATCGATTCATCATTCTTTTTTACGAACAATATTGGAGCTTCCCACGGAGAGACACTAGTTCAAATATATCTGTGGTCTAGCAGCTCTTGTAGTTATACCGTCAGTTCCTTTTGTCACGTCCCGACCCAAAAAATCGCTCGTTCTCGCATCGATTTCACCCGAATCAATCATTCTCGCTTGGGGAGTGATGTCGCACGAGTATGGAGTTATACTCATACAAGGTAAGATGATAGATTCTCAAAATGGTTGTCTCAATTCAATGGATAGGCAGCGTAAAATATGGAGATATATCATAGTATACGAAAGAATCACTTTATAATAATAAAGCAGATTACAAAGGCTCTGAATAGCCCAACTGAATATGCCAATTGGCTTATAACACTCATGATCTCTCTAGCTCATAAATGATCTTGTTCCATACATCATGTCTTGTATATATAGCACAAATAAAGACACTCGACCGAAACATCTTCATGTTGCAAGCCGAGCTCCAGTGCGGTTGCACGCCTCGAAATGCTAAGTCCATGCCTCATTGCGTCCAAGCGAAGCTTCGTCACGAGCAGACCATTCCCTGAACCTGTAAGCATTCTGGTGGGAGATCAGTACTTATTATCTAACGTATCTTATTTGGTAATCTTTTTATTATTGCCTTAGTATCAGTTTTATGGCAAGATTTTAAACCAGTAAAGCATGTTATAAACAACAACTGAATTATAGATGTGTCAAGTATCGTGTCCCTGTAACAGAAACTATTAGCCACATAATATTTATAAACATAGTGATTTTGTACGTCTTTGTCTCGAATCGCCAAGCCTGCACACCGATAGCCATTCATACAACAAACCAACCAACTTAACATAATCATAAGGGTGACAGGACCGGTACCTGCGCCTTCACTCAATTCTAATCTTAGCCCATCGCCCTATCTATATGAAAGGTCATGATATTTCGAGCCATAAGGACTGGTATCTCAACGTGTAAGTCAACGATCGCTCCCCGTACGGGTTACTAGTCCTGCATCCAAAGGATCCCAAACTTACTAGTATTATGGCTTATCACATCAGTGACCGGTTGCAATCCGTCCTAATGAAGTACACCACAAATATCAATCTCAATTTTCTCCTAGGTCGAACAGTTCCGGTGCCCTAGTCATAACTCGTTCGAGGGATACCAAAATCCGTGCACAGGTAATCCAAGTCCATTGATCATGCAATACGTGCAAAAGTTCATAAGCCATCACAATCTCAATCACCTTCTCAAGTCCAACTCAAAAACCATATCAACTTACGATAACAACATTCTATCTCAAGTTCCATCGGCACTGTGTTCCAATACATCCATATTGATGCACAATGTCCCAATGCGCAAAATCTACTAAACCAACCGTTGAAAAGTTATCGCACAATAGCAGTTCCGTGATAATTGTGCCACAACTGCTTGCTTCGTGGGCGAAGCATACCCTTCAATATTTTGACAGTTCCGTGGCATTGTACCACAACTTGTCTAATTAGCTTGTTAAACCAGATACATAGTCCCCGTGCATAGATGCACGCCCAACGCCATATTTTCCATGTTCTAGGCCTAGCGTTCAATGTTATTTGAGTCATGCACTTGATGCACACCTCGATATGTCTTTCAATGTTCTACCATCAATGTCCTATCGGACCCGTGCATTTGATGCATGTCGTCTCAATTGTTCAATGTTCTATCTTAATGTTCGACACACACTAAGACTTTTACTCATTCGAGCCACGCTCGCCAACTCGATAGCAATACTCGCATATCAGGGTACACTTTATTAGGCATGAAGGAGTAGGGGAGAAGGGTCTGAACCCGCCCACCTTAAGCCAATTAGTCCATCGTTTTATCGAGCCGATGTTGTCAGACACCTTAACTCTGTTGCACGATCATCTCGTCCGAGCTAACCATGCGAGCACTTCGCGTTCACTTGAACTAACCGACTGATTCAACTATCATGTCCACGCTTCGTCTCGTTGCAAGGGACTCCGTTCGATATCTGCATATTGAAACTAACTCAATCAGTACTTGTTCAAATTGAAATCATACCTCCTCGAATTAAACTCATACCTTATTGCCTCAATCAACTCAGTATAATGCACCGTGCGGCGCGGGACGTTACACCTTTAGTTCCGCTGGTGCCATCCGGTAAGATGCCTTCGATTGGTCGAAACGTATCGATGGTGAATTCTAGTTCCCGATCCGACGGTATTCCGAACAATTCTTCTGGACATACAAAAGAAATCTTCTTCATTCTGCACTATGTCTGCAATATCCTTCCTTGTGCCTCAAACAGATGCCAAGTACTCGCAGCCATATCGCAACATGCACCTTGCCGTTACTGTCGATACCACCATAGCCGTCTTCGACGTTGTGCCGCACGAATAGGAGAACTCTGTTTCGCCAGGTAGACGAAACATAACTCTCTTCTCTGCATATTCGATAGTCGCATGACATGCGCCCAACCAATCCATGTCCAAGATTATATTATTCTCTTTGATGTCCAGGACGATGACCTCCAAGGATGGTTTCCTTCCACCGATGCAGTTGTAACCATCCCTAGAAATCAAACTAGCAGATAAATCTACTCCCGATATAATGGTCACACTAAGGTTCATATTTAGTGATTGTGCAGCTAAGGGGAGCAGAGCCAACCCGAGAGAGTCGAAGCATGGATGAGAAATGTGAGGAGCAACGCATGCGAAGGAGATCCATCCGAGAAATGGATTGAGGAATGATGCAGCGCAGAAGGAAGAGAACCAGACCTGAATACTGTCCAAAAATATATGTAATACAAAAATTCCCGTGCTTACGCCGGACAATTTATAAACCACATCAATGAAGTATGCAACTTAAGGCGTCCCTCAACATTGTGGAACTTGTATAAGCCTTCTGGTTCTTAATAGTGGATCCCTTGCTCTCCAGTAGTAGGTCACAATTGACTGAACAACAAGTTCTTAGATTATGATATTCTTTCAATCTCTTAGATTGCTCGTCCTATTTGTTACAAGCGTGTTGAACTAGCTACTTACGTGGCAATGGCCAGTTAATAAGAAATGTTGAGATGTTATGCACGAAAGGTAAAACACAAACATATCCGCGTCAAATATGAAAGCCTCAAAGAGGGTTTTGAATAGTCCATCCTTGTTGCCAAGGAAAGCCAACATTCTTGAGAGCGCACACGATGCAGAATCTATTTCTTCGTTTAGAAGTATATTAGTGCCTAATATCACCAAATTTAGTAATCTCCTTTTATTTTCATATGTAAAATATACGTTTCAGACAAGCTGCAACTTTATGGTACCTGGCTATATACAAGTATATTTGTTACTCAGGATAAATAATTCAACCCAAACAATGAATATGTATAGGAAAAACCTTCTTATTCCGAAACCTGAAATTAACATCTAGTTCTTTGATCCCACAAGTCATGATCATGTGAAATTCTCTAAGATGGCAACCTGAATCCATGAAATGTTTTGTTATTTATGTGACACATCATCAGGTCACAAGTCATTCCTATATTTGTCATTGCTTATTCCTTTGGTTCTAGTTACTATTTGGGGGAGAGAAGAAAAGTGATCAAGAGGAGATTTCTTCTGACCCTGGGTCTTCTCAAGGTTGATCTTGCAGCACAAGCCTTAGGGGACCCTAGCATCTTCCCGGCGATTGCGACACGTACGGGAGCACGCCTTCTCCGCGCCGAGATGACAGACCCGGATAAACCTTTTTATCCTCCCCCCCCCCCCCCCCCCCCCCCCCCCCCCCCCCCCCTCTTAATCACCCCATGGGCAGCTTTCAAGACCCAACTATGTCATAGCTTAATCACCAATAGCTTCTCATTACTATATATGTCTATATATATACACATATGTAGTATATATGTAATATGTATATATCCCCAAGCCTCAACTGATCAAAGAAATTAGAGCTTTCATTGGATTCCCTACACCCAACAAAACCTAACATAGAAAGGAGTTTAGTACTTAAGCACGACCACTATCCACCTTTATCACACCAATCTCTCTCTTTCTCTCTCTCTCTCCCCCCCTTCTATTTCCATCTGTAGATCAAATTATGGGATTAAGGGACATAGAGTCCACTCTTCCTCCAGGCTTCAGGTTCTATCCAAGCGACGAGGAGCTGGTTTGCCACTACCTCTACAAGAAGGTTGCTAATGAGAGAGTCTCCAGCGGAACCATGGTGGAGGTGGACCTGCATACTCGCGAGCCTTGGGAGCTACCAGGTGGATATCCTCTTTTCTCAATTCTTTTTTCGTTCTCGTCTTTCCTTATACTCGATGTTTAATTAGTCTAGTGCCTCGGTTTTGATCTGCTCTGATCGATGTTGTTCCTTTCGCTAGTGATTATTGGTGATCGATAACATATGTGGGCTAATTACAAACTATGCTTAATAGGTAAGGAAATGGATTCTTATGGTTTACATAACCCCCACTCGATCTTGTCTTCCTATTGTACAAATCTGTAATCAACATCTTAGAAACTTAGATAAGGCAGTTTTCGCAGGATTTACCTCGATTCATATTAACTAGACAAAGTTTCATGCATAATGATAACGTTTTTTCCGATATACTTGTCTATGAAAACTATGCTAACGAATTCAGAATTCTGAGATTAATTATCTTCGTTGTTCAAGGTGTTTAGGGGCTTGTGTCCGTGTGGTGTTGTGTCGGACACATATTGGATAGCTCTGTATGTCCAGTCCAATTAAAATAAAGGTGGCTTCCATGTGGCGCCGCTGTTTTCGTGTCCATGCAAGTCGTATTCAATGCGTGTCTGTGCAACATAGGCCGTATATACAGAATCGTCTTCATCAGCCCATTACTTTACGCTTTTAGATTACATGGTGTTTTCACTAAATATAGTTGGTTATGTAGTTAACTCCTTCCTACTAGGATTATACTGGGCATTAATTTTAGGTCGAAACATTAGGCCTTGTTCTAATTAATTCTATGTATTTGAGGTCGACCTCACGTATGAATCTTCTTTCTGAATCAATCCTATTCAAGGCAAATTGCACAAACAGTAGCGGATCATATTTCACTGCGTCATTCTCAAATTAATACACACCAAGACAAAAATATTAACTAGTACTTTTCTTGTAGAAGAGAAAAGTTCCAATTAATGGCTTGTCATCATCTTCTAATAATCCATTTCAGTCTATATATTATGGTACTGTCACGTGAGGAATAGTTAAATTTAATCTATACATTTAATTATCAGAATCAACCAAAATCTGCAATAATATTAACAATTTCTGATACATTGTACCAGAATCCAACATGTAGTTCAATCATGCATCCTATCTATCTATCTAATATCTTGTCTGGTCTCAGAGGTGGCTAAGCTCACCAACAACGAGTGGTACTTCTTCAGCTTCCGGGACCGCAAGTATGCCACCGGCTTGCGAACAAATAGGGCAACGAAGTCCGGTTACTGGAAGGCGACAGGGAAGGATCGCGTGGTGTACGAGCCCAGGACTCGTGCCATTGCCGGGATGAGGAAGACGTTGGTCTTCTACAGCGGAAGAGCTCCGAACGGGATCAAGACTGCTTGGGTGATGCATGAGTTCCGCATGGAGAATCCACATACACCACCCAAGGTTCTTCTTCTTTCTTTAGAGAGAGACAGTGGGAAGAAATTAAGAGGCCCCTTAAAGAGTTCTAACGAAAAAAAATATCTTTGTCTCTATCTTCTATTTATATAAAGAGGCTTCAAAACACCGTCTAAGCCGTATACCATTTTATTTGTTGACAATTACGAAAGATAAAAATTAACTTTCTCATCCAGAATTTTGTACAAAAATTACGAGTAAAACTTTCTTTCTCTCTCATTTAGTCCATACAAATATCTATTTAAAAACAAAATTTAAAACTATTTAAAAACTAAATTTAAAGAAAAAATGAGAAAATATTTAAATTGTTTAAGAAACCTTAATTCAATTATATTTAAATAATTGAACTATTTTTCAACACTATCATAAAAATATTTATCCGTAACAAATTATAATTAAAATTTAATTAAATTTTTACAAATTTTAATTAAGATATATATATATATATATATATATATATATATATATATATATATATATATATATATATATATAGTAAATTTTAATTTTAATATTTAAATTATTTTTTGATAGGTTTAGAAAGAAAGAAAAAAAATGATTTAACCTGCAACGCACGTCTAGTATATATAAGAAATATGTATATGTTATATAGGGATTATGGTACACAAATCTTCAAAATAAGAACCATACTTCTACTTAGTGAAATTGAAGAATTCAACAACAAACTAAACTTAATCAATCATATATATATATATATATATATATATATATATATATATATATATATATATATATATATATAAAGCAAATTCATGATTTGCTTATATATATATTATATATATATAAGCAAATCATGAATTGCCTTCCACTAGCAACATATGCAACTTATTTAGTAATAGGGTCTCACATAACAGTTGATATTAGGGTTTAGGTCTCCAATGTCCGAAGTTAGTTTGGGTCTTAAAATCACTGTTCATGTAGACAAGTAGTCGGACATTTTAGAGATGTAAACTCAAATTTCAACTATTATGTAAGCCGCTATTACTAAATATCCCTTAATTTTACTGTTCTTAATGTAATATTATAAAGAGAGCTAAAATGTATGGTCAATTATCAACCAAAAAAAAGAAACATTCTACAACCGATATGGGATTAATTTCTATAGTCACGGGGAAAGGTTAAACAAAAAATAATCCACAACATTATAGTACGTACATAATTTTCAGACTGTTCGAAATTTGTCCGCACGGTACACTTTTTTCTTATCATATCAAGATCACAGGAAGATAAATATGACTCTTCAATACTATCGTGGTCCAATCTCTATCATATTTAGGTACTTATTAGAGAATATTTGTGTTCCTGCTTATGGTGTTGATCGGTGCTGAATATACAGTAAATATATGAATTAAGCCTGACACGCTTGATGACTTGTTCAGTACTATGCTTCCACTCCAGTGGCATAGAGAGTTACACATGGGCCTATAAAGAAATTGCAATTTCTTAAGGAAAAGACCAATCACCATCCGATCCGCTTTGTTTCCGGCTGATGTACCTTTCGTGGACCACCCGCGTCAGGAATAATCCATTGCACATTTACAGTAACTTGCACTCAATCTAGACACATAAGGACACAGATGGATGGATGCACAAAGAACTGGACTACATGCACCGATCATTTTCACACAAAAGTAATATTTGTCTAATCGTTAATCGTTACATACAACAGTAATTTTGATTGTGTCAAGTGCACATTCTCTCCGTCTCAGTCCCGCTAATTAATCACGGCTAGCCATCTTTGTTATACATACAGGAGGACTGGGTGCTGTGTAGAGTGTTCAACAAGAAGAAAGGGGAGGAAGCTAGCTTGAGCATGGAGAGTAGTGAACCACAGGAGGAGATCAACGCTGGCAGCTGCTTCTCGCCACCTCCACTGATTGAGCTGCAGCAGCAGGCTATGCCAGCCGACGGTGGGTGCGGCCATGAGCTGCACCAGATGGGGTCTGCGTCGACGTTTGTCGCACACCAGGAGAGCATCGACAGCTTCCTTAACTTGGCAGTATTTAACTACAACTTCCTTGACCATTTCCCTCAAGAGGAGCTGCAGCTGCAGCAGCAGCAGCAGCAGCAGCAGCAGGGGCCCGCAGCCGTGATGGATGATGATTATGGGTTCCTGTTGGATGTGGGTCTGCAGGATGTCGACGGCGAGGAGGATGACCATGGCATGGTGGATGAGGGGCCACTTGGCGATGTGAATGGTATTGGCATGCACTTCTAATTTATACTATAGAGTACTGGCAAAGGATTCGATATATATAGAGTTTGTGCAAAGATTTGTTTATAGTCATGTAGAGTTTAAGAGTGCTTGTCAAATGCTCCACAGTTTAGGTGTGCAAATTTCAATGTCTTTATTGCTTGTAAATAACAAGATTAAGCTACAAGGTATATATATATATCCAAATATGTGGGAAAAAAAAAAAATACAAATATGTTAATTGTGGGTGTCACTTAAACTCCTCTTCTTGTTACTAGTATATATGCTTAGCAATACCTACCTATTCATGATGGAAAGAAAGATTTATATAGCAGAATGGTGTGCACTACAAAATAATTAGAATTAGCGACGCTAAAATAAGTTGCTAATCCCGTTTCAGACGCCTCTAAATTGACTTAGCAATGACATTAACTGTGCGCTAGGATGGTTAGCTACGTACAAAACGTCGTCGAAGTTAGTCGTTGCAGTGATGGTTAGTGACGTACGAGCGTCGACTTATCTTTAAACATTTTTGGTTGACGCATCACATAAGTTGGGGAAGTCACGTCCTGATCCCGCAAGACCGAAAGTCGTCACTGGACGTGATATTGTACAAGTCTAAATTATAATCGTGCAAGGCAAACACCAAAAACGATCGATAAAACAATCTCAAAGACAAATCATTGTAGCAAAAATAAACTAAAAAGTTGAAAGACACAAGATATATGAAAAATAATTCTCTTTATTGATAATCTGCAACAATTACAATGACTACTAAGGCCAAAGAACAACTCAAATACAAAATTTGAATCTCAATACAACAAACGATGCCACAAGGCTTACAACTTACTCAACCAATACACTCAACATTGTCACATACATTATGTCCTTTATAAGCAAAAAAAATATCTCCAGCTGAACGACTTCAATTTGCCAACCGAGCTACAACACCTTAGCACGTCCAAATGGTTTTTTTTTTCCACCTGTGGAGTTGGGATGTCAACACATTGGATAACGTATTGGTGAGTAGCCTTAACCAAACCCACCTAAAACCAACATGTTGATTATGTGAGTGCATGTAAAAATTATGTGTCTTCCTCATCTTGCCTTAGGATCAATAATTAACAATCCATCAACATGCATGTGTATATAAGCATAAAAATATCATTCAACAAAGTATATCTTACCCAATAATTATTATTCTTCCATGCCTACAATGATATCATTCATAATATAAATAAATTTGTCATAATGTGTGTTCCTGTATAAGGCATTCGTTAGCCTTCATAAAATGTATAAACGTATCAAGTGCCCATCCCTGCATCAAATTACTAGGTATGCAAGCAGATGACATTAGCATGCATGCAGCCAAACAATATGAAGTTTATCGGCACACAAGCCATCTTGTTCTATCTCGGGTTAGACAACTCCCTTTCAGTCTGGGTAGCTAGCCTCCACTGGATGTTTTTGAATCACCCGATATTGCACTACTCCCTTCCAGTATTGGTAGTTAGACCTTCCAAAGGTCCTGCAATATCATGTGCTAGCACTTCAACATTACCATTATTGTTCCTTCTAGACTGAATTGATCCCAGTGTCCCAACAATCGTTTGAGGAACCCAAAAATTTTGTGCACAAGTTGTCCATAACTATGAAAATGCTTGAACAATTAAACTAAAAATATATGCATGGTACAAAAACTAAAATAACTAGTTTGCAAGAACAAAATTTTCCTTCGTTACAAACTTAAAAAAGAGTACAAGAGTATAATTGATTTCTGGGGAAGTACAACTATAGGAATCTGATTAGAAGACGATCACTTTATCCCTTGGACGATGTGATATTGAAGACACGAGCCTCTGGAGGATGCAACAGTACTTTAGCAGGAGATTATGATCACTCTTGATGATTTGAAATTAATTTGAAACTCTATTTATAGAGTTCTTGAAATAACTGTTTACCAGTTATTCTGGGTTGCGCGCTTCAGGTTGCGCACCTCCTGTTCACTTGCGCGAGCGGTTGCACTAACTGTTGAGGATGTGTGGCATCGTTTGATTGACATGCGCGTGGTTGTGGGCAGTGTAGTGGGCACGTTTTGTGAAGTTAGTGGCTTGCGCGCCACGTTACTCTGTTCTGAACACTGTTTGGTCACCTTGCGCGAGCTTCATCAGATTGCGCGTAGGCACAATATAGCAACTTGCGCGAGAGGTTGCACCAACTGCTATGGACGCATCGCATCGTTTGATTGAGATGTGCATGGTCATGGGCAGTGTAGTGGACACGCTCTGTGAAGTTGGTGGCTTGTGCGCCACGTCACCCTATTTAAAAATAAGTGTTGATCAAGTGGCACCAACTAGTCAGGCTGCGCATAGATGCAACTTAATAACTTGCGCATTTGACTAGGTCTTCTGTACTGTACTGATTAATTCTCGCGCCACTCAATAACTTGCGCGAACCAGCTGTCAGCATTAATTACATGCTGACAAAATCTTATCGAGTGTCGCGTTGTGCGGGATTCAAATAGATTTTTCTTAATTTCCGTACTGTCAGTTGTCAAATAATGATGATAGCGTTACAGCTTCTCGAGGAAGTGCGCCACGTGGCGCTCGCGCAACCTGACTCCGGTGCAACCAGATGTTAGCACAACCTGATGCTGTGCAACTTGATATTTTGGCACAATGTAATAATTTTGTGCCATTTGATGATTAAACACTTTAATCGGTGGCACAGCTTAATTTTTAGCCTCTACAAGACCTCCTTCAAAGTTTTCGAAACTTGAAATTACTTCAAAGTTTTGAAATACTTTGAATTATGCTAGTTTTGTTTAGATTGCGCCAGTTTACTGTCTAAGTTGTGCCAGTCAACTCGAGCCCGCTTCTTCAGCACAAATTGCATGGTTCGGCCTCGTTTACAAAGCTATAAATAACCATACTCTTTGGATTTTTCATTCTTCACCATCGTTTAAGATAACTCGAGAGAAACCCTATCTTCTTCTCATTTTTTCCGATCTTTGAGAACTTCGATCGACAGCAATGGCATCCAAGCGCTCTGCTGCTGAGAAGGGTAAGACTGTGGTCGAGTCATCCACATAAGTTTTGCCTTCGTCACGTCGAGAGACGGCCAACCCGGCCATAGAAGGTAAGCATTCGACTATAGACTCGATTGTCGACCACCCTACTGATCATGGCCACCCTATTTAGGGTTTGGCTTGATTCTGACAATGTGCGCCTGCTCTTTTTAGTGTTGGGCGTACTCCATAACTGGCGCCTCCCTTATTAGGGTTTGGTTTTTGTCGACCCGCGTTGCACAGCGTTTCGAAGTGCTGTCTTCTGGACGCAACTTCAACATGTTGCACGGCAAGATACGACGCAACCTGATTGCTGCGCAACCTGATGGATGCGCATGCTGAGTGCGGCGCAATATGAGTGTCGTGTAACCTGACTACTGCATAACGTGTTGACATAATATCTTCTGCTTCAAAGCATTATTTGAAACTAATTTCTGTTTGTTCAACTTCATGTAAATGACTTGAGAGAAGATCCCAATGCTGAAAGATTTGCCTCTGCATTTAATACTTCTGAATACAAGGAAGATTTATCACACGTGTTATATTCGCATTATGACCTTCCTGAAGCCAAGAGAGCTATACTCGCAGCTCAAGAGAACTCCACTCTATTATGTTTGATGAATGGACAGCCTCTAGAAAGTGTGGATAATGTAGTTCATAATAAATCGGTCTTCTTGTTTGGTGATGGTATCAAGAAAATGTCCCAGTCCAAGGCTAAGAAGGAAGGCAGGTTTTATCAGTGTAGTGAGGGCAGGATGATGTACCTCCCGAAAATGTCGAGATATCTATCATTGTCTCGATATAAATCTTTGAGTTACCCTCACCGGATGGCATGGGATATAACTCCACAGCAGAAGGTAAGAGTGGGGAGGATCTATTACAGACTAGGTCCATAAAGTAGAGACCAATTCTATAGCACCTCAGATAAATACAGCTCCCATCTGAGAGGTCTGATGCCATGTTGTGTGCCTCTCGAGGATTCCTCGCTGTTACTCCCAGTCAGAGTACCAATTTTTGCGAACGAGTTTGCCAAAGTTGAAGGAAGATACCTGGACCATACCATACGAATGACAGGCCTGGTAAATCTAGATAATAAGCGCTGGAGCAGCTTGGTTAACTGGGTTCTGAATCACTTCAAAGATATGCTTCTGGAGATAGGTCTTTATGAAGTAGTCTGGGCTACAGTTTATGGGTTCCGCCTGAATGCGCATATATTCCTGGCTCTGGTAGAAAGGTATAACGATAAAACCGGAACCTTCATGACCCCGCATGGAGAGATTGGCTTTGCTCTTCACGAGATAAAGTTTTTTCTCACATGCCGATGGAAAACAACCCGTACGAGGAGTACGTACCTACCAATGAAGAATTGGACATACTATTAACAAAAAATCTTGAAATGGTAGGGGTTTTCGAGGAGCTCTTGTGTCACTACAAGATATGCTCTCTCTACTATAAGAGTGCCACCATAGGGACCTGCTACACATCCAAGTGGCTGCCTTATTTGTTCTTGGGTCATATTCATGAAGACAAAATCTTCGATACTCAGGCTTGTGACCCTTGTTTCTTCAAACCACTCGACAAAAGCGACATCCAAAAACTGATGGAGAAGTACGATCAGTATGACAATAAGGTTGATAAAGATTGGTCCCCTTTCAAAGCGCTGACACGATCGAGAGTTATTTCAGACAAGGTTATAGACCTATGTCTAAAGAAGCCCAGTTGGTTAGCTTTCTTTCCATATGGCTGCGACGGTTCGTAGTCCCTGGAGGCAGTGTTGTCGACAAATTTCACCGGGGTATCCTGTTTGCTGCAGTACGCCTTGTGTTTGGTTACAAGATGGACCTCCTTTCAGCGATGACTTGTCGCTTAAATGCGGGCCTGCGCTCCTTTATATACACCATGCTGCATGATAAAAATGCCAGAAATAAATTTTCCCGTACTGAGATGCCCTACACATATTTATACGGGTGGCTGCTCTTGCATTATCCTGGTTTGACGGAACCGGATGTGAGTGTAGTAGGAGGGGATTTCATGAGACGGTATTCCAATGCCCGTTGGAACATCAGTGCGTTATCAGAATGCCGACGGGCATTGAATAAGGGTTCTGGATGGAGATTCTAATGCACCCCCCAAGGGTATGAGCATTTTCCTCCCAATCTTATGGATTTGCAAGCCACCTCGCTCCGTCTAATTCCCTCTACCTTTAAGTGGTTGAAGTCAATTCGGCCATCTCATTTAGTGTTTCGGTTTGAAGAAGAGTGCTTCTTGGAACCATATCTGCCAAGCCAATTTTTCTGACAGTTCGGCTATGATCAACTACATGTAGGAAATGCCATAACTTGCCTAAGTGCCCGTTGTTATTTATTTGATGGAGCCAGGGCGTGGGAATACTACAACGCTCGGGGCACAAAAGTAATATTCTTCATGCCAAACGTCCCTTCCCAGACGGGTCCACGTATGTTGTACACATACGCGAATTTCTATACTTCAGCGAGTACTTTTGTCGAGAACTTCAATCTGTCCTACAGCTTTACGAGCGACAGATGTACGAAGGCTGGAGTTCGTACAACATTTTCATTCAGAGATGCTGAAAATCAGGATCCGGCCGATGATCCGTTAGAAGCTTCCCTCATAGGATTTGCTGATGAAGCGACTTATCCACTAGAAGTGCCATTAAAGTACGAAAAGACAAATCTCCTGCCAAAGGTCTTGGCAGGAAAAAGAGAGCTGGAGAATCATCAACCCATGATGATCTCCCTTTCTCACTCCAAGCTGCAGAGAAGAAAAGGAGGACCGTAGTGGCCGTAACTGAACCAGCCACCACCAGGACAACAAGATCCCAATCAAAACTGATGACTACTGGGACGTCTCTTGGAGTGGGTGAGATGACTCCTTCATTGGTTCTGAAGCAAAGCGGAGCCATTCCAGAAGAAATTCGCGAAGAAGAACCAATAGCACCCCTACATCGGAAGCCTAGAAGAAGTTACTAGTGTCCAGAGGAGATCGTCCAATAGTGGGCTCTTCATCCACTCTATCTGAACCAGAGACATCGCTACCTTCGCACCAAGATTTACCACTTCAAGAAGGTAGTTAATATTATTTTCGTAAAATCATGTCTAACTTAATTTTGACATATTTATATTTTTTTAACTGCAGAGATTAACGTTCCGGCTCCGGTCATAACTATTCCTATAACTGTGTTAGCTGTCGCAGGAATTATGATGTCATCTCCAACTCCAGGAGTTCCAAAGACTACACTTCCTGAGGAGGAATTGCCTAATCCTGATGTCACTGTCCCTTCTGTGGCCCAAAATCCTACTCAATCTTAGGAGGATCAGGAAATGATAGCGGCTCTTGAATGCTGTGATTTTGGAGATTCCTCAAATGAAGATGATCTCACCATTGCTACTGGAGGTGAACAAGCTTCAATAGAAGTTATACTGAACGAAGAGGGACCGGCCGAAGAGGGCCAGACCACTGTTGCGGGTGAAGGATACCCCATTGATGATGAAGGGTATTTAGGCCAGAGAAATGATGAACCCAAAACTCCTGAAGAGGTTCACGAAGATCAGCCTGGAACTTCTGAAGCAGTTAGATTGTTGAAGATCCTAAAGCTGATACCATAGAGATTAAAACCCCTGAAGATCAAACCCCAAAGGAGACAAACACAATCATCCTCCCTCTCCAAACAGAGGCAGGGGATGGAAGCAGCCGCTTTTTATTGGGAGGTTCGAAAGCTGGAAGCAGTCAAACAACAGTGTCCGAGAACACAATATCGAGTCTTCATATAGAAGCAACCATGTCTCGTGAAACACCATATGTACTACCAGGTTCAGGTAAATTTTTGATTTTTATTTATCCTAATTCTTCTGATAATGTTTCAAAAATGGTGTATATTGATCGCAGAAGGACCTGTGGGAACGACTAACTCGACCATGGCTCCTTTGGATAGAGGGACTAACTCAGGAGAAGGGAGCTCATCCCAGATGCCCAAATTCGAGTCTCCTGATGCACAGTCTAAAGTACTTCCAACTGCTGTAGTAATAGAATCTCGGGGAGAAGTAGTAGCCATACCAGGTGCCATAGCGACAAACAAGTTTGTTGTAGCTTCTTTCACAAATGCCTTCTACATATCTCTGAGGCCTTTGGTTCAAAGGGTGATGGAGAGGGATGATGTTCCTTTTTCAACACTCAAAAACCCCTCGTCCTATATAATCGAAGGTATTCGTGTTATTGGAGACCAAGATCTAGCAACATATCTAGAGCATGTTTTAGACGAGCTAGAGGAATCCATTAAAGTCTACAAGGATCTTCGAAGAGGAAATATTCGACAACACGTAGATGCCGAATGTGACGCTATGCATCGTGAAGCTGAAATGAATAAGGCTAATTTTGAATCCTTCTTAGTGGCTTTTGTAATGCCCTACTTCACACGGTGCATTATGCTGAGTTATTGACTCGAAGAGTAGCGTTGACCTGATTACGTATCGATTACGAATCGATAGAAAGAGTTACGTTGTCCTGAGCAACGCATCGAACTAAGTCAATGGAAAGAGTTGCCTTGTCCCAAAGAATGCATCGAGTGAATCGATGCGAAGCGCCGCGTTGCCCCGAAGGATAAGTGCGTTGAGACGGCTCAAAGATTCTAAGAAATCGAATTGACCAAGGCGCAAGTCCGAATCGATGCAAGTATTGATTTTAGTTGGTTCCATGTGCAGGCTATACGTTTACGCTGAAATGTTAGAGGTCGATCTTTTGCTTTATTCAGTAAGGGGTCCACGAAAGCAAATCGTCGCCTTGCGACGGACTGAGGCGTTGGCACGTTAAGCCAAAATGGACGTATAATTCAATGAAGCACGAAGTGCTCGAATGGCTAAGTCAAAAGAGTTGCCCGTGCAACGAAGTTACGAAATCGAGCCGCAACGGCTCGGCAAAATAACAAGGCAAATCGACTCAAGGTGGGGGGACATTGACTCTCTTTCCTACTCCTTCATGCCCAAGTAAAATATATATCATTGTATACTGAGTTAACCTATCAACGCCACGGGCGTGGCTCGATAGAGAGATAAATATAGTGCGTGTCGAACACTAAGATAGAACAATTGAAATGAATTGTACAATAAATATACGAGTCGCTCCGGAACATGGAATATCGTAAAGGCGAGCGCCTCAGTGCACAAGCCATAAGAACAATGGATAACTGTATCGACGAGTGCCCAGTACATAAGTCATTTTGTGCCCTCGCGTATGAGTTAGCATACTAGAACATTGAAAGACTATATCGGTGCGAGTGCCTCAGCGCACGAGCGATAGAACATTGAATACCTTAACGAGGCGTATCCCAGTTGTACGAGTCGAAAGGATGGAACACAAGTATAACGCGTTGAATGCTAAGGTGTAGAATAAGAAAACACGGCTTTGAGGCGTGCATTGAATGCATGATGCAAGGAAAGACGGCGAATGTGCGCAGCTGTACAATACTTACAAAAGACGGTATCGTTGCGACGAGGAGAACAGTTGTGGCCCGGATGTGACATAACTGTCGACGCGGCATGTTGCCTTCGAAATGTTCGTGGCCTTGGGGCGTTCGTTGAGGACATTGGGGAGTTGTGTCAATTGAAATAGATATAGACAAACTTGTTTGGTTGTATGAAAGATAAGATACGTTGCATGGTCAAATGGACTTAAAGATATAAAAGCCCGTGCATGGGTATTTCCTCGAACGTGGTGCCCCAGGGCGCTGGGACCGTTCGGCCTAGGAGGAATTGCGTTTATGGTATTGTTGGTGCACTTTATTTAGACGGTTAGCGACCTTCTAGTAAATGTGATAAGCCACTTGCTGTGATTATTTCGGTGGCCTCTGATATTTTGGTTAGCAACCGCACAGAGTTAACATCGTCTTATGTTTCGATTCGATAATTATAAGTCCATTCTAGCCCGAAAAGCTAGAGACCTTCATATAGTTAAGGACGATGGGTTGGAAGTGCAAGGTATACATATATCCTGTATGGACGGATCCTGGGTCGAAAGTGCAAGGTACACTCATATCATGCACGTATAGATCCGCATAGAAAGCACTATAACATAATAGGGAAATCTGATAGACGTATTTGCCTTGCGTCGGTGCAATGGCGAGTGCGTCGATATTGATAAGTCACGCCATGAAACAAACATGAGATTGCTTGCCTGTTTACTTATGCGAATTGAATAACATGCTTGCCATGCTTTACAGTCTTCGAATATGCCATAAACTTATCCTAAGGAGAACATAGAAAGAGAACTAAATTGTATGTTGCATGAATCAATACAATACTAAATGTCAGTTTGTTAAGTGGGTTTTTGATCAGTACAGCGAGGACGAAAGTACTAATCCCTCACTAGTTTGCTAGCAGGTTCAGGGATTGGTCTGCTCGCGGCGGAGCTTCGCTTGAACGCGTTGAGGCTTGGAATGCCAAGGCGAGTTGAGACGTGCGACCGCATTGACGCTCGGACAAGCAACATGATTGATGCGGCTGAGATATAGATGACATGATGTATGGAAAGGTAAAATCCTTTGTGGGCAAGAGAGAACCTGAGTGTTATAGCCAATCTGGCAAATTCCATTAGGCTATTGAAAGCCTTTGTAATCTCGTTTTTGAATATCAATAAAAGAGAATTGTTTCGTATACTCTGTATTCCTTTCGTTGTTAATGTTCAACTCAAAGATAACCATTTGATAACTTGTCCTCTTGCCTTGTACGAGCGTAACTCCAGGCTCGTGCGGCATCACGCCCCCTGCGAGGATAATAATTCGGGTGATTCCGGGTCGGGGCGTGACAAATGTAGGAACGATATAGTAAAGCGTAATACTCTAGAGGGAGGGTGAATAGAGTTGGCAGCGGAATAATGCTAATTAAAAAAAAGTTAGCAACACAATCACAGTATATAATCACAAATGAAAATAAAGTAAAGGCAGAGTTCAGAAAGCAAACGCAAAGACAGCGATGTATACTGGTATCCCTCTGTTGAGGACTAATCCAGTCGGTAGAACTCTTGCTACCAGTTTGAATCCACTATAGGAAAAACCGCAAGTTTTCTTACGAAGTCCTTGCAACTTCTACAACGCGAGCTTTGATACGAAGAACTCGTCCAACTTTAAATGTGAAGAGGTATTTTTCAATCAAGCCTTCTGATTACAATCTCTCAGAAACTTCTAGACCGTACCGCACTGGCAAATCGACTAGAGGATTGTAACTGGCTTGGGATCTGAAAATGAAAGCTCTAGAAAACTCTTTGGAAGGCAGAAAGCTTTTTAGATAGAGAGAAGATTGAAAGTGAATGAGTGAATTGAAATGATCGAAATACTTCTCTATTTATAGGATTTCCAAAGGGAGAACTCTGTCAGAATTCGGGCAGAATTCGGGCAGAACTCGATGAGCAAATCTCGGTCAAATCCGTAACTGCAGGAGGACCAAGTTCCAGAGAATTCAAAATCAAAACGGCCACCAACCGAACTCTGGCCGAACTCTGGCCGAACTCTGGCCGAGTTCTGTCAGGGTTAGGTTTAGGGTTTTTAAAATAGGTTTTGGTGATTTTTGAAAACCTTTTTGAAAACATTTTTGTAAACAATTTGATAGGTCATTTTAAAAACATTTTTGGAAATAGCCTATTTGCCAGTACGACTTGGTGTACAATGTATTCCTAGACTCAAATAAAAAGAAAATTACATTGTATAGGAAATACAGACTCAAGTAGGCAAACAGATCTTCAGTCTTGAACGAAGTGAATATCCAATCTTGCTAATGTCCAAGGAGCTGAGATGTCCCAACAAGCTTCGTATATCCAGACAGAGTTTTGATCAATTATTAAAATCAGGTTGACCATATGACCAATGGGCCAACAATCTCCCCCATTTTGATAATTGACAAACTATGAATGATATAACATGAAGCTAGTTCAAGCGTGTTCAAAAAATATCAAAAAGTACAAATTGTTCATAACCTGTATATAACTCAAAAAAAATGTTAGATCATTTTAATTTTCTCCCCCTTTGTCACTTAGCAAAATAATTGCACAAGAGAAGGCTCCCCTGCATTAAATGCAGAAGACTCTCCTGCAATGAATGCATAAGTAACAAATAGCGAGAAAATAAAAGAAATAAGAATTTAGAGATTATTATCACAGGCATGTAAAGTTGCTACAAATTATCACCACAGGCATGTATTGCTTCAAAACATAAAAGAAATCTCAGGCATGCTATTTCACAGGCAGTTTGTAATGAAGAAGCAGTAAAAAGAGATAGTGCTAAACAAAATGCTGAAATAAACTGAGATGTCATAAATGAAACATCAAAAAAACATGTCCATGAAGATAAAAGAAATACTGATAGCAAACTACAAAGTACTAATAAAAAAATAAATGATAAAAACTTGGAATGTCGGAGCATTTCCAAGTATACAGTAGAATGTCACTAGTAATCAGATCAGATCTCATCATTACTATCCTCATCAATATCATCAGCAGCACGGCCAGCATGACCGGAAGTACCAGCACCAGAAGTACCAGCGCCAGTAGGATGAGTAGGGGCGCCAGCATAGAACTCGCCAACATAATCTCGAGGAGCACGATACCAATCATAGGCGTTACCGGGCTGGAAGTAGGCATGGACAGCCTCATCCTCACAGCGGTAACCCGAAAAAGCTGGATCTCGAGGAATGGAAGCGGCAGAGTGACCAGTCTGTGCAAAACGCAGATCGGCCAAGGAGTTTGCCATCGCCTGGTAACGGGTGACATCGCGGAACTCACGCTCGCGAGCCATGTCCGTCATCGAGACGTACAAAGCAGATAGGTGCTGATGTATGCCCTCAAAAGTCATGACATACGGCTGATGTGGTAGAGATGGTGCAGTAGGAGGAGCAGGAGGTGGAGCTGAAGCAGTCCGGCTGCGACGAGAAAGCTGGAGTAACTTGGGCTCAGAGTCCTGAGTACAAGTCGATAGATCGATGTCGAAGCGCTGAAAGATACGAGGGAGAATCATCGCGTAAGAGAGATTTCAATCTCTTGCACGACAACGTCCCATCATCTGAATAATAGTCTTGGGGACGGAAAAAGGAATCCCCTTGATAAGATGATACATAGCGGACAGCTCAAGTGAAGTCACATCATCCTTGGAAGTGGATTTAGGAAGTAGAGTAGAGTAGATGATGTGATGCAATTCGTAGTTGAACAAGTTAAGGTTGTTAGCCTTAAACTTTCCAGAACGTACTCTGTCAGGTGCACAAAGTTCCGTTTTGAAACTCGTGAGTGTAGTGCCGTCGGGGAACTCGAATTCCGTGATATCAACTAGCGGTTCACCTTCATTGGGAATCCCAAGAATCTCCGCTAGGAGGACATCATTGAACTCAATATCTATGCCTCCAACACGTGTGCTCACGTCAAAAGTGTTAACTACGAGATTGCAATAGAACAATCTAATGGCATTAGTAGCAATTGGGAAGCACAGTTTAACAAGCAAATGTAACCCTAATGCCTCAAATAAGTGACGATGGTCAGGAAATATCGTCCATTTAACCGGAGCGCCGCTGCATATGGATCGGGTGGAAAAGTCACCGTACCATAATAAAGCTTGATCGAGGGTTTGAAAGAAAAACCCATCGAAAGCACCGTCGCTCTTTTGGACTGGCGAAAACAAAGAATCCGTGTGAGGATTCGAAGAGGACCCTTCCTCACTAGGAGTAGTCTTCTTCCTCTTAGACGGATTAAATCTAGGTGCCATTGAAATAAATAAGCACAAATTTGAAAGTGGAGAAGGAGAGAGTTATACCTCACAAAAATTGGATATGTTGTAGAGAAGGATGATCTCCGCACGATTCCAAAGTTTGGAAGGATTTCACCAAGTAGATAGGGAGCAATGGGTTGGTGAATACCTAGGGTTTGGAGGATTTTCGGGCGGCTGTAGCTGCTGGTTGGAAATATGGAAGCAATGGAAGAGAAGGAGCTCTCGGGTTCTGGATATATACGCAGATACCCTCAACCGAACTCGGGCCGAATTCGGTCAGAGTTCTGGCCGAATTCGCCTAGGGTTCTTTCAAGTTGATTTAGCTACTTCTTTTTCATTGACTCGTTTCAAATATTTAATTCAAAGATTAGTTATTTTAGCTTTCAAATAACATAATTAATAATATTTAATGAGTTAAATATTGTTACACAGCAGCTGTCTCAGATTAGCTGTAGGAGTACTGTCCCAGCTGGCGGAGGTTCACCGGGGAACTCTTAAATACCGCTTCGCTTCAACCGTAGTTGTGGTGACAGACAGACTCTTTATTAGCTTGTCTCTAACACAGTTTTTGCATAATGATATAAAAACATAAAATAAAATCAATTAATATTATTGACGTCCAAAATTCCTAATTCTCGACGTAAATAATTGAAGCGATCTTCTGCTAGAGGTTTAGTGAAGATGTCAGCTAATTGATTATCAGTATCTATGTATACAAGGTTTATATCTCCATTTTGATGATGATCTCTAAGAAAATGATGCCGAATCTCGATATGTTTAGTACGAGAGTGACATACAGGATTCTTAGTCAAATTAATGGTGCTAGTGTTATCACAGAAAATGGGAATATGTGTGTAAAATAAATCAAAGTCTTTTAAGGTTTGTTTCATCCACAAAATCTGAGCACAACAACGTCCTGCGGCGATGTACTCAGCCTCTGTTGTTGATAAGGCTACAGAATTTTGCTTTTTACTAAACCAAGAGACTAGAGCCTTGCCTAAGAAATGACATGTACCGCTAGTACTTTTTCTATCAACCTTGCATCCAGCAAAATCTGCATCCGAATAACCAAAAAGGTCAAAGGATTTGGATTTGGGATACCACAAGCCGACAGAAGAAGTGCCTTTAAGGTATCGGAAGATACGCTTAACTGCGGACAGATGTGATTCCTTTGGGTTAGCTTGAAAATGTGCACACAAGCAAACACTAAACATTATATCTGGACGACTAGCAGTTAAGTAAAGTAAACTACCAATCATACCTCGATACTTACGTGTGTCGACTGGCTTGCCTTGTTCGTCAGAATCAAGCTTTGTTGAAGTTGCCATCGGAGTGCCAATAGGTTTGACATTGTCCAGATCAAACTTCTTTAGCAAATCTTTTGTGTACTTGGCTTGATTAATGAACGTCCCATTGTCGGTTTGTTTGATTTGCAATCCGAGAAAGAATTTCAGCTCTCCCATCATGCTCATCTCAAACTCATTCTGCATACACTTAGAGAATTCTTGACAAAGAGATTCATCAGTGGATCCAAATATGATATCATCAACATAGATCTGAATTAAAAGCAGCTTGCCATTAAAAGATTTAATAAAAAGTGTAGTGTCAACCTTTCCTTTTGTAAAACCGTTGTCAAGTAGAAAAGAGCTTAGACGATCATACCAAGCACGAGGGGCTTGTTTCAAACCGTATAAGGCTTTCTTCAACTTGAAAACATGGTCAGGATTTTTGAAATCCGTGAAACCCGGAGGTTGTGCTACAAAAACTTCTTCTTTTATAAATCCATTTAGAAAAGCACTTTTTACATCCATTTGAAAAAGTTTGAAATCATGAAAACATGTAAATGCACATAACATACGAATGAATTCTAATCTTGCAACTGGGGCATAAGTCTCATCGTAGTCGATACCCTCTTCTTGGTTGTATCCTTGAGCTACGAGTCGAGCCTTGTTACGAGTTACTAAACCATCCTCATTCAGTTTGTTTCGGAATACCCAACGGGTGCCAATGACCGGATGATCAATAGGCTTGGGAACAAGTTCCCAAACTTGATTCCGTTCGAATTGGTTCAATTCCTCTTGCATGGCATCTATCCAGAAACTATCACTACATGCTTCATCAATAGATTTAGGTTCTAGCTGTGAAATAAATGCAACACTAGAAATAATATCTCTACTGGATGATCGAGTGCTTACTCCTTTGGTAATGTCACCAATTACCAAATCTTGTGGATGATCAGCTGTGAATTTTAACCTTTTCGGTAGACTCTGTAGGTAGCTGGTTCCTGGATCTCCTCTAGGGGTTCAGCTTGTGCAGAGCTTGGTTCAGGTTCAGCTGATGTTGAGCTTGATGTAGGCAGATCTTCATCACTGTCATCGAGTGTCATTTGGTTCATTTTATCAAAAGTGACGTTGATTGACTCTTCGATGATCATGGTACGTTTGTTGAAGACTCTGTATCCTTTGCTCTTGGCCGCATAACCTAAAAATATACCTTCATCGGCCTTTTCGTCAAACTTTCCCAAATTGTCTTTAGTATTAAGAATAAAGCATTTACAGCCAAATATCTTAAAATATGAAACTGAAGGAATTCTATCAAACCATAACTCAAATGGAGTCTTCTTCGATTTGGGTCGAATTAGAACTCTATTGAGCACAAAGCAAGCTGTATTGACAGCTTCAGCCCAGAAGTATTTGGGTAGGCTAAAATGATTTAACATTACTCTGGCCATTTCTGTTAGAGTTCTGTTCTTACGTTCCACAACTCCATTTTGTTGTGGAGTTCTAGGGCAGGAGAACTCGTGTATAAAACCGTGTGTGTCACAAAATTGCTCGAAATCAGCATTCTCGAATTCGCCTCCATGATCGCTTCTAATACGAGTGATCATGTAACCTTTTTCATTCTGTACTTTCTTACAAAAGGCGACAAATTCGGATAATGCGTCATTCTTGCGTGTCAAGAAATATACCCACGTGTATCTAGAAAAATCATCTACAATTACAAATGCATATAATTTACCTCCGAGGCTAGCAACTCTGCTAGGACCGAATAAATCCATGTGTAGCAATTGTAGAGGTCTAGTAGTACATACTGCGTTTACAGACTTGAATGTGGATCTGGTAGCCTTGTTCTTTTCGTATTGGCTGCATACCGAATCCTTCTTGAATGTTATGTCCGGTAAACCGCGTACTAACTTCTTTATGGATAATCTTGAAATTGTATCCATGTTTGCATGACCGAGTCTCATATGCCATAAATGACTCTCATCACTTTTGGCCATTAAGCATCTACCTGAAATGTTAGCTTCTTCCAATAGATAGAAAACATATATATTGTCTTTCCTGATTCCTTCAAAGATAGTACTACCAGTTGAGCTATCAACTATAGTACATTTGTCTTTGCCAAAGTTGATACCATAACCATGATCAGCTAGATGACTTATGCTGAGCAGATTATGTTTCAACTCGGTAACCAGACAGACATCTTTAATCACGGGATAGGGAGATTTACCAACATCACCGATACCAATAATATACCCTTTTAAATTATTACCGAAGGAAACATAACCTTCCTTCTTCTTCTTCGACAGTGTTGCAAATAGAGTAGCGTCACCGGTCATATGCCGTGAGCAACCGCTGTCGAGGATCCATTTGCTTCTAGCATGTGAAGGGTGTTCCACCTACAAAACAGTTTGCAGATGAAACTCTTGGTACCCATTTCTTGTAGGGTCCTGAATTGTTAGCTTTAGGTATCCAAACATAAACATTTAAATCAACTAGCTTTCTCATTCTACATGCAGATAAAATATGACCAATGAGGCCACAATAATGACATTGTGTATGTTGAGTGTTGAAAGCAGAGTGATGTGCATGGTTGGTAGGTTTAGGTTTTCTAGTATAGAAGAATGCATACTTATGATCATGTTTGGGCTTAACCTTTTGGGGTAAAGGTTTTATATGGTTTGGTCTGACAGTGTTTGGCTTGGGAATGTTCCGAATTTTCGGTAAGTGACACGTGTTAGGATAGGAAGCAGCAGGCTCAGACTGTTTTCCTAACCTAATTTCCAACCTTTTGGAAGTGTCATATAACTTAGTATAATCAGAAGTGAGTGATTCCATTCTGATTTGTGCAGATTGAAGACTTTTCTTTTCTTTTGAAAGATCTTCTCTCAATTGGTCTATAATCTTATCTTTCTCTTCGGATGACTGTTTAGTCTCGTGTAATAAGAGCTTTATAGAGGAAAGCTCACCAGACTCACTAACACTAGTTCTAACCTCAGCTATTAGGTCGGTAAGTCTTCCTATTTCTCCTTTGTACTCTTTGAGTACCTTCTTAGCGGTCTGATATTTACTACGCAGTTTCCTGTAGTCAAACATCAGGTCACTGAAGGCATCTCCTAATTGTTCAAAGGTAAAGTCATCATATGTTTCTACAGGTTCAGTAGGTACCTGATCGATTGCCATGAAGCAGATGTTTGCAGCGTCCTATGAATGTTCATCTTCTGAGTCGCTAGCTTCACTCTCATGCCATATGCTGGTGTTGGCATATTTTCGGGATGTTGATCTCTTCAGGTTGCCTTTTTCATACCTGTTGTTCTTCTTGCTCGATGATGAGTTGATGGGACAGTCCTTCTTCATATGTCCCTTCTTTTTGCAGCCATAGCAGACAGCATCTTCTTGGTATCAGTTGTTGCTGTTGTTCTCTTTGACTCTCTTCTCATGTCTCATGAATCTTTTGAACTTCCTTGCTAGGAGAGCTTGATCTTCAGCGTCAGATCCACTGCTGTCTGAGTCATCTTCAGCAGCTTTTCTGTGCTGAGCCTTGAGGGCGATAGTCTTCTCCTTTGGTGCAGGCTCTTCAAAATCTTGTAGATCCAGTTCATGAGTGAGTAGCTTACCCATGAGTACTTCAAGTGACATTGTGGTGAGGTCGTTTCCTTCAATGATAGCTGTAGCCTTCGGAATCCAGCTCTTGGTGAGAGCTCGCAGGAGTTTGCGAATCTTTTCGTGGTTATTGTATTCTTTGCCTAAGGAGGACAAAGGGTTTACAATATCCAAGAACCTCTCGAACATTTATGTGACTGTTTCATTTGGCTTCATTTTGAACGCCTCGTACTCTTGAGTAAGTCTGCTGACTTTTGACTCCTTGACTTGAGTCGTACCTTCATGTGTAACTTCGAGAAGCTTCCATACACCATTTGCCGTTGTGCATGTAGATACCCTGTTAAATTCTGTTCTGTCTAAGGCACAAAAAAGAGCATTAATGGCACGTGCGTCAAGACTGGCCTTTTTCTTTTCTTCCTCTGTATAACTGTTTTGGGGTTTTTCAACTAAAACACCCTCGACATTTATACGAGGTGGCTTCTGATAGCCATCAAGAACAATAGCCCATAAGTCAAAATCAAGAGACTTTAAGAAGAAACTCATCCGTGTTTTCCAATAAGTGTAGTTAGTACCATCAAACAGAGGAGGTCTATTTGTGGCCTGACCTTCACTTGTGAATTTCATAGTAGCCATGTGATGTGCTGTGATCTAATAAATAATGAATAAATAATAGCACTTATACCTTACTTTACCTGTAACATCCGCTCTGATACCAATTGTAGGAACGATATAGTAAAGCGTAATACTCTAGAGGGGGGTGAATAGAGTTGGCAGCGGAATAATGCTAATTAAAAAAAGTTAGCAACACAATCACAGTATATAATCTCAAATGAAAATAAAGTAAAGGCAGAGTTCAGAAAGCAAACGCAAAGACAGCGATGTATACTGGTATCCCTCTGTTGAGGACTAATCTAGTCGGTAGAACTCTTGCTACCAGTTTGAATCCACTATAGGAAAAACCGCAAGTTTTCTTACGAAGTCCTTGCAACTTCTACAACGCGAGCTTTGATACGAAGAACTCGTCCAACTTCAAATGTGAAGAGGTATTCTTCAATCAAGCCTTCTGATTACAATCTCTCAGAAACTTCTAGACCGTACCGCACTGACAAATCGACTAGAGGATTGTAACTGGCTTGGGATCTGAAAATGAAAGCTCTAGAAAACTCTTTGGAAGGCAGAAAGCTTTTTAGATAGAGAGAAGATTGAAAGTGAATGAGTGAATTGAAATGATCGAAATACTTCTCTATTTATAGGATTTCCAAAGGGAGAACTCTGTCAGAATTCGGGCAGAATTCGGGCAGAACTCGATGAGCAAATCTCGGTCAAATCCGCAACTGCAGGAGGACCAAGTTCCAGAGAATTCAAAATCAAAACGGCCACCAACCGAACTCTGGTCGAACTCTGGCCGAACTCTGGCCGAGTTCTGTCAGGGTTAGGTTTAGGGTTTTTAAAATAGGTTTTGGTGATTTTTGAAAACCTTTTTGAAAACATTTTTGTAAACAATTTGATAGGTCATTTTAAAAACATTTTTGGGAATAGCCTATTTGCCAGTACGACTTGGTGTACAATATATTCCTAGACTCAAATAAAAAGAAAATTATATTGCATAGGAAATACAGACTCAAGTAGGCAAACAGATCTTCAGTCTTGAACGAAGTGAATATCCAATCTTGCTAATGTCCAAGGAGCTGAGATGTCCCAACAAGCTTCGTATATCCAGACAGAGTTTTGATCAATTATTAAAATCAGGTTGACCATATGACCAATGGGCCAACAAAATTGGTATCAGAGCTCTAGGCTTAATTTTCTCTGGACGCTCGCTTCATTTCCATTCCAAAGAGTTGCCTACCACAAATCGAAATCACTCTTGACTTTACTCGATGCCGTACTGGATGTTCCATACAATAAGTCTAATACAAATCATGTAATTTTGCCGCGTGTTGTTTTGAAAATTACATGGTGTTGCTGGAAAAATTGTGAAAGGTTTGTTGCAGTAAGTGCAACAAGTTGCGAGATGTGAATTCAAGGAATTGTTGTTGCGGATGCAATACGTCGTGAATTGTAATTTGAGATATTCGTTGTTTGCAACAATCGATATGAAAAATGTTGGTTGCATCGATACAATGATAGTCGTAGAATGTTGCTGCAGCAATTGCTACGCGTTGATTGTAAATGATGCGTTGAAAAGAAAATAAAAGTTGATATGGAATGCGTCGAACGAATTCACATATTAATTTTAAATGTGCGTTACGATGAAAGTGATAAGTCAATATCGAATGTGTTGAACGAATTTGAGCATTGACTATGAAGTCGGAAATGAAATATTGCACGAGGTGCAATAGATGTCGAAAATAAATCGTTGTACGAGTGCAATAAATATTGAAAATAAGCCGGTACACAATGTGCAACGCGTATCAAAAGTAAATTGTTGCACGTGGTGCAACGCATATTGAAGTGAAATCGTTGTACGAAGTGCAACGGATATCGAGAATGAATTGTTGCACAAGATGCAATGGAAGAAAACAAAAGTTATAAATCGAGAAACGAAATCAGTTCGGTTGCGTACCGAGCATGTGTTGGCAAATGAATGTATTGGCCGAAATGTGTCAGATCTTGAATTATCAAAAAATTACGTTGTGATCAAGCACGATCACTGCGGAAATCGTGAGTCAAAATAAAATGTTGGTTCATACGGAGTATGTTGCGACAGAAGTAACTTGATTTCCGGGTGGTATATGGCATACCATCGATGTGATGAATGGCTCGATTCCGAGTGGTATATGGTATACCACTTGCGCGATGAATTGCATCGACGTATTGTGAGAATTATGGAAGAATTATCTACAACGGACGGGATAGCACCGAGACTCGATTGAGAATTTATATGACGGTATGTTGATGCAAGTGTTCTTCGATGATCGGTTAGAATGGTAAGGCGGGACTTGTATCATGGAATGATACGTCGATTGAAAATTTATGTATCGGTCGATTGACGGGAACTAGCGAAACGATTATGCCTTGAGGCGACAATCGGATCGACGGGATAGGAAACTTGAAACGTTATAATCGAACTGCACGACTTGCGAGCTCGATGAAAATGTTGGGCGATACAAATTATAATCGAATCGCACGACTTGCGATCTCGATAAAAATGTTAGTCAATGCAAATAGTAATTGGATCGCATAAATTGCGACTCGGCAAAAAGTTGGTTAACACGGTATTCGTGCCTATGAAGATAGATTGGTTATGTTACGACAAAACTCATTTGAGTACAACTGAAAAACATGCGAAACTTAGAGGGCGAGATCGTATGACTTGAGGGTTCGATGTTGGATCATCGGTAACTCAGTTACGCGATCAAAATATAGCGGGATGCGGCAAATCGAAAAACAAGTTGAGGCATATGGAGCGAACTTGGATGTATGCGATGCGAGTTAAGTTGACGTTGAAATGGATTCAAAGTTGACCCTTATGCTATCAAAATTGATACAGCATATCGAGATCGATACGTAAGGAAACGTAAAAACGATGTGAGAATACAAAATAGAGTGCGCCTTGCACTATCAAAATTTTGTAAGTAATAATACAAGAATGAACGAACTGGTTGATTGTGAAATTTATGATTAATCGAGACAAGACTATAAGTCATCGACGTTTGTTCGACGCGTATGGCATCTCGTGTGTCGACCGCAAATAAGATAGAATCAAACTCGAAATGAGTAAATGTTCCGTAAGTTACGGAATTATCGACGGTAGTACATGAGTTAGTCGGACGCTAGTTGCGCATCAGTTGCGCAGATAGAAATAGTTATATACGGATTTGGGTAGTTGTATAGAAAATCGTAGAAATGTAATTTGGCTCTGAAATAAGATATAGCATGGTTCATAGTAAAACTGTCCTTCGGTGATGATCTACAGTTATCGAGCGTAGCTTCGGGACAGCTGACCCTAGAAGACTTGACTGCCAAATCAAATTGAATGTTGCAGACCGTAAGATGACCTATGCGATGTCGCATATGGAATTGCATCGATAATAAATGTTACGTGGTGCATGTTGACGATAAGTCTAGGCGATCGAGAATTGTTGGAACAATTTTCGATTGAGAATGATATAGATAGATTTTGAGTATTCGTCGGATGAATGCTTGAATGGTTATGTTGGTCGACGATCGAACTTGAAATTCACCAACGATCGAACTTGGTGATTCGGATAGGCGATTGCAAGAATTGTGCTATGCATGAGAGAGAATGATAAGGGGATGACTTATGAGTTATGTAGTTAGATTCGGATTCACCTTGTAATTGAGCTTGCGTGAATTAAACTTATATTCGATGTTGCAAGATGGATAAGATAGGAATTTGGCTAGTGAGTTCCTACTCGTTAGGAAATCGGATGTAAGATACATCGTAGAGACTTCATGTCAAGGCGATCGTTGCCTTGAGCACCGTCGCCTTAATATAAACTATCGTGTCTAATAGATTGTGGCCTTTATGCAATGTCAATTTGAGTTGCGTCGGAAGAAGTTAAGCACGGTGCTAGGTAAGTCACCTAGCGGATGTAGTCCTAAATGTTGATGCATTTGTAAGTCAACAAAGGAAATCGTATCGAGATAAGTTGCATAACCAGACTTCGGAAATAGTTGGGTAGCGACGTCAAACGCAAGGGGTTGCGGAGACTCGTTGTGATCGGATGCGCGACGGCATGACGCGATGCATAGAATTGATAGTCCCGATGAAACTTACAAAATGAGAAATACGATTTTTGAATCGCTCAACTGCGTCAGTGGTACAGAAATTCGAGCAAAGTCTGATACAAACTGTCGATAATAGTCGTCCAATCCTAGGAAACTCCGAACTTTCGTGATGGTATTGGGTACTGGCTATGTCTCTATAGCCACTATCTTCTGGGGTCCACTTCCACTCCACCTCTGGTGATGATGTGACCTAAGTACGAGATACGATCCAACCAAAACTCGCACTTACTGAACTTCGCGTACAACTGGTGCTCTCTGAGAATCTGAAGAACTACACGAAGATGCTGCTCATGCTCTGTCTCATTCTTGCTATAGACTAAGATGTCGTCTATAAACACTATCACGAACTGGTCTAAATAAGGCATGAAGATATGATTCATGAGGTCCATGAATACGACTGGCGCATTGGTTGCTCCAAATGGTATAACAAGGAACTCCTAATGTCCATATCTAGATCTGAATGTTGTCTTCGGGATGTCTTGCTCTCTGACTCTGATCTGATGGTATCCTGGCCGCAAGTCAATCTTCGAGAATACCGTCGCTCCTCTGAGTTGATCAAATAAATCATCTATCCTTGGTAGAGGATATATATTTTTGATTGTTACAGAGTTCAAGGTACGATAATCAACACATAATCTTGACGTATCATCCTTCTTTTTCACAAGAAGTATCGGGGCTCCCCAACGTGATCTGCTAGCACGAATGAATCTCTTGGTTCTATGTTCTTCAATCATGTTGTACAAGATCTCTAACTCTGAAGGTGCCATCCTATAGACTCTCCCTAACACTGGTGTCGTCCCTGGAAGCAAATCAATAGTGAACTTTATCTCTCTCTGGGGCATGCTTGGAAGCTCTTCGAGAAATATATCAGGAAACTCTTCTACTACTATGGGAAACTGAACTGCTACTGCCACTGCCATCTGCAAGACTGATGGAGAAGGTTATACTTTGCCTCTGGAAAATAAAAACTCTGGTTCACTGGGAATACCAAAAATAATCCTGCCAACATGGCAGTCTATCCTTGCATATTGATCCTTCAACCAATCTATTCCTAGGACCACATCATAGTCGGCCATCGAAAATTCTATCAATCTAGTGGAAAAATCTCTACCGCTAACTACGATTCAACACGAGGAAAATACTCTATCTACTCCCACAAGAAACGCATCGAACTAAGTCAATACGAAGAGTTGCCTTGTCCCAAAGAATGCATCGAGTGAATCGATGCGAAGCGCCGCGTTGCCCCGAAGGATATGTGCGTTGTTGTTTGCAAAAACAAAAGTATGATCTTTATTTCACAAACTTTGTAAAGAATATTACAAGAATTCTGGGAAAGTACAACTATAGGAATCCGATCTGAATGACGATCGCTTTATCCCTTGGACGATGTGAACTTTGAAGACTTGAATCTCTGAAGAACGCAGCAGCACTTGGACAAAAACTCTGATTTCTCTTGATCTTTCTCGTGATCTGTTGAATGGAAACGAAACTCTATTTATAGAGTTCTGAAATAACTGTTTTGAGCAGTTATTCTGGAGAGCGCCTGGTTG
This sequence comes from Iris pallida, assembly GCA_029216955.1. Taxonomy (NCBI): domain Eukaryota; kingdom Viridiplantae; phylum Streptophyta; class Magnoliopsida; order Asparagales; family Iridaceae; genus Iris; species Iris pallida. Next base: position 4,591,817 of record JANAVB010014200.1, read on the forward strand.
AAGTGCGCCTGTTTTGAGCACGTATGACAAACTGCGCCTGTTTTCACTCCATTATCACGAACGTGCACCAACTGCTCTAGACACGTGGCATTATTTGATTAAAATGCGCTTGGTCGTGTACAGTTAGTGGGACACGTGTTGGACATGTAGAGTGGTAGTTAGGCATTGATTTAGTCAAAGCGCGCCTGTTTCAGGGACACGTGGCAAGCTCTAAATTGATGTTGTATTGAACTGCGCCTTCTTCACTGAGACGTAGGCGCAATCTGCAAAGTGCGCTGAATTCGGATAGAAGTAGGCGCAGTCCGTTGATAGCGCCTAGTTCTTTGATGTAGGCGCAATCTGTTTAGACAGCTGTCATATCTTCCTCGAGCGCCGCGCCATCAGAGGAATGATAGTGCTGCCTCGATCTTCGTGTTTGTCAGGTAATAATGACTTCACGTCAGCTAAGCGCAGTTTGTGAAGTGCGCCTCTGTGATGCAAAAATAGGCGCATTCTGAGTTTGTTGGTGAAGTAGGCGCCATCTATCTGTAGGCGCATTCTGATCAATCTGTTGAATCAAACCTAGGCGCGGTTTGATTTTTTGGACCTACAAGACCCCCTTCAAAGTTTTCGAATTTTGAATTTTCAAAAGTTCGAAATACTTTGAATTTCCATATGACCAAATCAAACCGCGCTTGATATTTGAAGAAGTTGTGCAGTTTAAGGCAAGAACGGATCTTCAGGCTGAATAGGCGCAATCCGTTGTGGTGGATATTTAGGCGCGTTTCGTTGCGGCGGTTTAGGCGCGATCGGTTACGTCGATTTGAATTCTTCAAAAGCTATAAATAACCTTTGAAAAACTTCATTAATCTTTTACCACTTCAAAGTATACCCAAGGGCAAATTCTTCCGAGAGTTTTTCTTTGATTTTGTCTTCTTCTTCTGACGAGTTTTTTTTTTCTGATCCAACTTCGATGGCGCCTCGTCGAGCTGATAAGGGAAAGGAGCCCGCACCAATTGAATCTTCGAAGAAATCGAAGAAGACTGCACTGCCTCCCGTGGTCGAATCACGCGGTTCTCTTCAAATACGAGAGCCTGGACAAACTCGTGTCTCTCGACACGAAACTGCACATCCAGCCATTAATGGTGGGTTATAAGAACGCACACTGGCTCTTCTTAGGGCTCAGTTGTAGTCGCCAACTCTTTCTAGGGTTCGGTGATTCTTTAAACTTCATGTTTATGAAGTTTAAACATTCCACAAAATGGCGCCTAGAAAGTTAGACTCTGTTTGCTCGATCGCGCCTAGTAACAAAGCTAGGCGCTATCGGATAAAGCTTTGTCTGAAAAACAGGCGCTGTTTGTTGTTGAATGAAAGCTAGGCATAATCTGCCCTATTTGACAGAAAATTAGGCGCAGTCTGCCCAGATTCATGAATTAGGCGCAGTTTAATCTAGTTGACTGAAAACTAGGCACAGTCTGTCTTTAAGCAGTCAACTAGGCGCAATCTGATAACTTTATTGTGATGTTGCTCTTTTCTGTTTTGCAGTTGATATCAGGGAAGATCCCAACTTCGAGATCTTCCAAGGAACTTTGTCTGAACCTGAATTCAAAGAGGACTTGTCACACGTTAAGTTCCCTCATTATGAACTACCAGAGTCTCGAAGAACAATCCTGACTACTCAGGATAATGAAACTCTTCTGTGTTTGATGAACGGCCAACCCTTACAGTCACTGGATGCAGCTATCCACAAGAAACCACTTTTCTTGTTTGGAGATGCCTTGGGCAGGGAATCTCAGCCAAAACAGCGGGTGGAAGAGAGGATTTTTAAGAAGGGTGAAAAGACTATATATTTGCCAGATATGCTTAGGAGTTTACCTCTTTCCAGATATGAGTTTGCCAGTTATCCCCGCCAAATGGCGTGGGATATCACTCCCGTTCAGCAGGCTCGGGTGGGCAAAATATGTTATAAAAAGGTGAACAACAGAGATATCTTCTATAGTTCATCTGATATTTACGTAACTCATCTCAGGGGTTTGAAACCAGGTTGCATCCCTCCCGAGAATTCATCTCGTCTATTACCAGTGAGAATACCAATTTTTGCAAATGAGTTTGCTAGAAAAGGTAGGTATTATACTGATAACACCTTAAGGATGCAAGGTTTAGTCAACCCAGATTATAAACGATGGAGCTGCATTGCCAACTGGGTTTTAGAACATTATGAAGAAGAGCTTCTTAATATCAGTCTGTATGAAGCTATTTATTCTTCAGTACATGGCTTCCCTCCAAATCCACACCTATTCCTTTCACTGATCGAAAGGTACAATTATAGGACGGGAACCTTCATGACCCCAAAAGGAGAAATCGGTTTCGCTCTTCACGAGATGAATCATATCTCCAAGCTGCCCATGGGAAATTTTCCTTATGAGGAGTATGTTCCCACTGAAGATGAATTAAACAGGCTGAAATCTGAAAATGCTGAAATGGTAGAAGTCTTTGATGAGCTATTATGTCACTATCACATCTGTTGTTGTTATTTTGAAAGCTCAGGCTCCTGCTATCTTACTAAATGGATATCTTATCTCTTCCTCAAACATGATGATGAAGAGAAACAAATTAGTGAGAAGAAAGCTGTTGATCCACTTACCTTTCAACGTTTCAATGAGGAAGAGATAAATGAGTTGATGGCAAGGTTTCGCCAAGAAGATATAATAGTTAAAAATGATGAAGATTATCCTCCCCTCAAGATAGGAGATAAAATAGAAAGTTTCATGAGGATGGGATACAGACGTATGTCTAAGAAAGCCCATCTGGCAGGCTTTCTTGCTTTTTGGCTACGAAGGTATGTAGTCCCTGGAGCAAGTGCAGTCGATCGCTTCCATAGAGGTGTTCTTTTTGCTGCAGTCCGCCTAGTGTTCGGTTATCGGATGGATATTTTATCGGCGATGACAAGCCGACTTAATCATAGTCTGCGTTGCTTTGTGGACGGCATGCTAAATAATAAGAAAGATGGCTTTCCACGTACTGAAGTCGCCCACACTTATTTATTTGGGTGGCTTCTAATCCACTGTCCAGTTTTGATGAGCCCTGGCGAAAGAGCCATTGGAGGAAACTTTTTAAGAAAGTATGAAGGGTGTAGATGGAATCACACCTCCTTGATAGATTGCCGGCGAGTATTGAACCGCGGCGATAACTAGGATTTTTATTGTGTGGATCCACCAGCTGGCTACGAGTTATTGCCAGCTAATATCCTAGATTCAGTGAATACTCTACCAACAGATCCAGCTATATTCAATTGGTTGAAGTCGATTCGACCTTCACACCTCGTACATCGATTTGAAGATGAATGTATTCTTGAACCATATTTGCCTAGCCGTTTTGCACGCCAATTCGGCTATGATCAATTCCATGTAGGGAATGCCACAACATGCCTACAAGGGAAAGGATATTTGATTGATGGTGCCAGGGCTTGGTACTATTATAATGCTAAAAATACGAGGGCCATTTTCTCAATGCCTGAGAATACAAATCATGGACCGCGAATGTTATTCACCTATTCAAGGTTTTACACTTTGGCTAATACCTTTGTGGAGACTTTTGATTTAGCACATAGCTTCGCTTCTGACAAACGAGCCAAGAAAGGAAAGCCGAGCCTTCTTTATAAAGATCCAAATGACGAAGAACCTGCTGACGAACCTTTTGAAATCTCCAGAGATATGAACTTCCTTGAGGAGTTTACTGAACCCTTAAACATTTCTCTCCGAGTAACAAAATCTCCTATGAAGGATAAGAAGAAAAGAAAAAATGATATTCCTGTTGCTTCTCCAGATCCAAAGAAAAAGAAAACCACTGCAGAATCCCTTGAAGGAGTTACCACTAGGTCACAATCGAAACAACGGGCAGAAGAATCTGTAAGGAGTGAAGAGATAACTCCTACATCTTTACAGAAACAACAGGGCATTTCTGCTGACCAAGAAAGTCCAGATGTACCTCTTCGAAGAAGGCCGAGTTTGAAGAAAGTAGTTAGTAGAAAATTAAGATTATTGAGTCCATCTCGTACTGCATCCATCCTGGCTAGTGCTGTTGCTGGGCATATGATGTCTTCCCCCACTCCCATCTCTGGATCAGAACCATTATCTACAGAAGAACCAACACATTCTGGCAAAGAGGCTATGGAAATAAACGCATCTTCTGTGATTGGCCAGCCTTCAACTTTGGCGATTCTTCCTGAAGCGCTTCCAGAAACAGTATCTAATACTATTCCGATCGATACATTAGATCATCTTCAAACTCATGCCGATGATCCAATATATTCAGATAGCGAAATGATTGATGCATTACAGGCATGCGCTGAATATATCGAGGATACTGTTACTGATCCAGAAGCTGAAAATATAAATGAGCCATCTGACGCTCATAAATTGAATGAAGAGAATGTTGAGAGCATTGCTAATGAACCATTGGAAGAAGCACATGTCAATATTATGGATACCCCTACCAGAGAAGATCAGCCTTCACTTAGTACTTCTGATGAGGGAAGTAATCATGCAGAGGAAGTTTCAGAAGAAATGCCAGCTCAAATTCCTCAGGAAGTAACAGTATCGGTGGATACACCATACATACCCGATCCAGGTTAAATTTCTTGAATCCTGTAGATTGTTATCAATGATGATATTTTTTTTAGCATATTGATTCCTTTTCTTTAATAGCTGGAGGTAATATACACCTATCAGGCGGTTCAGAGGCGGGTAGTAGTCAAGCAATGGTGACATATACTATTCCTGAGATAGGCACCCCTGCTCGAACAATGGATACTGGTAAATTGCTAGTTTATTGTTCTGAACTTCATAACTTTCTTAGAAAATTAACGCAATACGTTAACTTTCAGGAGAACAAATGAAGAGTGTAACTAGCTCGAAAATGGCTCCATTGGAGACTCCTGTCAGAGAAGAGAGCTCTACAGAGATACCTATACCTGGGCCATCACAAGTACAGATTGAATTGCCTCAATCAGGTAAAGCTTTAACTTTGTCGACTTTGTACAATAAGACTTGCTAATGAGAATATTTCGCAGAAGAACCAGTCAAAGCTGCTACAAGCTCTACCACGGCTCCTCCAATAAAAATAACCCAGATACCAAAAGAAAGATCTTCTGAAATTATTGCTTTGACGACGCCATCTGTCGCAACTGAAGTTACTCCAGCCGAGATAGCAGAAACTCCCATCACTTCTGAGGCAAACAGAATCGTTATAAGATCTTATACAAACGCATTCTATCTAACACTCAAGCCGATGGTGGAGAGTGAGAACATTCCTTTCTCCAAAGTCAGGAAATCCGTAAAATATTTGATCAATGGGATTCGTGACCACGGAGATGAAGCTCAGGCCGTTTATCTGGAACATATCCTCAATGAGCTTGAAGAAGTGAAGACTACAATGAAGAATCTATCATCTGGGAATATAGATTCCCTAATTGAAGAAGAATGTCAAGCTTTGGCTCGGGAAGCTGAACAGAAGGAAAAAGATCTTGAAGTATTTTTGGCAGCCTTTGCTCAGTTTACTGCTGATATGGAAACCCAGATTGAAGAAACATCTTCGAAGCTGGAGACCAATGAAGCTGAAATAGCAGAAGTTGACGAAGAAATTGCCAAGCTTCAAGAACGTCTGACTCTGGCGAAGCGGAAAAGGGAAGAGAAGATTCTCTTAAACAAAGAAACTGCAGATCACCTCGTTGCGCTGAAGCGTCAAAAGGAGCTTAATACCAAGACTCATCATGAAGAGCTGACTGCTCGTTTTGCTAATCTAAAACCCTTTGACTTCGAGTCAACAAGGAATCAAATTAGACAAAGGATTTTGAACTCTCAAAATGAAAAGATAGCTGCTTTGAAAAGACGTGTTGCAGAGCTCAGTACCCGGCCTTCTGAATAACTGAATTTTTGGGATGTCTTTCTTTGTTTTGACCAATTGTAATGGACTTTATTTTGAATGAAATGGAATGATATTTTGGATGATTCTATTTACTTGTTACATACCCTATTATAGGAGATAAGCAATATAATGAGAAAACATATTCAGAGGTACAAGACGTGATATATTTTCTTGATGTAGAAAATAACTATATTCTTTATATCTTGCTCAGAGGTAATGTGGACATGGCAAAATATAAATATCGAATATTTGTTATTTCAATAGACAACTTAGTCAGAGGTGATAGGGACGTAACAAGTTGCAATAGAAAATATGTAGAATTCAAAGGTAATATGGACATAAATTCTTTTTTTGATGACGATGATGATATGATGAACGGTTAAAAATGAACCGTCAGAATGAATGAACCTTTAGATTCATCAAAGGGGGATGAACAGTCACCTCGATTCACGAAGAGTCAGTAGATTAGTATAAATAGTCCAGAACTCATGAAGAATTTTATCACTGCCTTCAATAGGAAAGATGTCTTCCAACAACATGTCTAAGGAGACTGAAGTCGTGCCGAAAACCGAGAGCGTCACCGGGGAACTTTCTGCTGGAACAGAGAAGGGCGAAGGGTCGTCCGCACCTAAGCCTCTCGTCGACTCAGTCTTATCGGATCAAAAGGAGATGGGTGAAGGCTCTTCTGCACCAAAGCCTTCACAGGATATCCTCGACTTTCTGATAGAGCCGGGGAAGACTGCGGAAGAAGAGGCAAAGAGGATAGCTTTCCTCAAATCCTTGCTGAGTTCAAACAAAGATGTCTTCGACTCCTTTGCTGATTTTGCTTGTGAGAAGGAGGGGCTTGGCCCTCGTCCTAAGTTTGATAGGGATGATAGTGATCTCCCTTAATGTAATGTAATATCTTCTTTGAAAATAAAAAAAAAAAATTTATTTACATTGTCTATCAAGAAATCTTTACACATTTATACATAGTATTTCTTAAGAAATTTGCCATTGATAGGCATCATAGCTACTCTGCCATCCATCTCTATTAACTGGTAAGCACCATTGGAAAATACTTTATTTACAACAAAAGGACCTTCCCATTTGGCATCGAACTTGCCCTTACTCATGTGAGTCATAGTCATAGGACGTCTGACTGTAAGGACCAAATCACCTTTCTGAAATGCTCGTACTTTAACTTTGCGATTAAAGGCTTTTGAGATACGGGCCTGGTATAACTCAATGTGCTGTTGAGCCAAAAGCCTCTTTTCATCAAGTGCCTCCAACTCTTGCAATCGAAGTAGATCGTTGTTCTCCGTTGTAAGTTCATTGGCAATGGCTATCCGCAGAGACGGGATTTGAATTTCCAGTGGCAGAACTGCTTCACAACCATATACCAAGGAGAAAGGTGTACAACCGGTAGGATTGCGAACTGTAGTGCGATAAGCCCATAAACATTCGCCAAGCTTCTCACTCCAATTTCGTTTGTTAGTAGAGACAAACTTCTTAAGGAGTTTGATAATGGTTTTATTGAAAGCTTCAGCTAAACCGTTTGCTGCAGGGTTATAGGCTGTCGAAGCAACATTGTCGATGCGATGATCGTCACAGAACCGAGTGAACTTTTGACTAATGAACTGAGGTCCATTGTCATGAATGATTCGCTGCGGTACACCAAACCTGTATATCACATGGTGTTTGATGAAGTTGATGACACTGCTGGTTTTAACTTCAGCCAGAGGTATAGCCTCAGCCCACTTAGAGAAGTAATCTGTGATGGCCAGGATAAACCGGTGCCCTTTAGAAGAAGGAGGGTTGATTGGGCCTATGATGTCCATGCCCCAAGCTTCAAAAGGCCAAGAAGCAGCCGTAGGATGTAGATATTCTGATGGTTGATGAATGAAATCTGCATGAATTTGACATGCTCTGCATTTCTTTGCGTATTCAATAGCATCGGATACCATAGAAGGCCAGTAATAGCCCATACGACGAATACGATCTTGCAATTTAGGACCAGGTTGATGCGCTCCACAAACACCATCATGAGCTTCACGTAGTATTTGTTTTGCTTCATTACCAGCAAGACAACGTAATAGTAGACCATCATAAGTTCTTCGGTAGAGAGTTTTTGTTGTATGATTATAATAGAAACGGAGAGATCGTCTTCGAATGCTAGTGGCCTCTTTGGGATCTTCAGGCAATATTCCCCAGCAGAGTCGCCATTTTGTTTGCAAAAACAAAAGTATGATCATTATTTCACAAACTTTGTAAAGAATATTACAAGAATTCTGGGAAAGTACAACTATAGGAATCCGATCTGAATGACGATCGCTTTATCCCTTGGACGATGTGAACTTTGAAGACTTGAATCTCTGAAGAACGCAGCAGCACTTGGACAAAAACTCTGATTTCTCTTGATCTTTCTCGTGATCTGTTGAATGGAAACGAAACTCTATTTATAGAGTTCTGAAATAACTGTTTTGAGCAGTTATTCTGGAGAGCGCCTGGTTGAAGTGTGCCTGTTTTGAGCACGTATGACAAACTGCGCCTGTTTTCACTCCATTATCACGAACGTGCACCAACTGCTCTAGACACGTGGCATTATTTGATTAAAATGCGCTTGGTCGTGTACAGTTAGTGGGACACGTGTTGGACATGTAGAGTGGTAGTTAGGCATTGATTTAGTCAAAGCGCGCCTGTTTCAGGGACACGTGGCAAGCTCTAAATTGATGTTGTATTGAACTGCGCCTTCTTCACTGAGACGTAGGCGCAATCTGCAAAGTGCGCTGAATTCGGATAGAAGTAGGCGCAGTCCGTTGATAGCGCCTAGTTCTTTGATGTAGGCGTAATCTATTTAGACAGCTGTCATATCTTCCTCGAGCGCCGCGCCATCAGAGGAATGATAGTGCTGCCTCGATCTTCGTGTTTGTTAGGTAATAATGACTTCACGTCAGCTAAGCGCAGTTTGTGAAGTGCGCCTCTGTGATGCAAAAATAGGCGCATTCTGAGTTTGTTGGTGAAGTAGGCGCCATCTATCTGTAGGTGCATTCTGATCAATCTGTTGAATCAAACCTAGGCGCGGTTTGATTTTTTGGACCTACAGTTGTGACGGCTCGAAGATTCTAAGAAATCGAATCAACCAAGGCGCAAGTCCGAATCGATGCAAGTATTTAGTTTAGTTGGTTCCATGTGCAGGCTATACGTTTACGCCAAAATGTTAGAGGTCGATCTTTTGCCTTATTTAGTAAGAGGTCCGTGAAAGCAAATCGTCCCCTTGCGACGGACTGAGGCGTTGGCACGATAAGCCAAAACGGACGTATAATTCCATGAAGCATGAAGTGCTCGAATGGCTAAGTCAGGAGAATTGCCCGTACAACGAAGTTATGAAATGGAGCTGCAATGGCTCGGCGAAACAACAATACAAATCGACTCAAGATGGAGGGACATTGACTCTCTTTCCTACTCCTTTATGCCCAAGTAAAATATATATCATTGTATGCTGAGTTAACCTGTCAATGCCACGGGCGTGACTCGATAGAGAGATAAACATAGTGCGTGTCGAACACTAAGATAGAACAATTGAAATGAATCGTACAATAAATGTACGAGTCGCTATGGAACATGGAATATCGTAAAGGCGAGCGCCTCGGTGCACAAGCCATAAGAACAATGGATAACTGTATCGACGAGTGCCCAGTACATAAGTCATTTTCTGCTCCCGCGTATGAGTTAGCATACTAGAACATTGAAAGACTATATCGGTGCGAGTGCCTTAGCGCACGAGCGATAGAACATTGAATACCTTAACGAGGCGTATCTCAGTTGCACGAGTCGGAAGGATGGAACACAAGTATAACGCGTTGAATGCTAAGGCATAGAATAAAAAATCACGACTTTTGAGGCGTGCATTGAATGCACGATGCAAGGAAAGACGGTGAATGTGCGCAGCTGCATAATACTTACAAAAGACGACGTCATTGCGACGAGGAGAACAGCTGTGGCATGGATGTGACATAACTGTCGATGCGGCATGTTGCCTTCGAAATGTTCGTATCCTTCGGGCGTTCGTTGAGGACATTGGGGCATTGTGCCAATTTAAATAGATATAGGCAAACTTGTTTGGTTGTATGAAAGATAAGATACGTTGCATGGTCAAATGGACTTAAAGATATAAAAGCCCGTGTATGGGTATTCCCTCGAACGTGGTGCACCAGGGTGCTGGGACCGTTCGACCTAGAAGGGATTGTGTTTACGGTATTGTTGGTGCACTTCATTTAGACGGTTAGCGACCTTCTAGTGAATGTGATAAGCCACTTGCTGTAATTATTTAGGTGGCCTCTGATGTTTTGGTTAGCAACCGCACAGAGTTAACATCGTCTTATGTTTCGATTCGATAATTATAAGTCCATTCTAGCCCGGAAAGCTAGTGACCTTCATATAGTTAAGGGCGATGGGTTGGAAGTGCAAGGTATACATATATATACATGGACGGATCCTGGGTCGAAAGTGCAAGGTACACTCATATCGTGCACGCATACATCCATATAGAAAGTACTATAACATGACAGGGAAATCTGATAGACGTATTCGCCTTGCGTCGGTGCTATGGCGAGTGTGTCGATATTGGTAAGTCGTGCCACGAAACAAACACGAGATTACTTGCATGTTTACTTATGCGAATTGAATAACATGCTTGCCATGCTTTACAGTCTTCGAATATGCCATGAACTCATCCTAAGGAGAACATAGAAAGAGAACTAAATTGTATGTTGCATGGATCAATACAATACTAAATATCAATTTGTTAAGTGGGTTTTTGATCAGTACAGCGAGGACGAAAGTACTAATCCCCTACTAGTTTGCTAGCAGGTTCAGGGATTGGTCTGCTCGCGACGGAGCTTCGCTTGAACGCGTTGAGGCTTGGAATGCCAAGACGTGTTGAGGCGTACGACCGCATTGACGCTCGAACAAGCAACATGATTGATGCGGCCGAGATATAGAAGGCATAATATATGGAATGGTGAAATCCTTTGTGGGCAAGAGAGAACCTGAGTGTTGTAGCCAATCTGGCAAATTTCGTTGGGCTATTAAAAGACTTTGTAATCTCATTTTCGAATATCAATAAAAGAGAATTGTTTCATATACTCTGTATTCCTTTCATTGTTAATGTTCAACTCAAAGATAACCATTTGAGAACTTGTCATCTTGCCTTGCACGAGCGCAACTACAGGCTCGTGTGGCATCACGCCCCCTGTGAAGACGATGATTCGGGTGATTCCGGGTCGGGGCATGACAGCTTTCTCTCGACGCTTCGTAGAGATGGACACCCAGATTACTGAAACAGCCTCCAATTTTGAGTGTCATAAAACTATAGCTACAGAGAAAGAAAAAGAAGTCCTTGATATGGAAACAAAAATTGCTCGGCTTCAGGAACAGCTCAAGACGGCTAAGCATCATTTAGAAGAAGAAACCCAACTGTATCAGGCTGCTGCAAGCCAATTAGAACTTTTGAAGCGTCAGAAGGATGAGTTTGTTCGAATTCATAATAAAGAGACAACCTGTCGGACGAATTCTCTACATCCCTTCGACCCAGTATCTGGAAGAGTCCAAGCTTGACAACGGGTGCTTGAGTCTTGTGTCGAACGAGCTAAGGCTTTGGAGAAGCGGATCGCAGATCTTAGCACTCAACCTCTAGAATAAAGAGATCCCAGTTATCTTTTTTTTAAATATATATGATGTATTTTAAAATATCATTAATGAAATGATTTTTGTGGTTCCATTACTTGTTGCATACCTTGTAAAAGATATAAGTAATAGAATAGGAAATACATTCAGAGGTATTGGACGTGATATATTTCCTTATGGAAAATAACAATATTTATTATATCTGCTAAGAAGTAATATGGACGTGATAGAATATAATTCTTGGGATATCATTATTTCAAAAGATGACTTTATCAGAGGTAATGTGGACGTAATAAGTCGCTGATATGGATAATAGAATTCATAGGTAATGTGGACGTGAATCTATTGATATAGAAAATAGAATTCAGAGATAATGTGGACGTGAATCAATTTGATATAGAAAATAAAATTCAGAGGTAATGTTGATGTGAACTCATTTTTTCTATTGATGATCTTCAAATCAGTTAGGACATAAAGACGGGATACCATGTCTAAAAAGACGATATCTGTGATAATACGAATTTATCATAAAGAAAAGATGTCTTTTTTAAAATAGCTGGGTTTCAAAAAGACAGAACTGATGATTCATATAGACTCCACTAGAAATTTTGAGAGGAAGGGTATTCCTGACTCTGGAGATACCAAAACTCTTGTTTATTTGCTTCAGTGAGGCTTTTGCAGACAAATATTGGTTTTGGGGAAGTTTCATCTCCAAGCATTGACTTGAACCAACTGATCTTCAGTAGGTGGCTCACGTTGCTCAAAGTGAAGTTCCCATTTAGCATCCATCCATTATGCCAAATGATCAGATTCAGAGGCTTCAACAAATTTTTTTTCATCTTTCGAGAACTCGACAGTTACCATATTGGAAGATAGAGTCACTCGATGGACGTGCCCTACACTGGTGTCTGAATCCCATAAGACAGAATCAGAAGAGTTAGATCGTTCTTCCTCATCAGATTTGAAAACTTCTGGAGTCAGAATTGGTGAAGTATAACCTAATTCCCGCTTCATTTTGCTATAGCATTGTTGTAATTTTCCTTTTGGAGCAGGAATACGAATAGGAGTTCGCCTTCCTTTGCCGCCATTGAGACCAGCTTTAAAATTATAGCCCATCTTTTGAATGATATCTTTTGATTGCTGACTATAACGACGTATCTGAAGTCTTCCATTATCGTAATTTTCTTCTTCACTATCGGGCATGATCTTCTGTCATGACCCGCACCCAATAATTGGGCATGAACCGTGTACACGCCCAGCCTACGCCACAGAGTCGACGGTAGAATGCTGTAACAGTATGATGAACAACCACGCAATAAAAGATATTACCCACATGGGGAAACATAACTCAATATCACAACTCAACATCTAGAAGATGAAAATAAATAAAACCATCTCATAACAGGAAATGTGTGATGACTAAAAATAAATCTCAACTACATGTCTCAAAAATCAACTCAGTATCTACTACAACGTCTCAGCACTAACTAAAGGTAACTAAGCAAATGCAGCATGATCAGATGCTGCGTACTCCTCCTGGTAAGCAAAGTCTGTCTCTACTGTATCTCCCATGTATGGGCCATACTGGTCTGGGCACTCGACCTCTTCGTAATTACCTAAAATTTATTTGGTTACCCAATCAGGATGGAACGAGTACAATTTACTAAATGTAGTTCCAATATACGAAAATGACTATAAGACAGAGGTTAGACATCAATTATATGTTTTGAAAAATATCCAAAAAAATACGTAAGAAAAGAAGAAAAATTAACAGCAAATAAATAAACTAAAATACCTTCCCAACTGTTAGAAGTACCTCACTACTAAAATAACCCAGATTAGCGACGTCAGGAGACGTCGCTAAATAAAGAAAATACGTCGCTAAAAATGATTTACGACGTATTTAGCGACGAAAAACGTACGTCGCTTATAGGCAAGTCGCAGATGATACTTTCGTCGCCGAACGTCGCTATTTGCGACGCGGCGTCCATTGTCGCTAGACGTCGCCAAATGAGCGACAGAGAGCGACGTATCAGTGTGTGTGTGTGTGTCCATCTGTGTGTGTGTCCGTGTGATCCGTGTGTGTGTGTGTGTCTCTGTGTGTGTGTGCGTGTGTGTCCGTGTGTGTGTGTGTCCGTGGGAGAGGAGGAGGAGGAGGAGGAGGAGGAGGAGGAGGAGGAGGAGGAGGAGGAGGAGTTAGGTTAGGGTTTACCTGAGCTCGAGGAGGAGGAGCTCGACGGAGGGGTACGGGTCGCCGGAGAGGGAGGGAGTCGCCGGAGGGGGGAGGGAGTCGCCAGGGGGGGAAGGGGTCGCCGAAGGAATCGCCGGAGGGGGGGAAGGAGTAGTGGGAAAAATTGGAAATTTTGAGTGAGTGGGAAAAACGAAACGCTGTGCCCTAAGTAAAAATATTAGCGACGTCACATGAGGATGTCGCTAAACGTCGTAAACTGGCGACATATTTTAATAATCCAGCGACGTAACGTCGTAATTCAGCGACGTAATTTTATACCTGTCGCTGAACGTCGCTATTCAGCGACGTTTTGCGATGTTTATATAAAGGAGTCGCTGAATTCCATATATAGCGACGTAATTTTACGCCGTCGCTAAATTATGTCGCTAATAGATCATATTTTAGTAGTGCCTTTGATATGTGATCAGTCTGAGACACTACACCGTAAGGTCTATGAAGTCTACTTGCATGAAATTTATATAATGTCTACGAGGTCTACTTGTAGAAATTAAACAATGCCTACGAGGTCTACTTGCATAAATTAAACAATGTCTATGAGGTCTACTTGCAGAAAATAAACAATGTCTACGTTCGGATCACAAACAATGTCTACGGTTGGATCACACATCCTTGGTACTTCTCATTCCTGACTCAACAATTTCTAATAGAATATAAAATAATAAAACCACATAACCAATGGCCAACAGTAAAATATAGTAAAAAATTAATATCGAAAACAGACAATAAACTGTACTGGCCTGGCATCTTGAGCTGCTGGTACGGGTCGAAATCCGTATCGAGGTCCAAGTAACCTCTCATACCATATACATCATGTCAAACACAATTCAAAAATTATAAATTAGCCTATCTATCTTCCTTAGCTTTTAGGGCCTGAATTAATTTCTAAATCGATTGTTAGACCAGTTTGGTTCCTATATTTAAATATTCTAAGGTACTCATAACCTTTCTTTAACACTACCCTTTCCTATATCAGTTCTTTCCTACTGTTGTACTTTATATAACTGGCTATATGGTCAAACGTGTCTTATCTATGTGCCAAAGCAATCTTTACTAATGATTCAGACCTGACACCCTTGCTGGTGTCTCACCCTACTGTTTTGGCATCTGCCTAGCTTATAGGGGCTGTTGTTAATCAAAAGGGAGGTTAAACTTTAGATATGACTCAACCCCAAAAGTCAGAATACTAAAGGTTAGTATAGTCTTTTCTTTCATCATGTTGCAATAGGATTAATACATCTATTAACCTACAATAGAGGTTCACTCCCAGGTTTCTTGTTCCATCTAACTCGAAGTGTCCTGAGGTTTGGGTATCACTATCTCGGTGTAGAGTTGCCTTCATGAATAAGTGGCTACTGCCTAAGAGTTTATACTTGTATCTGGGCACAAGGTAGCAGTAAAACTTATGGTCGAGTCGTCCAAGGTACCATATAAAATCTGATTTAGATAGCATGTGGTTTCGAGTGTTATCGCTCGTTGGATACAAAGGACTCATGTGGTATGTCTGTAATGGATACGAAGAAGGTTTATATGGCAGTATCATGTGGGTAACAATTTGAGTCTAAAGGGAGCTCACACATCGTTTAAATCTGATTCTAAGGCTCCAGAGTTCACACATCAATTGATGAGTATCCTATGTTATGACTGATACTCTAGTTTATGATACAACCCATGAGTATCCAACCCAGGTATTAGGGTACAGCTTCCCTTGGCAATGCATCTGAATACCTTAACTTGCTATATGGGGTTCCCGTGGTATTTACTAATACTCTGCCTGATTGCTGCATGTGGCACAACTAAGGTATAGCAAGGTATGAATTTACTTTAGTCTACCTGGAATCTTTACGCTCTTCTATCGGATACCATTCTCTTGTGAATGTAGGAAAGCAACCCCACTACCTAACATTTCGGGATAATACTGACACTAGTACCATGTCCACTAAAGACAGGTATCGGTCCATCTATACTCGTGGATACGTATAACATACGAAGGGATGGGATAGACAATTTAGAGTTTTAGGAGTATTTCCTACTGTACGAGGCATCATTGCAAAGAGGGAAAAGTTCCTTGGATCTGATAGTAGACTGATATCGTCAATAGTGTTACCATCCTGCATAGAGTATACTCAATAGCATTAGCCACATTATACTGTTACTCTACTATGGCTCCTAATGTTCACGCCCAAATCGGTTAACTAAAATCATAGGGTCCTGGAACACAGAGGTATGTATTGTACAATTTGTACTAGGGACTCTTTTATGATTGCCCTTGCCCGAACCTTATTATCAGGACACTCGTCTTTGTTTCCAAACTTACACATGTTCTTGGTTACAATTTACTTCGCTCCTTCTCCATTGATATCTTCAACATGTATCAGCATGGTTGATATACAAACAATGCTCTCAATTCAGTCTGCCCCTATTTCCCATGATACATAAAACCATATCCTGTTACTCTGGTGCTCGATACACGAGCACACACCCTCCCCCAAATCTACTTCTAATCTTCTAACGTGCTGACAAAAAGAGGAACTAGTAACTTGGCATGACAAAAAGGGATGATGAACTTACCTGTGTTTAAACAGAAATTGACTTCTTTCTGGCGTCAATTTGGTGGTTCTCTCAGCAAAGGAAGGGTATGAACGGCTAGGGTTTGCTGGGTGGGAAATCGTAGTCATCCCTCCTCCTATATATGTAGGCTGGATTGAATCGAGTGAAGAATAGATAGAGGGTTTTAAGTTTTAAATCCAGATTGCCTTATCTCTTAATGAGAACAAATCTGAATTTGACTAAGGCTTGGAGTACAGGCCACTTGAGTATTCGCCTGTTAATGGATTTTGAATTTTTGAATAATAGCAATAAGGCCCCTGAAATATAGGTTTTTGCAAAGAACCCTATTCTCCTCATTTGTTTTAGAAGAATGTTTACACACACTACACCTTATTTAATACTTAAGGAAATTTAGAGAAATTATTAACAAAGATTGATTTAAGGGTTTACAAATCTACCCCTCCTTGAAAAATTTTATTCTCGAAATTTAAGATAGACACGAGATAAAAACGTACCTCATGGCGCAAAAAGGTAGGGGTAACGTTCGCGCATCTCGTCTTCTCTCTCCTATGTGGACTCGTCCGGGGAGTGGTGTAGCTCCCCTTTCCGAAAATAGTTTTTGAAATATTTATTTATTTATTTCTTTGATTTAATAGTAATTTTTTTAATTTTGTTTTTATAAATAATTATTTAGTTAATTATTAAGGTAGATGATTTTAAGCATGGTTGAGGATTGGAGTACAAGATGACCAGAAATCGTGGCACGGATAGTGCAGGGGCGTGCCTTGACTGGTGTACTAGCCATGCCAGGGGAAATCTAGCCATAGGGATGTCCGAACTAGAAAAACCAGATCAAGTTGTGGCATGACTTCCATAAATAATTTAATTAGATATTATTTTAATCTTGTGGACTTTTGAGTGATTCGGTTGTACCCAGTTGGCCCAAACTGGACCCGAACTGAGCCCAAGCCTGTGTAGACATATAATGCGTCCAACAACACCCATGTAGACATATTCTGGGTAGATGCAAGTAATTGGTATTTTATTTTGATATTGTCAAATATTTCTAAATATTTTTATGCATAATAAAATGGCATTAATATGTTAGAATGTCATTTCTAAAATGATAGCACCATTTTTCCTGTGGACCCAATTAGAGTAAGGGTATTATGGATCACCAATACTGCTCCTATTAGTTGGTTTATTGCAATTTGTATTATTGGGTATTATTATTAGTAATATTGATGGTTGTTATTAAATAGGAATTATTTACTATTATTTGTTATATTATCGCATGGTCAAATAAATGTTATATAGGTTTCTATTTATATAAATAGGTCATATATTATGAATAGATAGTGTCGAGATTTTATCTGGAATTTTTGGAGATTTATTATATGCATATAAATATATATATGTATGTGTATATATATATATATATATATATAAAATATATATAAAAATATATATATATATATATATATATATATATATATATATATATAATATATATATATATGGATACGTGTGTATGTATATGTGTATGTATACATACGTATATTATATATGTGTGTATGTATGTGTACATATAAATATATATTATATATATACGTGTATGTATAGATAAAAGTATACATATATGTACATAAAAAAAAAAAAAAAAAAAAAAAAAAAAAAAAAAAAAAAAAAAAAAAAAAAAATATATATGTACATATGTGTGTGTATATATATATATATATATATATATAAGTATTAATTAGAAACAAAAAGAAAGAATAAAAGGGAAAGAGAAGCAGTAGCTGGCCCATTATTTCCTACAGCCCCAGCCAGTTTGGCCCAAGCCCAAAGAAACTAAACATCAGTAGAAAGAAAACAGCCCGGGCCCATCCGGCCCGAGCCCCCACAGCATAACCCATATTTACATATATAGTATATAATACTATATGTATCCCGAGCGAGCAGAGGGATGGATCGAACGGGAAAGAGAGGAGGAATCGAGCGAACCCTAAACGCCACCACCCTATGCACCCCCTGGCGACCCCTCTGTGCACGTGTGCGCCACAGCACCACCGGCGGCCGGCCAGGCCGTTCTTGTGCGGGAAACGGAACAGCAGCACTAGCAACGGAGGCCTAACTTCGTCGCGAGAAATCTTCGCACACAGTCGATCATTCGCTGAGCCGTTTGTTCGGGTATGCTCCTAACCCAACCAACTTTACATCCTATAAACTAGATTAGCATAGATCGTAATAAAGGTCCAGGAGAAGTCGACGTAAATTCGACGAGAAAATTGTTCATACAACAGTTTTCAACAGTCCCAAGTAGCCCTCTTTGGAGAACGATTCCAGTCAACCCATTAGGAATTTTAGAAAACTAATTGAAGATACTTGAAGAAAACATATAGGGCTTCCTAACCTATTTTGTATTTTTGAATTTCATTAATTATATACGGAGAAAATAGTTTTCAAAATCAGGATTTTATCTATGAAAAAAATAGTTTAAAAACTTAGAAAACCTCTGATACCACGTGCGTCCTGCCAAACCGGGTGACTTGGTCGCGAACCAAAAGCATCGAAAGGTGCATAACGGCTTCGTAGATGTGTAGGCTTTGACTGAATTCAAATTGGTCGCGTGTGCGCGACGAATTTGATACGTATCCGTCAAAATTTACCGTATCGGCCTCTGTGCAAATTCTCGAATTACTTTGTGAACGCTCGTCAGATTAAGACAAAACATGTGCCAACAGGACCGTATCATTTTTCTGGTCCTGCATGCCAAGTTTGGTCCGATTCTGAGACAGTTGAATTGGAACGCCATTTTGCGGGCCCCACGGTCCGACTCAACGGACGATTTTGTGCACGGCCGCCAAAATCCAACTTTGGACATACAGTTGGATTCGTATCGAAAAACTGGACCTGTTGACATATAGTTTGACGACTTTAGAGACCATTGACTCTGGCACGCTTTACGGTGCTAGGTGGGTCTAACGGTAGAAATCGTTTTTGCCCGAATTTACCGTTTTGCTCCTGTGTCCAGAATTGGACTTAAGGACAGGCAATCCTAGCTAATTTGACTATTCTGAGAACATTGGTAATTTTGGTTTCAGCTTTCGGAGACAGTTGTGAATTTTGGACTTGTTTGGCTTACCGATTGACGGTTTATTATTGGATCTTCGTGCTACCACCAGGCAAGTATACCTTGCCAACTTGTGCAGTATAATTTATATGCATGTTCATTATCTCGCTGCGGTTCTTTTTCTTACATTCGTGATTGCTTTATTCCATGTCTAGTACACTCGTCTTGTTATAGTTTTACTTTACATGTTTCTAGTTGCCTGCACATTCTCGTTCCTTTCTGTTATGATATTTCTATCGGTTACACTGTGTTAGTCTCATATGTATTCCTTGATAGAGTCGTCTAGTCCTACACTACGATTTCCTCGACTTGATTATAACTTGACTTGAATTGACATGACTTGAGTAGGACTTGACTTTGACATTCTATAGATTGTGAGTACTTACCTTGACTACGATCTATAGGATTTTTATACTAGGATTGGCTACTGTCTTGGTTGTGAGTACTTGCCTTGACTGCAATTGAGACACTATAGATTGTGAGTACTTGCCTTGACTACAGTCTATAGCCAGCCATTTCTAGTATGACATGCCAGTGTCTTAGGATCATTGCGTTTAGATGTTGTGTCTTAGTTCATTTTGTCTCGTTGGATATCCTTGATTGTCCCTTACTTATTGGTATATTTGTACTGTTACCTATTGGCTTGTATATTATGTATATTGCTAGTCCTCTGAGGACCTGATGATCTCTTCAGGTTTAGCGACTGCATGGGGTTAGTTAGCAGAGCGGGATGGTAGAGGATTACGATGTATGATACAGGTATTAGCTTATGATATTTCTTTATTATCTTCTCGTGTTTTATATTCCATATCATGATATACTCTGCTTATTTATAGACTCATATTATTCTTGGAGTCTAATCAAACAATATGCTAATGGGCTGCAGACCATGACCCATAATTGTTTATTCTTGTTTATATGATTCATGTGGATTGAGATATAGTTTAGATTAGACATGATACCCATGACCTTGACAGCTTATACGTACTCGAGTCAGGCTGGAGTCCGCTCGATACGTAGCTGGCTTGCTCACGCGCTCGTATCCGAAAAGCGGGTGTGGGTCATGACAAGTGGTGCCTCCACGCAACACGAACCAAGGAAATCGTCTGATTCTTCAGGACCTTCTTTTTGCGGTCCAAAATCTCTATGGGCTGCTCCTGGTAACTGAGACTCGGTCCCACCTCAATTTTCGAATGGTCCAACATATGACTGGGGTCAGCCACGTATCATTTCAGCTGAGACACGTGGAACACGTTGTGCACTCCTTCCAGTGTAGGCGACAAGGCCAATTGATACGCTACTGCACCGATCTTCTCGAGAATTCTAAATGGCCCAAGGAAACGTGGGCAGAGTTTACTGCCTTTACCGAAACGAATAGTGCCACACGTCGGAGAAATTTTCAAAAACACCAAATTGCCAACCTAGATGCACAAAACGTTATCACGAATCTCATAACTATACACATAGTTTAATAAGAAGATTCTATACCTCAAACTCTAACTGCCTATGGTGATTGTCGGCCCAGTGCTTCTGTCTGTCCTGAGCCACGCGAAGCCTCTCTCTAATCATCTTGACTTTCTCTGCAGCATCTACTACCATCTTCGGTCCTAACAGTGCACGCTCTCCCACATCGTCCTAAGATAGCGGGGTACGGCATCTCCGCCCATACAGTACTTCGAACGGGGACATCTCTATGCTAGCTTGGTAGCTGTTGTTGTAGGAGAACTCCACAAGGTGAAGGTGGTCCTCCCATGAGTCGCCAAAGTCTAGCACGCACGTCCGCAACATATCCTCGAGCGTCTGAATGGTCCGCTCTGACTGTCCATCCGTCTGCGGGTGATAGGCGGTGCTGAACTTGAGCGCTGTGCCCAACCTAGCTTGTAGGCTCCTCCAAAAGTGGGACGTAAACTTGCTTTCACGATCGGAAATGATACTCACTAGCACTCCGTGCAGCCTAACTATCTGCTTCATATAAAGCTCCGCCAACTTCTCTGTAGATAACCCCACTTTGAAAGTTATCAAGTGGGCCGATTTGTTCAACCTGTCAACGATGACCCAAATCGCATTCTTCCTGCCCGATGACCGTGGAAGACCGGAAATAAAATCCATAGTGATGTGTTCCCACTTCCACTTGGGTATCAGTAGCCGCTGCAACAACCCTCCTGGTCTCTGCCTCTCGGCTTTGACCTGCTGACATACCAGGCACCTAGAAACAAAATGGGCCACTTCTCGTTTCATAACATACCACCACACGTGGTTTCTCAGATCCTTGTACATCTTATTGGCTCCTGGATATAGAAAATACTGGGAACGGTGTGCCTCCTGCATAACTTCTTCTCTAAGCTCTCCACTAGGTACACAAAGTCTCGTCCTGTGCCTCAATGAACCATCTTCTGCAATAGTGAAGTCGTCTAGCAAACCGGCCTATACTTGGGCTATGATGTCCTTCAGCTGCTCATCCTGGTACTGTGCCTCCCGAATCGTATCCATTAGTCCTGACTGAATCTGCATGTCCATCATCTGCATCTCGGCCCCTGGAATGACGATCTCGATGCCCAAAATCTCCAAGTCCGCTAATAAGTGACGATCTCGAGTCAAGCACATTGCTATGGGATACCTGCTCAAAGCATCGACAACAATGTTGGCTTTTTCCGGGTGGTACTGCAGAGAAATGTCGTAGTCACTCATCAACTCAAGCCATCTGCACTGCCTCATGTTCAACTCCTTTTGTGTGAAGATGTACTTCAAGCTTTTGTGGTCAGTAAAGATTTTCACTCGCTCTCCGTACAAGTAATGTCTCCATAACTTCAAGGTAAAGATTACGGCTGCCAACTCTAGCTCGTGCGTAGGGTAGTTGTTCTCATGCGGTCTCAACTAACGAGACGCATAGGCTATCACTCTCTTGTTTTGCTCTAGGACATAGCCCAGCTCCTTACCCGAGGCATCACTATAAATGGTGAAACCTCCCGATCCCGAAGGCAAAGCCAAAATAGGGGCTTTCGTCAGCCTCTTCTTCAACTCATCGAACGCATCCTAGCAGCCCTCTGTCCACACGAACTCTACATCCTTTTGAGTGAGCCTAGTAAGCGGCTCTGCAATCCGAGCAAAGTCTTGCACGAATTTTCGATAATACCCTGCTAATCCCAAGAAGCTTTGTATCTCTGCCACCGAAGTCGGAGTAGTCCATGCTTCCACAGCTGCAACCTTCTTTGGATCAACAGATATATCGTCGCATATCACCACATGACCAAGGAACTCCACCTTGTCCAAGAAAAACTTATATTTTGAGAGTTTTTCATAGAGCTTCTCCTTCCTGAGGATCTCTAGCACGATCCTCAAACGTTCCTCGTGTTCTTCTGGTTTTTTTTGAGTAAATGAGTATGTCATCGATAAATACCACTACGAACTTGTCAAGGTATGGATGGAATACCTTGTTCATCAAGTTCATGAAGACTGCCGGGGCATTAGTCAACCCGAACGGCATCACCATAAACTTGTATTGTCCGTACTTGGTCCGGAAGGCTGTCTTCGGTATATCCTTTTTTTTTACCTTCAGTTGATGGTAACCCGACCTCAAATCTATCTTTGAGAATACCCGTGCGCCGCTTAATTGATCAAAGAGATCGTCAATCCTCGGCAATGGGTACTTGTTCTTGATAGTATGGTTATTCAAGGTTCGGTAATCGATGCACATCCGTAAAGTACCATCCTTCTTTGGCACAAAAAGGACAGGGGATCCCCATGGTGACGAAATCTCTCAGATGAACCCTTTCTCTAGCAATTCATCGATCTGTTTCTTCAATTCTTCTGCTTCCTTGTTGTTGATCCGGTACACCGGTTGTGCCGTTGGTTCTGCGCCTGGCACCAGGTCAATAGCAAACTCGATGTCCCTATCTGGCGGTAATTTCGGTAAGTCCTCAGGAAAAATGTCTATAAATCTATGATGATGGGATGTGGTATCTCCTTCCCCTCGATCATAGCTCCGCAAATAGCCCCGCGCTGCTGCTCGGCTGCTCTTCTAGCGAACACGAATGCAGGTACCCCCGAAGGACTGAATAGAACACATCCTCAGTGGCAATCTATACTGGCAAAATTCTTACTCAACCAATCCATACCCAGGACGATGTCAGAACTCGGTAGTGGCATTACGAGTAAGTTGGCACGCAACTCTCTACCTTCCAAGGTGATGCGATGCCTCATGCAAATATCCTTGACTAGGATAGCACCTCCGCCCGTCATAATTTTGCAAATACCACCCAATGGTTCCGATACTATACTAGACTTGAATACAAAAGCTATAGAAATGAAACTGTGGGATGCACCCGAATCAAACAAAGCTACAGATGAAAATGAATCTAGTAATATAGAACTTGCTATCACATATGGGTAGGCTCCGGCTCGTCGACGGCCGTGGCAAAAGCTCGGCCTTGCTGGGGTGATCCTTTCTGTTGGTGCTGAGCGAACCGCTACTGCTGAGTGGGTAGTGGGGGACCTCGTGGCTGTGGAACTGCTGGTCCTCTCGGTGCCGGTGCCATCTCGCGTCCTGTCCGATTAGGGACTAGTAAGCAGTCTTTCAGCTGATGCGATAGAGATCCACAATATAAACATGCTTCGAGTCTCTTCCTGCAGTCGTCCCAAATGTGTCCGCTTCTTCCGCAGCGAGTGCATTACGGGACCTGCTATAGCTGTCTCTGCGACTGCTGAGTCTGGGCTCGGGCTGAAACTCGGTTCTGCTGATATGCTGGGGTTTTACCAGCAGGCTAGAACTGCTGCTGATGTTGGTACTGAAAGACCTTCGGCTGGAATTGGCGACGCTTCGCTGGTGCTGATTGGTTGTTGCTTCCTCTGAAGGTCTCTCGACTCCTCTTTGGTCTGTAATTCAGCTCTTCTTCTACAGCTTGGACGACCTCCAGAATCTCCTCGTAGATAGTGGCTCGACTGGTGACAATGGCTAAGCGAATCTCGTGAGATAGTCCCTTCCTGAATCGTTGTGCCTTGTCTTCAGGGGTGCTGACCAAGCTCTCTGCGAAGCGGCTGAGGCGAGAAAACTCTAATGTGTAATCGTCGATGGTGTGGTTGCCTTGCTCTAGGTGCTCGAACTGACTCACCAATGCCTCTCGTGCTATGTATGGATAGAATTTATTCTTAAACAGTTGCTTGAATTCCTCCTAAGTTACATCTGAAGCAGAAAATCGGGGCTCGCCTTTGAACCACGTCCGCACGATATCGAAAAGTTGTCCACTAGCTGACTCTACCTTTAGATCTTCTAAGACGCGAGATATCTTCAGGTATCGTTCCACGTTCTCCAACCATTCATTAGTGTAGATAATTTCCTCTGTCCCATGGAACTCTCTGGGCCTGAGGTCCATAAAGTTCTTGGAAGTTCCAGGGCACTGTTGGGGAGCATCTCTCTGCTGAAGAGCCTCTCGCAAGGTATCCCGAAAGATGTTGGCCTACTGCTGGAAAATTCCCAGGAGGGTAATATTGTCCATTACCGGTGGCAGGGGCAGAGCAGGTGCCGGGTATATCACTGGCGCTGGATGCATGGTAGGTGCTTGTCACGACCCGCACCCACTGTGAGGGTACGAGTACGTAACAGCGCCCAGCCTACGCCACAGTGTCGGCGGTAGAATGCTGTTCTAAGTCTCTAAATAACCATCGACTCATGCAGTATATAATGTACTCATCATGATCAACTCCGAACGGAGGACAAGTATAAGATAAGGTGTATCTCAATCACAGTCTAAGCACGATAAGATAACACAGAATTGTAACTAAGAAATTGAAGACAAAACTAATACTGAAATAATAATAACATCTGAATAATCTCAAATACATCTCAAGTCTCAATTCTATACAACAAGCTCTAAGAAAAGTAAATGCAAGTCTACTAGACTAAATTCCGATCACTCCTGAGTGTCGGGGCCATAGGTAGCTAAGCCATCTCCTCAGTAAAATATAGGACATATATCCTCAGGGCGATCATCTGTAAAATTTTCAACAGGTCCAGTCAGGACAGGAACGAGCACATCTCATCTAGAAAACCCAAGTAAATAACAGAGAACTATAGAGCAGTTATAGACAGTTGTATTGATGAAAATGGCAGTTTATATTCAGGTGATGGTAAGAAGACAGATAAAGTGCAAGGAAAGTAAATACTAAACAAGAGAAGAATCATAGCAATGAAGACTGTAAAAATAAAACTAGCTGAACCAGGGTAATATGATATAAAGTCCAGACCACATGTAGACCAGTGTAACTCTAATGTAAGTCCAGTACAGGATGAATCTCATACAAGATGAATCCAGCAAGGGACGATTCCAGTCATAGTGATCAATGATTCCAGGGTGAGTCCAGCCTATACTTTAACAGTGTGTTTTAAAATACCGAGATCGACATGTAAACGACTATGGGTAAATCCGACACATCACACACCTGGCCGGGTGTGAGATGGCTATTATTCCAGTAGATTCCAGTAGGGGTGATTCCAGTAATGGGGTATGTCTACATGTCTTACTCTAGTATTTCCCCTCCCAGCAAGTGAATCCAGAATTTCGACACAATGATTCAAGATGAGTCCAGCCAAGTACAATGATACCAGTAAATGATTCCGGGGTGATTCCAGTAATGATTCCAGTAGGTGATTCCAGTAATAAAAGCCGAAAACGATGATACCAGTAAATGAGGCCAGAATAAATGTGTGTCGTATACATGAATCCAGAAATAACAGTACGTGTTTGTAACAGGAAATTACATACAGCTAACTAGAACTGAAATACAGTAATTGACAAATAAATGAGAGAACTATCAGAGAATGTACTCGCCTGCTACTCTGAGGAGAGTAGTAAAATATCAGATGTCTGCACCGGAGTCACAATGTCCTAAACAGAGTAATATGGGTCATAACATGTAAAATACAAGAGAAATGAAAGCTACAATGCAAACTACATGATTTCTAGGTCAATCTAGGTCAAAGTCAACTCTAAGTCAACCCTGGTCAACTGTCTTAGGTCAAACTAGGTCCAAGTCCAGATTGGTCAACTAGGAGTCCAACTTGGTCATACTAACTCACACCAAGCCAAACTAAGTCACACTAGGCCTAACCAGCCTATTCTAGCAAGCACACACACTATCTAGGCTATACAAGCCAACAACACAATCACTAGGCATTCAAACCACACACACAGGCTATAAGCCATAGGTATACACCCATAGGCTATGTGCCCTGTATATAGGCCATAGCTATATTATACATAGACCACTACACACCTTCACACATATACATATATTAAGGTTAATCTAATTTATATAATAACACACATGTGCACATAGCTAAAATAGGACACAATATAGAAGGTATGTCTACATACATAATGCATGATTCATATGAACCTTTCATTTAGTATACAGGTATACCCCAAGCTGAAAACTGAAATAAGAGGCTAAAATGGTGAAATGCCTATGGACAGATGAAGGAGGTTAACATAGATTGGAACCATAATTCAAGGACTGAACAGGAAGAGTGATACTCCTGTGCTCCTTACAGAGCCTCCTCATTGATATGAATAAGTGCTCAAGAGGGCAGGAACTCAGATTTGTGTGTGTTAGTGAGGAACTCATTGTGGTTCTCAGGATTCTGTAATGTCAGTAGGGTGTGCAACTCAGGAATTTGGTTTCAATTCACATTTCATCTCAGTTTTATATAACATTCAGTTCAATCAACCATCTAGAATCAAATTCAAATTTAAAACCCAAACACAAACAGTATGCAGACTTTGTAATAGTCTAAATACACATGTAAGAACAATTAGTGGTTAAAAAACAGCATTTAAAAAACAGATTAAGAAGGAAAACAAATTTCAGAAAGTTCTAAACAAGAACTTGGTATCAGACAGTTAAACATTCCAACCCAAAACCATTTGAAACCTAATTAATTCATTCATAATCAAGGGAAAATACAAACCAACATGGGGGGGTCTAGTCGTGTCCTACAGTGTCACCAAGACGTGTCTACAGTGTCGAAACACTGTAACAGAGTGTCACAGGAGACAGTGCAGTGCACTGTCTCGTGCACGTGTGTCAAGCCACACAGGACACGACACACACATCCACAAGTGTCGTGCTCGTGTCCATAGATAGGGTAGGTATTTGTGCGTGCACAGTGTGTGCGTGATCCGTACGAGATCGAGAACTCCCTCGATACTCGATCATATCTCGTGAAACTTTGTGGGTGGTATGTCAGTCATAGCCCCTAGGTCGTGACAAAATATGGTGGTGTCTCGTGTCGTATCCAGTGAGAACTGGACACGAGGTAGCAGGACAGTGTGTGGGGGTATACACAGCGTGTTCGTGTCCAATTTGGACACGGACACGACACAGTCTCGTGCTCAGAAGGACACGAAATCAAAAGACACATATAAAACAAGATTTCTATTCAAATACTTTTCAAAAATAGCAACTAAAATCCCTTTGTGACATTTCATCGAACACCTATATGCATACCATGACACGTGTCCGATACGGACACCAAACGGACACGAACTCCACCCAAATTTTGGGGACACCTAGGGGACTCCTAGATCTAGACCTATATGCAAAGAAAACTGAAGTTTGAATCAATTTAAGGGGTTTTACCTATGTGTGCAAAAAGCTTGGAAAAGCCTCAAATGGGGGATTCTTCCTCTTGGTGCCAAATGCTCCAAATTGTCCCAAAGCTGGGATTAAACTCAGAAATCAGAAAATAGGAGAGTGTTAGGTTCTAATGCAAGAAACTAGGATCAAAAAGGAATTAAAATGGATTTATGGGGATTTTTGCAAGAGGGACAATACCTTTCCTTCTCCAATGTTGAAATGAATGAAAGAAGGAGGCAAGCCCTAGAGAATAAGTGTTTATATAGGGTGGGGATCCCTATGGCTGGTCATTTAGGGTTTGGTTAGGGTTAGGGCTTCTAGTTATGGGCCATGGGCCAAGTCATGATCAAAATAATCATTTAGCCATAAGTCATTTCATGAAACTATGAACCATGACTTAAATCCACTAAACCAAGTCCCCTCATTCTAAATTTAGTTTCTAATGACTAAATGTAGGTTAACCTAAGTTAGACTAGGGTAGGGTTAGCTTCTAGGCTAGCTCACTAGGTCTCAACAAGTCAAGTCAAACTAGAACTCACCAAATCAACAAATCACTAAATAAATCAAATAAGTCAAAATGACCAAAATACCCCTACGCTAAAAATAACAATTAAATCATCCTAATGACGTGGTTAGGCTCTAGGTCATACAGTCTCTGAGGTTTCACTAACAGCACATCAAAATCACAAGTCATGACTTAAACCAGTTTTAAATAGTTTAAAAATAATTGAAAATCACCAAAAATCACCATGTGAATTAAATATCAATAAATAATAATTATAATTACAAAATTTCAAAAATACCCTCATCTAGAAAACTGGGTGTTACAATCCTACCCACCTTATAAAAATTTCGTCCTCGAAATTAAGATGATCGCACCTCTCCTAGGTCAAACCCCCAAGCAATCAAAGTCGAAGCAATACAATCTTACTGGTCGTGATTCCACAGTCTCGAACAGGGTAGCTACACTATCTAGCAATCACAAGCAATATCATGGCAGGTACTAAGGAAAATCACACATGGAAGTGGGAAGAAAGAACAAGAAGGTCAAACCTGCTAATCCATCACCTGCGATGTCAGTCTCCTCAGCTGCCATCGTAAAAGCTCCACCCCTCTGGTGCTGAGCTACAGGTGGCCTAGCCCCCTCAAAAGGAGGTGCAATGGGACAATCTATCTTCTGGTGGGCAGCTGACCCACAGAAATAGCAAACCCTCAACCTCTTCCTGCACTGCTCCCAGATGTGTCCCGGCTTCTTGCAGTAGGAACAACTGATCGCCTTCGGGTCCTGACCCCGATACTGATGCTGCACCTGCTGAACTCCCACTGGTGCCTGTGTCTGCTGAGTCTGCACATGAGGCCTCTTGGCCTGGCCTCCGCTGCTGCTGGTACCGTGAGCGTCCCGTCCCCTCTTGAGCCTAAGCTCAAGATCATCCTCCGCCAATAAGGCTCCCGTCAAGATCTCCTCAAAAGTAGCATCTATGTTCCCCTTGGTCAGGGACTTGACCTCCTTGACCAGACCCTTCCGGAACCTCTGGGCCTTCGCCGTCTCGCTCAACCCCTCAACAAACCTGCCAAGACGGCCAAACTCTCCCGCATACTCTTCTACTGAGAGGCTCCCCTGGACCAAGTTCTCAAACTGCGTCTCCAAGGCTCTGACTGCTGAATCTGGGAAGAACTTCTTCTTGAAGAAGCCCCTGAACTGCTCCCAAGTCTGCCCTGGTACCCCCACCCTGGGGTCCGACTGATACCAGGTGCGGGCAAGATCTCGCATCCGGCTAGCTGCTGCCTCGATCTGAAGGTCTGCTGGAATCCTGGCCAAGCGGAAGATCTCGTCCATATGCTCGATCCACTCGTCGGCATACCGGATCCCCTCTGTCCCCAAAAAGTCTCTGGGGCTCATCTTCTGAAACTGCTCGATCCCCGGTGTCTTCGGCTGCCGGATCACTGGTCGGGCTGCGACTGTCGTCAGGACCAACTCCATGCCTCGGTCCTGTCGGGCCTGCTGTCGGTCCATAAACTGCTGGAAGTAGGCGAACATCTGTGCCGCATCCACGTGTCCTGTAGGCGGCGGCTGCTGGAACTCCATCTCTGGGATGACTGGGTCCTGCCCCCGAGCTGGTGGAGGCACACCCCCTGCTGCTGCTGCTGAAGTCTCAATATGGGCAGAGGTAGCAGGAGCTGCATCCACCTGACCCTGCTGATCTTGCTGAGAGGCGGCAGTCCCCTCTACAACGACTGCTGCACCCGAGCGATGTGATCGTATCTCCACCATCCTGAAGACAGATCGAACATGGAAGTCAATACTGAGCAGGAATCGATATATCAAAGGAGGACAGTTATTTCAAAGAAGACAAATCAGTACGATATGTAGATGGCATGATTCAAAGCAGAATTTTCCTAACTGTGATTGAGTGCCTCTCCGGTAAAGCCTATCTCTCAGTCCTATCGCAGGCTCGCAGCAGTACAACTAAGTCGCCGTACTACTACGATATCGCACTAATACGACTCTCGACCTGCATGGACCACCACTAAAAACGTGTCACGACCCGCACCCACTGTGAGGGTACGAGTACGTAACAGCGCCCAGCCTACGCCGCAGTGTCGGCGGTAGAACGCTGTTCTAAGTCTCTAACTAACCATCAACTCATACAGTATATAATATACTCATCATGATCAACTCCGAACGGAGGACAAGTATAAGATAAGGTGTATCTCAATCACAGTCTAAGCACGATAAGATAACACAGAATTGTAACTAAGAAATTGAAGACAAAACTAATACTGAAATAATAATAACATCTGAATAATCTCAAATACATCTCAAGTCTCAATTCTATACAACAAGCTCTAAGAAAAGTAAATGCAAGTCTACTAGACTAAATCCCGATCACTCCTGAGTGTCGGGGCCATAGGTAGCTAAGCCATCTCCTCAGTAAAATGTAGGGCATGTATCCTCAGGGCAATCATCTGTAAAATTTTCAACAGGTCCAGTCAGGACAGGAACGAGCACATCTCATCTAGAAAACCCAAGTAAATGACAGAGAACTATAGAGCAGTTATAGACAGTTGTATTGATAAAAATGGCAGTTTATATTCAGGTGATGGTAAGAAGACAGATAAAGTGCAAGGAAAGTAAATACTAAACAAGAAAAGAATCATAGCAATGAAGACTGTAAAAATAAAACTAGCTGAACCAGGGTAATATGATATAAAGTCCAGACAACATGTAGACCAGTGTAACTCTAATGTAAGTCCAGTACAGGATGAATCTCATACAAGATGAATCCAGCAAGGGACGATTCCAGTCATAGTGATCAATGATTCCAGGGTGAGTCCAGCCTATACTCTAACAGTGTGTTTTAAAATACCGAGATCGACATGTAAACGGCTATGGGTAAATCCGGCACATCACACACCTGGCCGGGTGTGAGATGGCTATCATTCCAGTAGATTCCAGTAGGGGTGATTCCAGTAATGGGGTATGTCTACTTGTCTTACTCTAGTATTTCCCCTCCCAGCAAGTGAATCCAGAATTTCGATACAATGATTCAAGATGAGTCCAGCCAAGTACAATGATACCAGTAAATGATTTCGGGGTGATTCCAGTAATGATTCTAGTAGGTGATTCCAGTAATAAAAGCCGGAAACGACGATACCAGTAAATAAGGCCAGAATAAATGTGTGTCGTATACATGAATCCAGAAATAACAGTACGTGTTTGTAACAGGGAATTACATACAGCTAACTAGAACTGAAATACAGTAATTGACAAATAAATGAGAGAACTATCAGAGAATGTACTCGCCTGCTACTCTGAGGAGAGTAGTGAAATATCAGATGTCTGTACCGGAGTCACAATGTCCTAAACAGAGTAATATGGGTCATGATATGTAAAATACAAGAGAAATGAAAGCTACAATGCAAACTACATGATTTCTAGGTCAATCTAGGTCAAAGTCAACTCTAAGTCAACCCTGGTCAACTGTCTTAGGTCAAACTAGGTCCAAGTCCAGATTGGTCAACTCGGAGTCCAACTTGGTCATACTAACTCACACCAAGCCAAACTAAGTCACACTAGGCCTAACCAGCCTATTCTAGCAAGCACACACACTATCTAGTCTATACAAGCCAACAACATAATTACTAGGCATTCCAACCACACATACAGGCTATAAGCCATAGGTATACACCCATAGGCTATGTGCCCTGTATATAGGCCATAGGCCATAGCTATATTATACATAGACCACTACACACCTTCACACATATACATATATTAAGGTTAATCTAATTTATATAATAACACACATGTGCACATAGCTAAAATAGGACACAATATAGAAGGTATGTCTACATACATAATGCATGATTCATATGAACCTTTCATTTAGTATACAGGTATACCCCAAGCTGAAAACTGAAATAAGAGGCTAAAATGGTGAAATGCCTATGGACAGATGAAGGAGGTTAACATAGATTAGAACCATAATTCAAGGACTGAACAGGAAGAGTGATACTCCTGTGCTCCTTACAGAGCCTCCTCATTGATATGAATAAGTGCTCAAGAGGGCAGGAACTCAGATTTGTGTGTGTTAGTGAGAAACTCATTGTGGTTCTCAGGATTCTGTAATGTCAGTAGGGTGTGCAACTCAGGAATTTGGTTTCAATTCACATTTTATCTCAGTTTTATATAACATTCAGTTCAATCAACCATCTAGAATCAAATTCAAATTTAAAACCCAAACACAAACAGTATGCAGACTTTGTAATAGTCTAAATACACATGTAAGAACAATTAGTGGTTAAAAAACAGCATTTAAAAAACAGATTAAGAAGGAAAACAAATTTCAGAAAGTTCTAAACAAGAACTTGGTATCAGACAGTTAAACATTCCAACCCAAAACCATTTGAAACCTAATTAATTCATTCATAATCAAGGGAAAATACAAACCAACATGGGGGGGTCTAGTCGTGTCCTACAGTGTCACCAAGACGTGTCCACAGTGTCAAAACACTGTAACAGAGTGTCACAGGAGACAATGCAGTGCACTGTCTCGTGCACGTGTGTCAAGCCACACAGGACACGACACACACATCCACAAGTGTCGTGCTCGTGTCCATAGATAGGGTAGGTCTAGGGCTAGGTCTAAAGGTGCCTGAATCGAGTCTAAGTGTCCTCGTGTCCGCGTTTGGAACGCGTATCAGTGAACAATTTCGTGCGTGCACAGTGTGTGCATGATCCGTACGAGATCGAGAACTCCCTCGATACTCGATCATATCTCGTGAAACTTTGTGCGTGGTATGTCAGTCATAGCTCCTAGGTCCTAATAAAATATAGTGGTGTCTCGTGTCGTGTCCAGTGAGAACTGGACACGAGGTAGCAGGACAGTGTGTGGGGGTATACACAACGTGTTCGTATCCAATTTGGACACGGACACGACACAGTCTCGTGCTCAGAAGGACACGAAATCAAAAGACACATATAAAACAAGATTTCCATTCAAATACTTTTCAAAAATAGCAACTAAAATCCCTTTGTGACATTTCATCGAACACCTATATGCATACCATGACACGTGTCCGATACGGACACCAAACGGACACGAACTCCACCCAAATTTCGGGGACACCTAGGGGACTCCTATATCTAGCCCTATATGCAAAGAAAACTGAAGTTTGAATTAATTTAAGGGATTTTACCTATGTGTGCAAAAAGCTTGGAAAAGCCTCAAATAGGGGATTCTTCCTCTTGGTGCCAAATGCTCCAAATTGTCCCAAAGCTGGGATTAAACTCAAAAATCAGAAAATAGGAGAGTGTTAGGTTCTAATTCAAGAAACTAGGATCAAAAAGGAATTAAAATGGATTTATGGAGATTTTTGCAAGAGGGACAATACCTTTCCTTCTCCAATGTTGAAATAAATGAAAGAAGGAGGCAAACCCTAGAGAATAAGTGTTTATATAGGGTGGGGATCCCTATGGCTGGTCATTTAGGGTTTGGTTAGGGTTAGGGCTTCTAGTTATGGGCTATGGGCCAAGTCATGATCAAAATAATCATTTAGCTATAAGTCATTTCATAAAACTATGAACCATGACTTAAATCCACTAAACCAAGTCCCCTCATTCTAAATTTAGTTTCTAATGACTAAATATAGGTTAACCTAAGTTAGACTAGGGTCACCATGGCTAGGGTTAGCTTCTAGGCTAGCTCACTAGGTCTCAACAAGTCAAGTCAAACTAGAACTCACCAAATCAACAAATCACTAAATAAATCAAATAAGTCAAAATGACCAAAATACCCCTAGGCTAAAAATAACAATTAAATCATCCTAATGACGTGGTTAGGCTCTAGGTCATGCAGTCTCTCAGGTTTCACTAACAGCACATCAAAATCACAAGTCATGACTTAAACCAGTTTTAAATAGTTTAAAAATAATTGAAAATCACCAAAAATTACCATGTGAATTAAATATCAATAAATAATAATTATAATTACAAAATTTCAAAAATATCCTAATCTGGAAAACTGGGTGTTACAGTGCTGGGTACATAAAGGGTGCCTGCTGCATCGTAGGTGCTTGTTACATGGCTGGTGCTGGATGCATCGTTGGTGGTGAATAGACTACTGGCGCTGGAGGAGGAATGGGTGCTGGCACTGGAGTCTGCGAATGGAACTACGACGGTGGTGGAATGTCGTCCCTGCGGAACCTCGAGTACTGTGGCTGAGCCGGATCGCCCTGGTGAGTAAGCTGGCCTCCCTTTGTCGGTAGGGTCTCGTAGGTGAAAATTTTGCCAACGACCGGTGGAGTGTTCAGTGCAGCGTTGTTCCTGTCTTGCGAATCCAATGGCTGAAAACAAAGAAAATCATTAGACGATAGAAAGATTCAAACAGGATGCATAAGGGTACTTGAAGTCGAGTATAGAAGTCAATAACGTAGTTTCAACTCATGGAGATGTTCCTCAGGTTCCTATTCCTAGTCCTAGTAGAGGACTCGTAGTAGTATGGCTAACTTAAGTACTACCACGGTTTCGCTGTCTTTGAAAAAACTGACCTGTATGGACCAACATTAAAACGTGTCACGACCCGCACCCAATAATTGGGCATGAACCGTGTACACGTCCAGCCTACGCCGCAGAGTCAACGGTAGAACGCTGTAAATGTATTATGAACAATCACGCAATAAAAGATATTACCCACATGGGAAAATACAACTCAATATCACAACTCAGCATCTAGAAGATAAAAATAAATAGAACCATCTCATAACAGGAAATGTGTGATGACTAAAAATAAATCTCAACTACATGTCTCAAAAATCAACTCAGTATCTACTATAATGTCTCAGCACTAACTAAAGATAACTAAGCAAACACAGTAGGATCAGATGCTGCATAATCCTCTTGATAAGCAAAGTCCGTCTCTACTGTATCTTCCATGTACGGGCCATACTGGTCAGGGCACTCGACCTCTTCCCAATCACCTAAAATTTATTTGGTTACCCAGTCAGGATGGAACGAGTACAATTTGCTGAATGTAGTTCCAATATATGAAAATAACTATAAGACAGAGGTTAGACATCAATTATATGTTTTAAAAAATAAACAAAAAAAGATGTGAGAAAAGACGAAAAATCAACAGCAAATAAATAAACTAAAATACCTTTCCAACTGTTCGAAGTACCTTTGATATGTGATCAGTCTGGAACACTATACCGCGAGGTCTACGAGGTCTATTTGCATGAAATATAAACAATGTCTACGAGGTCTACTTGTAGAAATTAAACAATGTCTACGAGGTCTACTTGCAAAAATTAAACAATATCTACGAGGTCTACTTGCAGAAAATAAACAATATCTACGGTCGAATCACACATTATTGGTACTTCTCATTCCCGACTCAATAATTTATAATAGAATATAAAATGACAAAACCACATAACCAATGTTCAACAGTGAAATATAGTAAAAATCAATATCGAAAACAGACAATAAACTGCACTGGCCTGGCGTCTTGAGCTGCTGGTACGGGTCAAAATCCGTATCGAGGTCCAAGTAACCTATCATACCATATAAATCATGTCAAACATAATTCAGAAATTATAAATTAGCCTATCTATCTTCCTTAGCTTTTAGGGCCTGAATTAATTTCTAAATCGATTGTTAGACCAGTTAGGTTCCTATATTTAAATATTCTAAGGTACTTATAACCTTTCTTTAATACTACCCTTTCCTATATCAGTTCCTTCCTACTACTGTACTTTATATAACTGGCTATATGGTCAAACGTATCTTATCTATGTGCCAAAGCAATCTTTACTTATGTTTCAGACCTGACACCCTTGTTGGTGTCTCACCCTACTGTTTTGGCATCTGCCTAGCTTATAGGGGCTATTGTTAATCAAAAGGGAGGTTAAACTTTAGATATGACTCAACCCCAAAAGTCTGAATACTAAAGGTTAGTATAGTCTTTTCTTTCATCATGTTGCAATAGGATTAATACATCTATTAACCTACAATAGAGGTTCACTCCTAGGTTTCTTGTTCCATCTAACTCAAAGTGTCCTGAGGTTTGGGTATCACTATCTCGGTGTAGATTTGCCTTCATGAATAAATGGCTACTGCCCAAGAGTTTATACTTGTATCTAGGAACAAGGTAGCAGTAAAACTTATGGTCGAATCGTCCAAGGTACCATATAAAATCTGATTTAGATAGCATGTGGTTTCGAGTGTTATCGCTCGTTGGATACAAAGGACTCATGTGGTATGTCTGTAATGGATACGAAGAAGGTTTATATGGAAGTATCATGTGGGTAACAATTTGAGTCTAAAGGGAGTTCACACATCGTTTAAATCTGATTCTAAGGCTCCAGAGTTCACACATCAATTGATGAGTATCCTATGTTATGACTGATACTCTAGTTTAGGATACAACCCATGAGTATCCAACCCAGGTATTAGGGTACAGCTTCCCTTGGCAATGCATCTGAATACCTTAACTTGCTATATGGGTTCCCGTGGTATTTACTAATACTCTGCCTGATTACTGCATGTGGCACAACTAAGGTATAGCAAGGTATGAATTTACTTTAGTCTACCTGGAATCCTTACGCTCTTCTATCGGATACCATTCTCTTGTGAACGTAGTGAAGCAACCCCACTACCTAACATTTCGGGATAATACTGACACTAGTACCATGTCCACTAAAGGCAGGTATCGGTCCATCTATACTCGTGGATACATATAACATTCAGAGGGATGGGATAGATAATTTAGAGTTTTAGGAGTATTTTCTACTGTGCGAGGCATCATTGCAAAGAGGGAAAAGTTCCTTGGATCTGATAGTAGACTGATATCGTCAATAGTGTTACCATCCTGCATAGAGTATACTCAATGGCATTGGCCACATTTTACTGTTACTCCACTATGGCTCCTAATGTTCATGCCCAAATCGGTTAACTAAAATCATAGGGTCCTGGAACATAGAGATATGTATTGTTCAATTTGTACTAGGGACTCTTTTATGATTGCCCTTGCCCGAACCAAATTAACAGGACACTCGTCTTTGTTTCCAAACTTATACATGTTCTTGGTTACAATTTACTTTGCTTCTTCTCCAAAAAATCTACCAACCCAATTTCCATTGATATCTTCAACATGTATCAGCATGGTTGATATACAAACAATGCTTTCAGTTCAGTCTGCCCCTATTTCCCATGATACATGAAACTGTATCCTGTTATTCTGGTGCTCGATACATGAGCACACACTCCCCCAAATCTACTTCTAATCTTCTAACGTGCTGACAAAAAGAGGAACTAGTAACTTGGCATAGCAAAAAAGGATGATGAACTTACCTGTGTTTGAACATAAATTGACTTCTTCCTGGCATCAATTTGGTGGTTCTATCGGCAAGGGAATATGAACGGCTAGGGTTTGCTGGGCTGGAAATCGCAGTCATCCCTCCTCCTATATGTAGACAGGATTGAATCGAGGGAAGAATAGATAGAGGGTTTTAAGTTTTAAATCCAGATTGCCTTATCTCTTGATGAGAACAAATATGAATTCGACTAAGGCTTGGAGTAAAGGCCACTTTAGTATTCGCATGTTAATGGATTTTTTAATTTTTGAATAATAGCAATAAGGCGCCTGAAATATAGGTTTTTGCAAAGAACCCTATACTCCTTATTTGTTTTAGAAGAATGTTTACACACACTACACCTTATTTAATACTTAAGGAAAATTAGTGAAATTATTAACAAAGATTTATTTAAGGGTTTACATCCTCTGTTCCGTTCATTTACTAAAAAGTATAGGAAGTTCATCTTTCTTTCTGGAAGGAACTAAGAAGAAGGAGTCCTGCATTGGCTCAAGCAATACTTCATTTTGGGAAGCTTCAACTGCTCCTATGGTGAGTGGTTCGAAGTAATTTAACATTTTTAAATAACACCGAGTGTAATAAAGAACATCAGTATACTGTAAAGGAGATGCTATTTTATTGATCTGCACACCATCATTTACAACATGATTCTTAGCCTTAACAGAAGGCTTAGTAAGGTTGATAATCAGAGGAGGAGAAAGAGAAGGAGATGGTGAATGTTTGTTACGATGAAGGTCGATAACAAGAGGCTCAGAAGAGGTGAGCTTCCTTTGTTCCCTTTCTACAGCAGGAGGCTGTTTGTTATGAGAGAAAAGATGTATAGTCAATGTCTGAAAAGAAGAGGGACGAGTAGCAGGTCCTTTGACCGGGATCATGAGAACATCTTTTGAAGTATGTTTCTGATCTTCCTCACTATCCATCGCCAATACAACTTTCATGAACTCCTCCTTATACATCCGAGAGTCCGT
This sequence comes from Iris pallida, assembly GCA_029216955.1. Lineage (NCBI taxonomy): Eukaryota > Viridiplantae > Streptophyta > Magnoliopsida > Asparagales > Iridaceae > Iris > Iris pallida. Next base: position 4,630,794 of record JANAVB010014200.1, read on the forward strand.
AAAATATGCTTCAATACCCCTAAAAGGATTTAGGTCAGCTACTTTCTTTTGGACTTCTCCATCGATATCCACTTATTTGAAGCATTGATGTAAAATGGATGGTACAATGTTATGCTCATGCAGAAAGGGTCTTCCCAGCAAAGCATTGTAAGAGCCATGATTATCGATCACGTAGAAAGTAACCTTTGTACGAAGATTGCCTATTTGAACTTTCAGGCGAATCTTTCCCAAAGGTTCACTTCTTCCAGAATTGAATATTAAGATTGTCATGATGGGTGTTGAAAGATTATGTACAGAAATCTTCAATGCATATAATAAAGTCTTTGGCATGATGCTAAGTGCAGACCCAGGATCGATCAAAATGCGATCAACCTTCATGGTATCGACATATCCCGTAAAGTAGAGGGGTCGGTCATGACGATTATCTTCCAATATCATATCATCTTGTGTAAAGGTGATGTTTGGCATCAGCTCCATCGCATTATAATAATGAAGGCATGTTATAGGCTCTTTCTCTGGCTTCTTGAGGAATATTAGACAAGTATCAGCTTGCATCAAAGCTTCACTTAATGTTTTTCGAATTTCCTTCGAATGACGGAGGAGCTCAAAAATTGACAATCTAGCCGGGGTATTAGCCAGCTGAGCTAGTATATCAAAGTTATAAGGCTTCTTAAGTCCCAAAGTTGGAGACTTCTTCAATACTTTATCAAAATAGACAGGCTGTTTTTCTTTGTTAGCTGTCGTCGGTTTGGGAAGAGTTGGCTCTACTAGAGGTGATGAAGCTGATGAAACATTGGCAGCAGGAGAAGATAGTGCTTGAGGAGCCTCCAGAGCTGGAGCAGGATTTTCTTGACCTTCTGAATAGTCTCTTATGTAAGGTTTCCCAGACCTGGTACCAATTAAGACTTCTTCTTCGGATACAGGCTCAAAGGACACCATATTGTAACTCTTCGCCTGGATCTTGTTTCTGGAAGATTTTTTTTGGCGGGATGGAGAGTTTGTCCAGTAACCCAAACCAACCCGAGATTGATTGTGAGAAAGACATAGGGAAAGAGGTACAGGAGATCCCTTTCCATGGTTCAAACCAAAAGCCTTTTGTAGGTCATATCCCATTTTCATCATTAGTTCACGAGACTGTGGACTATACAGATGGAAAGCTGGTTGGTATTTGGCTTCTAAATTTGAAAATGTTGTCTCAGCAGGGGAAGAAGAAGAAAGATTATCTGCTGCTGAGATGAAGGTAGCAGTTAGGGATAGAAGATAATGTTCACCAAATAAAATCATATGACATGATTTATTTTTAGTGGGCTTCTTAGACTTGGTAGAAGAACGTGGTGCTTTGAAGTCCGCCACTAAATCTGGATGGATCCATATAATTTCCTCTTTATCGGTAGTAAGAGGAACAAGACCATCAGTTCGTGCAGGTGGAAGATTAACAATCTCCAGAGTAGTTCTCGGGATGGGGATGACACCATCCTGCACAAATTGAGCTGGAAAATCTCCAAACTGTAAAGAGACGACCTTAGCCGTTACAGTTTTTTCGTCTTGTTGGAGAGTGATTGCATCGAAATTGACCATCTCCTCAATTTTACCCTTGAGCACATAGCATGCTCGAGTAGGATGTCCAGTAAACCTGTGGTAAATACAATATTTAGGATGGTCAGTCTTACCAACTTTATCTGGCCATTTTGGTTCTGGCAGTTGAAGTTTATTGCTCTTGATGAGACAATCAAAGATACTCATGATATTATCTTCATCAAAAGAGTATTCTTCTTTTGGACATGGTGCCCGTTGTGGTGGTGCTGTTGGGATAGATGTTGGCTGATTTACATTGATAGCTAGGACTTCTTTGCCTTTGAGATTAATGGCCAAAGTCTCCTTGCTCTTGCGATTGTTCTGACGGCCACTATTATTTGGTGTAGCATGTTCTTCTTTGTCAAGATTAGGCATTTGAATACCTAATTGCTTGAACTTGTCAGCGCTCTCTTCTACTGCTTTGGCATTCACTATGAAGGAAGGCCTGTTCTGGAATTATGTTGATCCTGTCCACCCGCTGATTAAAGACAACAGGTTTGATTTGCAAGTGTCTATAGTCAAAGCATCTGGGGTTCCGAGAGATATTTTGAGTGCTTCACGGTAGAATTGTTTAGTAGTTTTATTATGTCATCGTTTGATTTTGATGAGAGCAGACATAGTCATGTCGTTGGTTCCCCCATAAAATTATTCCAAGAATATTTGTTTGAAGCCAGAGAAAGAGGTTATACAACCAATTGGTAAACTACGATACCAGTCATATGCTGCACCAGCTAAACAGCCGACAAATACTCTAGTAGGAAGAGCATCATTTGGTTGAAGTTGATCAGTCATTACTTCAAAGTGATTAAGGTATTGACTTGGAGACGTGCTGCCATCAAACAACATAATAGTAGGGGATTTGTATTTAGGAGAAAATTGGACCTCTTTCCATTCTATGGGATAGGGCTGTTTGATCCTAAGCTTCTGCAGGCCATCCTTCAGTTTGAAAGCTTCAAATTGAGTACGTAGAAGTTATACGGCCTCATTGGCATCTCCTATTGATTGTAGAGGAGTGGATTGATTTGATAGGTTAGGAGGGGGTACTACATGATAGGTACCACCTCCGGCACCAGATTGACTTGGAATAGCCTACACGAGAATGAAAGCGGTGTGAGGAGACTATACCCCTAGATCAATATTGATGGGAGCTGATGTTGTCACAGGTTCATGAGTCGGAATCAGATTTGTGACTGGTGGAACTGTATGTTGTGCCATGATCACAACATGCATGCCTGTCATCATCTCAGCCATGTTTTTCAAACTAGCCTCCAAAGCAGCGATTGTCTGCTCTTGACTGCTTGAACTGGAAGTATCTTGATCTTCTGTGACGATATAAGCAGTTACTTCTTTAGCCTTTGAAGATGAGCTAGTGGAGAGGATGGTCCTTTCAGAGCTTTCACTGTCAGCATCAAAGTCGTATAAAGAACCACCCCCAGAATGAGTGATAGGGATGTCTTTTTGACTGAAGAAATCTTGGTTAGAATCAAGAAAATTCTTTTGACCGAATGTGTCTTGGTCGAAAAGAATATTCCTTTGACCGACTATTTCTCGACTTCTTGATCTAGTATATTGGTATACTCCTTCACCGGATTTATGGATCCGATCTAAGTACTGTTGGCTGGGATTGCGGGATGCATTACGTCTTGGACGTTTTCCACTCCTAGTGCTTCGAGATGCCATGTTGACAGGAGCATAGAGCAATTCATCTTCATCCACTAAGATTGGTTCAGGAGTCTGAAAATAATTCAAACGGTCAAAGATGGACCGCTTGGCTGACTGACATCAGCATTTGATGACAACTTCATGGTAGTGATTGCAATGATGCTATTGGTCCACCGCTGGACGGAAGGAATTTACAACATTCCGCTTCTGTATTAAGAGTTCACGGAGGTCACTAACAGGACGAGAAGAAGTTGTAGGAATATAGTCCTTGACGATATTCGGGACATGGTTCCTGTTCTTGAGGTGTCTCATACCTTGAGTGTGCAAGGACATGCTAAGATGGTTAGCATAAGTCTTAGGATTTTTTACCTCAGAATTCTTCCTCTGGCGCAAGTTAGCAACTGGTGCAGGTTGCGCTTGATACATCTTATGATTTCCCAAGGTTGACCCTAATTAGCACCTGTTGATATAGGTGTGCAAGTATGATAGGGGAGCTACTTGTGCATCAACTTGAGATACTAGCAGTTTGTCTTGTCGGGATCTTGAAATACATAGAGTTGGTAGATCCTGCCCTGACCTGTTTGCAGTAGACATAATACCCTTTTGCTTGGAAAGCTTATTCTGAATAGAACCCATCTTCTCGACAGAGATTTGGTTATCTATGTTAAGGAGATTAGAATTCCTATCCGAATTAGCAGTACTTTCTACCCAGTCAATGACTCGAGCAGAATGAGGAAAAGCTAAAGGGTATTTTTCTTGATTTAGTGATTTCTCACTAAACTTCTGGTTTGGTGGCAAAGAATGAGCTACTAAACAGTGTTTCTCTTTACATTGTGCTAGTGCAGAAGTATGTGCAGGTTGTGCCAGAGCACGAACATGTGCAAGTTGTGCCAGAGCAGGAACATGCACAGATTGCGCCAGAAAGGAAAAGGCCAAAGGGTGCTTTTTAATGTTTTGTCCAGCAGTTTGTCGAGACGAAGTCTCCTTTAATTTTAGAGTCAGAAAAGTGAAGGGATTAGCCAAAAGACTGTCTTTCTTAGATTGCGCCAAGGCAGTGATGGGCGCAAGTTGCGTAGAAACAAGAATAAGTGTAGGTTGTGCCAGGGAAGTAAAGGCCAAAGGGTGCTTTCCCTTGCTTTGGACAGCAGTGTGTCGAGACAAAGTCTCCTTCGATTTCAGAATCGGAAAAGTGGAGGGATTAGCCAAAAGACTGTCTCCCTTAGATTATGCCAAGTCAGTGATGGGCGCAAGTTGCATAGAGGCAGGAGATTGTGCCATCGATGACTTAGGAGTCCAAACAGAGTGCGTCTTGCTCTTAACAGCGGCAACAGCGCACTTGGCACCCCCAGCCTTGATTATGGCCTCGTAGGCTGTCTGGTCGACTTGAACGACCAGATTCTTCTGCGTCTTGCCGATTGACTCGGTATCACATTGAGTTGTCACTTTCTCGTCGGAGGAGAAAGTCGTCCCCAGCAGAGTTACCATTTTGTTTGCATGAACAAAAATTTTCTTTGTTACAAACTTAGAAAAGAGTACAAGAGTACTATTGATTTCTGGGAAAGTACAACTATAGGAATCTGATCAGAAGACGATCACTTTAGCCCTTGGATGATGTGATATTGAAGACACGAGCCTCTGGAGGATGCAACAGTACTTTAGCAGGAGATTATGATCACTCTTGATGATTTGAGATTGATTTGAAACTCTATTTATAGAGTTCTTGAAATCATTGTTTAGCAGTTATTCTGGATTATGCGTGCTTCGGGTTGTGTGCCTCATGTTTACTTGTACGAACGGTTTCACTAACTGTTGAGGACGTACGGCATAGTTTGATTGAGATGAGCGTGGTCGTGGGCAGTATAGTGGGCACGTTCTGTGAAGTTAGTGGCTTGTACGTCACATCACTCAGTTCTGAACACTATTTGGTCACCTTGCACGAGCTTCATAAGGTTGTACGCGGGCGCAATATAGCAACTTGCGCGTGCAAGAGGTTGCACAAACTGCTATGGACGCGTGGCATCATTTGATTGAGATGCACGTGGTCGTAGGCAGTGTAGTAGGCACGCTTTACGACGTTAGTGGCTTGCGCACTATGTCACCCTATTTAAAAATAAGAGTTGATGAAGTGGCACAAACTAGTCAGGCTGCACATAGGCACAACTCAATAACTGGTTCATTTGACTAGGTCTTCTATACTGTACTAATTAATTCTCGTGCCACTCAATAACTTATGCGAACCAGCTGTCAGCATTAATTACATGCTGACAAAATTTTATCGAGTGCTGCGTTGCACGAGGTTAGAATGGATTTTCCTTAATCTCTGTGCTATCAGTTGCTAGATAATGATGATACCGTTACAGCTTCTCGAGGAATTGTGCCACATGGCGCTCGCGCAACCTGACTCCGGCGCAACCAGATGTTGGCACAACCTATTGCTGCACAACTTGATGTATTGGCGCAATGTAATGATTTTGTGCCATTTGATGATCAAACACTTTAATAGGTGGCGCAACTTGATTTTTAGCCTCTACATAACTATGCAAATATCTACTCAGCGTTATACCACAAATCACCTCTTCTGTATTACCGTATTCTTCGAGCCATCGCTCATACTTTCATTCTTCCCAACCCTGGAATTTCTACCTTAGCGACGCGATGGTCCCAAACCTTTCCATATTTTCATTCTAACCATATCACTATACTCCACAAGATACATCACAACAATATTATATTCAACATCTATAACATAATAGTAGAATTACATTCCATATGGTACATCATTACTGTAGTACGAAATCCATATTTATATCAACAATTTAATAATCCATGTTATATATAGCAAGTTGACAACAAAAATACTACTTTCTTTTATCATCGTTCTTTTTGTTAGTATTAACAAACTCATATCATAAATAATAAGACATGCAACATCTTTTTTTATTAAGTGTGAAGGTAAATGAAAAAAGGGTGAAAACTACCCACTATAAAGAAACGTCTATATGCCTCGACTGAATAAATCTTTGAATAATTTTTTTACATGAATCCAAGTCTAACCCGACCTTCGAGTTAATATGTCGACATAATGCCAGACCTTCGAGTTAACATGTCAGCATAATGCACTGCACGCAGTGGGACATTACATAATACACCACTCAAAATAAGTTTCGTCCTCGAAACTTATAAGAATATACTCCTCCAACTGCATCAATTGACCAAGGAAGAAAATTACTTACCCAATCTTGATTCAAACTCTTATACCGACTCCACGGCAGAATCACCATTCAAACAAGCATATTAAGACCCAAAATACTCAGATAACACCTTCCATTTTGAATCAACACTTGCACAAATCTTTCTTCACATAACAAATACATCTGCATCAACTCTCTCCACTTATGTATGTGTCTTCTCTTCCAATTCATAGTTGCATTAAAATACTCAAACATAGGAACTCAATAAACTCTATGAAGCATTTTTTTCTCGTCCAATTTGAATACGTCTTGCATAACTTCAATTATCACTAAAACATAACTTTTCCATCATTCCTTAATCAATGATAGCTCACTCACGCATTAGCCAAATCCAACCATTCTCATACTTACCAACATCCGTGCCTCCATCTACGACATGCCTCGTATAGAACCATACTTCTCAAACTTACTACATGAGCTAACACTAGGAAAACTAAGCTACAGACACAATATCAAGGAACCAAAACCAGACTATGGCAAACCTATCCAAGCACTATATTCCACTCTATTCTGAATGAAAGGAACATAACCAAGCCAATCAATACCTCCTTAAAAATCAAGTGTTGCAACTCAAATGATCCGCACAGTTCTCAAGATATCAAATTTAGTTATCAACCAAATTGCCAAACCTGCTGTATCAAAGTTCCAATCATACTTATACATCAAGAAGCAATTCTACAAAATTCTAATTTATCACAATTCACCAATGTATAGATCCACATTCTATCATCCATAAATTTCTCAATCTAAAAAAAATAACAAACCAAATCTGAATCACTTAATATACATATAACAATCATACTCTTCTAAACATGATCTCGATCCTGGTAACATAGTTTAATTCTAACCTAATTTCAAGTCACCATCATTCAATTTCCAATAGTTGATCTTAATTCAAAGCTAACTTGCAACATATCAAAATATGTACCCATCTCTCTCATCAACGTTCTTCCAATAATATAAAATCTTGAACAATCAAAATCAAATCTATTATATTAGCCAAAACTCAATCCTTCAACCAATTCTATATGTTGATGCGATTGCTAATCCAAGTACTCTAACATATCCACATAATAATGTTACTTTATGATATATCAATCCAAATCCAAACCAAATCTAATCCAAGAACTACAATATTACCATTCACTTTTTCCACGCATTTGATTTTGAATTATAATCCAATTCATCAATATTTTTTTCATCCATCACATCCATTCGAGTATAATCATCTAAGTTAATCCTACAACATGTAATCAATATAAGTAAATCCAAATACATTTTATTTTTCAACTGCAAGCAGTCAGTCAAATTTCAAGAACTAAATCAAATCCTAGACTTATCTTTCAATCCCATTATTCTCTCTTTATAACATAATCTACCTAGGCAACTCCTCTTAAGTCATCCTTTTAATCTCTAACGCTCAATGTTTGTACATCTGCCTAACCACTAGGCTAGCTAACTTACAATAAATGCTCAAACAACATATAACTCTATCTTCTTCGACAATTAGAAATTATCGCACATATTCTATGTCCTAGGACCAAAACTTACCCATTAATCTAAGGGATTTTACCCAAACTTAGAGAAACTTTTCTAACTCGAAACGTCTAATGAACCAACTTAGACCAGTGTCACACCCCGATTCGGTAGAATCGATAGTCATCCCCTGGGCGTGATGCCGTGAAAGCCTAAATTGCACCCGCACAAGGCAATTTCATAATGTTATAATTTATTATATAGAGAAATTGAACACATTTATATAGAAGGAAACTTTTTCTTTCACTGATAATATACTTGTTTACAAGACTCGATTACAAAAGAGGCCATACGGGCTTACAAATTGACTCGATGAGATAGTCATCCCATGCATTTATATTCCTTTATACAAAAGCAAAAAAATCACTCGTTTAGACCTGGGATCGACGAGAGTTCATGCGACATGGCACGATCTTGATCAGAGTCTTCAAAATGTTGTAGATTTTCCTTCACAAGTTTGTAAGGCTTCAAAATGTTCTTAGCGCCGCCTTCAGTTTTTCGACATGCTATTCTGGTTCGAAGCACCTGTGGAGAGAGGGGGTCGGTAATTAAACGTGTACTGGTGGGTGGCTAATTGTACATGTGCTCTCATTTGGTTCAAGAAATTATGGAAACATGCATACATATATTTTGTGAACTTTCTAGCCATCCTAATCAATTCATAAGAATATTTGAAAGACACAAATAGCATAACAACGATAGATCTTACCCACGGTAGAGCGTACCGTTGCAGTATAAGTTTACGATATTCTTTCCAACTATATTGATAATGATGAAATATAATAGAATGCAATTATGAGGGTCACTGGCATGACAAGTCATCCTGGACATATAGCTTGGTAAGATAGAGGTCCTTCAACACAGGTAGCGTGCCACGTTGAAAGCTACTGCCTACCGTGGCCTGCATCCAGCATAGCTATCCGTATTTCTTCCTAGGTCGGATCGGTCCTGTGGCCCCGGAATACCGTCCGAAGAAACAATCGCCCCTGTGCATAAATTGTCTGTGATCGTGCTAAGATAACAAGTTATTCAAGGCACATTTCATGGTATCATTACAATATTCATTTAACTGATTCAATCTTTGCTTAGCATAGTTCTATATAGCATGGTATTTAGAAAGCATGTTACAGTTATATGACAAGCAGTTCTTGTAGCTTCCCTTCCCGGAGAATTTTTTTCAAAATATTTTTTTGAATTATTTATTTGATTTAAATTGTGATTTTTAGGATTTTAGAAATGATTATTTAGTTAATTATTACGGTAGATGACTCTAGCCATAGTTGAGTTTTGAAGTACTAGACGACTAGGATTTGTGGCACGGGAGATGTAGTAGTGTGTCTTGACTAGTGTACTAGCCATGCCCCGGGAAACCTAGCCATAGGGATGTCCTAACTAGGAAAACCAGGACAAGTTGTGACATGAACATTATAAATAGTTAATTATTCATTATTAATATTATTTGACGTCTAGGTGACTCGGTCGCACCAAACTAGTCAAACTGAACCCGAACTGAGTCCAAGCCCATGTAGTCATGCGGTACGTCCAATGACAATCGTATTGATGTATTTTTGGTATGATTGTGTCGTATTCCATTTTAGTGATCTAAGGAATATTTCTAAATATTCTTAATTAAATATTATAAATATCATTATTAGTTTATATTCAATGATAATTGCCCTATACATTTTTGGGACTAGTAGACTATACAAATAATATATATACCATTTTGGTTTATTAAATTTTGTTATTATTATTATTAGTTATTTTGATTGTTATTTAATATTATTATTTTATTGGTTATATTATTTTATTGTCAAATAAATATAATGTATATATGTATGTGTATATAAATATATACGATGTACGTGTATATTTGTATGTATATATAAATATATTATATTATATCATATGTATTTGTATGTATATATAAATATATATTAATGTGTATGAGTGTATATATAGATAAATATTGTATATGTGTGCAGGTATACATATATGTATATAAATATTATATGTGTGTATTTAATCTATATATAAATAGATTATATAAATGTGCGTAGATGTGTATATATATATATATATATATATATGAATACGTATATATATATATATATATGTATATATGTGTAAATATATATAGGTAAATAGGTGTAAATATATAGATGTATATGTGTGTAACTATATTTGTGTATATAAAAAAAAAAAAATGTATATATGTGTAAATATATATAGGTAAATAGGTGTAAATATATAGATGTATATGTGTGTAACTATATTTGTGTATATATGTATATATGCATGGAAGTATATAGATACATGTGTAAGTATATATATATATATATATATATATATATATATATATATATATATATATATATTTTTTTTTTTTTTTTTTTTTTTTTTTTTATACTACCATGCATATATATGTATATATGCATGGTAGTATAAAAAGAAATGAAAAAGAAATAAAACCATAACACACAGCTCAGCCCACCTGAGCTGAACCCATCAGCCAACACAGGACCCAGCCAACTGAGCAAAAGACCCAGCAAACCCGAGAGGAACCCCCTCCTTCGGCTGAACACTTCCCATAGTTATATATATACTTCGTATATATATTACGGTTGGATCGAGAGGAGAAGTCAAACTCTAAACCCTAACCAAGATCGCCGTTACCTTCCCCACACATGGGTGACCCACCCGCCGCCGGCGCGCCGCCGCGCGGCCACAGGCCTGCCAGCAGCAGCGCTCGAACCGCGCACAAGGGAAGAACAGGACAGCAGCGGCCCGACTCTCTCCCCAACTTTACAGGTAAATTTCTTCCATGTTTTGCCATCGAATCTCAAACCAATTGGTTCTATAGAAGCACAACCTATAGGGCTTTAAGTCCTGTCAAATATTTTGTAGGATGCAGCCCTAGATTGTTAGTTATATCGACTCAAAGTCGAGGAAAAACAGTCCAAAATAGAGCATTGGAAACAGACCAACGACACCACTTTACACCCAATTTATTTCCAAACCATACACGATTTCACAGAACCACTTGAACAGTAATATAGACAACGTATAGAGCTTCACAACCTTTTTTACGGATTTGAAAATCATCGACTACATGTCAAGAAATTCGACCCCAAAGTTTACCGAAAAACTATTTTCAAAACTTGAAAAACCATCCACACGACGTGCGTCCCGCCATTCCGGGTGACATGGTCGCGAACCGAAAGCATCGAAAGCTGCGTAACGGCTTCGTGGTCGTGTCGGCTTTGACGGAATTTAAATTGGTCGTGTGTGCGCGACGAATTTGATACATATCCGTCAAAATTTACCGTATCGTGCACCTGGCAAATTTCTCAATTACTTTATGTACGCTCGTCAGATCTAGATGAAACTTACGCCATCAGGACCGTATCATTTTTTTGGTGCTGTATGCCAAGTTTGGTCCGATTCTGAGACAGTTGGTAAAATCGCCGTTTTGCGGGCCCTACGGTCCGACTCAATGGGTGATTTTGTGCACGGCCCGCCGGAATCCAACTTTGGACATACGGTTGGGTTCGTATCAAAAAACCGGATCTGTAAAAATGTAGTTTGATGACTTTAGAGACCATTAACTCTGGCACATTTTTCGGTGCGAAATGGGTCCAACGGAGGACATCGTTTTTGTCCAAAATTACCGTTTTGCCCCTTTGTCCAGAATTGGACTTAAAGACAGGTAATTCTAGCTAATTTGACTATTCTGAGAATGTTGGTAACGTTTATTTTAGCTTTCGGAGACAGTTGTGATGACTTGGACTTTCTGACTTGTGATTGGCGATACATTATTGGTTCTCCGTGCAAACCCCAGGCAAGTATACCTTGCCAACTCGTACAGTATAATTTATATAAGTATTCATCTTCTCGCTGTAGTTCTTTTCTTTACATTCATGATTGTTTGTTCCATGTCTAGTACACTCATCTTGTTACAGTTTTACTTTACATGTTTCTATTTGTCTGCACATTCTTGTTCCTTTCTGGTATGATATTTCTATCTGTTACACTGTGCTAGTTCCATATGTATTCCTTGATAGAGTCGTCTAGTCCTACACCACGATTCCCTTGACTTGATTATGACTTGACTTGACATGACTTGAGTAGGACTTGACTTTGACATTCTATAGATTGGGAGTACTTACCTTGACTACGGTCAATAGAATTTTATACTAGGATTGGCTACCGTCTTGGTTGTGTGTACTTGCCTTGACAGCGATTGAGACACTATAGATTGTGAGTACTTGCCTTGACTGCAGTCTATAGCCAGCCATTTCTAGTATGGCATGCCAGTGTCTTAGGATCCTTGTGTTTAGATCTTGTGTCTTGGTCCATTTTGTCTCGTTGGATGTCCTTGATTGTTCCTTAATTCTTTGTATATTTGTACTGTCACATGTTGGCTTGTATATTATGTATCTTGCTAGTCCTCTGAGGACCTGATGATCTCTTCAGGTTTAGCGATTGCATGGAGTTAGTTAGTAGTTCTGGATGGCAGATGTGATGATACGTTTGCTGGATTCAAGTATCGTTATTGTGTTTATTATCCTCTCGTGCTTTATATTCAGTATCATGTTATATTCTGCTTATTTTATAGACTCATATTATTCTTAGAGTCTAATCGAACAATATGCTAATGGGCTGCAGACCATGACCCATACTTGTTCATTCTTGTTTTATATGATTCATGTGGATTGAGATATAGTTTAGATTAGACATGACACCCTACTCTAGACAGCTTATACGTACTCGAGTCAGGCAGGAGTCCGCTCGATACGTAGCTGGCTTGCTCACGAGCTCGCGTCCGAAAAGCGGGTGCGGGTCGTGACAAGTTTTTGTGGTGTTCCATGCAGGTTAGAGCTTACCGTATCGGTTACGTAACTGTACTGATACGATCCTGCGACTATGACTAAACCTTAGAAATCTCAATCCACACTGCCTTGAAAAGTCTCTAGAAATTTCTCTACCGCCTTTGAAATTTCATAGTTGTTCTCGATTATACTTTCTTGCTTTCCGTACCATTGATTCTCGCCCCTTTTTATTTCGAGGTGACGAACGATCGTGCTGTCTAGAATCTATTAGAAATTCTTAAATTATAGTATATACTGCTTGACTATTGAATATTGGTTGTTTATATATATGAGGGATTATATGTACCATATGTCCTAGATAGTCTTGGAAGAATTTTTAGTCACTAGTTAGAAGATTATATAATTTTAGTGACCTGTGTTTCAAGGGGGTAGTGTGACCAAAGGTGGGTAGAAGTCCTCGAGATTTCGTAAATACCAATGACTAGAGAAGGTTATAGAAATATTTATGAGAAATTAAATTTGAGGAGAATGAGGTAATAGTAGACTTTGATATTTAAGGAATGGTTAGAAATTAGAATTTCGTGGACGAAATTATTTTAAGGTGGGTAGATTTGTAGCTTCCCTTCCCGGAGAATTTTTTTCAAAATATTTTTTGAATTATTTATTTGATTTAAATTATAATTTTTAGGATTTTAGAAATGATTATTTAGTTAATTATTACGGTAGATGACTCTAGCCATAGTTGAGTTTTGAAGTACTAAATGACTAGGATTTGTGGCACGGGAGATGTAGCAGTGTGCCTTGACTAGTATACTAGCTATGCCCGGGAAAACCTAGCCATAGGGATGTCCTAACTAGAAAAACCAGGACAAGTTGTGATATGACCATTATAAATAGTTAATTATTCATTATTAATATTATTTGACGTCTAGGTGACCCGGTCGTACCAAACTAGTCAAACTGAACCCGAACTGAGCCCAAGCCCATGTAGTCATGCGGTACGTCCAATGACAATCGTGTTGATGCATTTTTGGTATGATTGTGTTGTATTCCATTTTAGTGATCTAAGGAATATTTCTAAATATTCTTAATTAAATATTATAAATATCATTATTAGTTTATATTCAATGATAATTGCCCTATACATTTTTGGGACTAGTAGACTATACAAATGATATATATACCATTTTGGTTTATTAAATTTCGTTATTATTATTATTATTATTATTAGTTATTGTGATTGTTATTTAATATTATTATTTTATTGGTAATATTATTTTATTGTCAAATAAATATAATGTATATGTGTATATAAATATATACGATGTACGTGTATATTTGTATGTATATATAAATATATTATATTATATCATATGTTTTTTAATGTATATACAAATATATATTAATGTGTATGAGTGTATATATAGATAAATATTGTATATGTGTGCATGTATACATATATGTATATAAATATTATATGTGTGTATTTAATGTATATATAAATAGATTATATAAATGTGCGTAGATGTGTATATATATATGAATACGTATATATATATATATATGTGTAAATATATATAGATAAATATGTGTAAATATATAGATGTATATGTGTGTAACTATATTTGTGTATATATGTATATATGCATGGAAGTATATATGCATGGAAGTATATATATATATATATATATATATATATATATATATATATATATATATATATATATATATATATATATATATATAAAATATATATATATATATATATATAAAATATATATATATATATATATATATATATATATATATATATATATATATATATATATATATATATATATATATATATATATATATATATATATGTAAAGTAGTATAAAAAGAAATGGAAAAGAAATAAAACCATAACACACAGCTCAGCCCACCTTGGCTGAACCCATCAGCCAGCCCAGGACCCAGCAAACTGAGCAAAAGACCCAGCAAACCCGAGAGGAACCCCCTCCTTCGGCTGAACACTTCCCATAGTTATATATAAACTTCGTATATATATTGCGGTTGGATCGAGAGGAGAAGTCAAACTCTAAACCCTAACCAAGATCGCCGTTACCTTCCCCACACATGGGCGACCCACCCACCGTCGGCGCGCCGTCGCGCGGCCACAGGTCGGCCAGCAGCAGCGCTCGAACCGCGCACAAGGGAAGAACAGGACAGCAGCGGCCCGACTATCTCCTCAACTTTACAGGTAAATTTCTTCCATGTTTTGCCATCGAATCTCGAACCAATTGGTTCTATAGAAGCACAACCTATAGGACTTTAAGTTCCGTCAAATATTTTGTAGGATGGAGCCCTAGATTGTTAGTTATATCGACTCAAAGTCGAGGAAAAACAGTCCAAAATAGAGCATTGGAAACAGACCAACGACACCACTTTGCACCCAATTTATTTCCAAACCATACACGATTTCACAGAACCACTTGAACAGTAATATAGACAACGTATAGAGCTTCACAACCTTTTTTGCGGATTTGAAAATCATCGACTACATGTCGAGAAATTCCGACCCCGAAGTTTACCAAAAAACTATTTTCAAAACTTGAAAAACCATCCACACGACGTGCGTCCCGCCATTCCGGGCAACGTGGTTGCAAATCGAAATCATCGAAAGCTGCATAACGGCTTCGTGGTTGTGTGGGGTTTGACGGAATTCAAATTGGTCGCGTGTGCACGGCGAAATTGATGCGTATCCGTAAAAATTCACCGTATCGTGCACCTTGTAAATTTCTCAATTACTTTGTGCACGCTCGTCAGATCGAGACAAAACTTGCGCCATCAGGACCGTATCGTTTTTCTGGTCCTGTATGTCAAGTTTGGACCGATTCTGAGACAGTTAATAAAATTGCCGTTTTGCGGGCCCCACGGTCCGACTCAACGGGTGATTTTGTGCACGGCCCGTCAGAATCCAACTTTGGACATACGGTCGGGTTCGTATCGGAAAACCAGATCCATAGACATGTAGTTTGATGACTTTAGAGAGCATTGACTCTGGCATACTTTTCGGTACGAAACGGGTCCAACGGCGGACATTATTTTTGCCCGAAATTACCGTTTTGCCCCTGTGTCCAGAATTGGACTTAAGGACAGGCAATCCTAGCTAATTTGACTATTCTGAGAATGTTGGTAACATCTTTTTCAGCTTTCGGAGACAGTTGTGATGACTTGGACTTTCTGACTTGTGATTGGCGATATATTGTTGGTTCTCCGTGCAAACCCCAGGCAAGTATACCTTGCCAACTCGTACAGTATAATTTATATACGTATTCATTATCTTACTGCAGTTCTTTTCTTTACATTCGTGATTGCTTGTTCCATGTCTAGTACACTCATCTTGTTACAGTTTTACTTTACATGTTTCTATTTGTCTGCACATTCTTGTTCCTTTCTAGTATGATATTTCTATCTGTTACACTGTGCTAGTTCCATATGTATTTCTTGATAGAGTCGTCTAGTCCTACACCCTGATTCCCTTGACTTGATTATGACTTGACTTGACATGACTTGAGTAGGACTTGACTTTGACATTCTATAGATTGGGAGTACTTACCTTGACTACGGTCTATAGAATTTTATACTAGGATTGGCTACCGTCTTGGTTGTGTGTACTTGCCTTGACAGCGATTGAGATACTATAGATTGTGAGTACTTGCCTTGACTGCAGTCTATAGCCAGCCATTTCTAGTATGGCATGCCAGTGTCTTAGGATCCTTGTGTTTAGATCTTGTGTCTTGGTCCATTTTGTCTCGTTGAATGTCCTTGATTGTTCCTTACTTCTTTGTATATTTGTACTGTCACATGTTGGCTTATATATTATGTATCTTGCTAGTCCTCTGAGGACCTGATGATCTCTTCAGGTTTAGCGATTGCATGGAGTTAGCTAGTAGTTCTGGATGGCAGATGTGATGATACGTTTGCGGGATTCAGGTATCGTTATTGTGTTTATTATCCTCTCGTGCTTTATATTCAGTATCATGTTATATTCTGCTTATTTTATAGACTCATATTATTCTTAGAGTCTAATCGAACAATATGCTAATGGGCTGCAGACCATGACCCATACTTATTCATTCTTGTTTTATATGATTCATGTGGATTGAGATATAGTTTAGATTAGACATGATACCCTACTCTAGACAGCTTATACGTACTCGAGTCGGGCTGGAGTCCGCTCGATACGTAGCTGGCTTGCTCACGAGCTCGCGTCCGAAAAGCGGGTGCGGGTCGTGACAGTTCTATAGCCAGTATACGTGAGATGTCATGTAATAATTTATTGGAATAAGCACTTGAGTCGTTGTATTTACATCTATCATAGCATATTTTCGGTGTTGTGGATTGATTGAAGAATAAGAGGGTCGAAGGTAAAGAAGGGTCAGCCACTTACTTTGATTATTTGATTGAGGCGAGAGAACCGTTGGTTATGCTAGACGGCGCCTACGCGATCACTTGAAATCGCATACGCAACATATTAGAACACTGTCGCATTCAATGAGTTCGATACAAATACAGAGTTCAAAAATGCAAGCCATAAAAACTATAAAATGAAGAACAAGTAGGCAACTCTAGAGGGGGATGAATAGAGTTTATGACAATAATATACAATTAAAAATTAAACTCTTTCATCAATAGTTAATAATCAGAGTAAATGCAAAAATTGTAAAGAGCGAGAAAGCATATGCAAACACAGCCGATTTTAACCTGGTTTCCCTCGTGGAGGACTAGTCCAGGCCTGAGAACTCTAGCTCAGAATTAAATCTACTATTTGTGAAATAGTAGTTACACCCCGTGCATTTTCTTCAGAAGACCACGTCAACTTCTTACAGAGATGCTTGGTATTTTCCAAGCGACTTTTTGAACACTTGCACAAACTCCTAATTGAAGAGTACTGAGCACTTTGAGGCTTAGGGAGCTTGTAGCTAGTAGATGAGAAGGGTAAGGCTTGTGTAAGGCTTTCGAGAGAAGAGAAGAGAAGAGAAGATTGGATGATTGAAAAAGTTAGAATTCAAGGCCTATTTATAGGGTTCTGGATAGGCAGAATTCGGCAAGAATTCTGGGTCAAGAATTCAAATTTTTGGCCGTTGGACAACTAGCATACAACAAACCCTAAAAATTAGGGTCTTAGATTTTAGGGGACAGAATTCGGTCCGAACTCTGTGTAGAGGCAGAGTTCGGCCCGAACTCTGTCTCCAGAAGACAGAATTATTCTAGTGGGCTGTATGGGCTAGTTTGGTTTTGGTGGAGCTTTTGGTTTGTGGTTTGTGGTATAGGTAAAGGCCCAAAGTGCTCAGTGCGACTCAGTTTACATTTATCTAGACTCAAGAAAAGTGTAAAATACAGACTCAAAACCAGGTATGCTGCAGGTACGAGCCGTCTTCCGTCTTATACTGAGTTCAGTCTTGATGTGTCATATTAAATTATGACAAGTATCATATTGTCAATTTTAGCAATATTACTGTAATTTTGTGTCAACGATCTCCCCCATATTGATAATTGACAAAATGATATTTGTATATCCAATGTTCATACTTGGACACATTTATAAAAGTAGTAGCTCCCCCGTAATCAGTGCAGAGCTAGCAATAGCTCCCCCGTAAATATTGCTACGTTGTAAGCCAACGTTCCTTTTGTCCTGATAAATACAATCTTTCCCAAAGCACAGATACACAATATGATATGATAATATGAATATGAATATCAAATAATTCTTCCCCTTTTGTCATTTATCAAACATACCAAAGTAAATAAAAATAAACTGGAAGCACACCAAAGTAATCATAAACTGCATAAAGTGTCTCAAGAGTCACAGATAATAGAGAGGTCTAATACAATAAAAAGCAACTACATAAACTAGAAAACCATAGTGCATAAAAAAGTAAACATAAGATCCTCAACATCAGTAGCAAGTATGAGACCACATCCACCACGGAGCTCGTGAAGGTCCAGTGTCGTCAGATGGATCAGTGAATGAACGACGAGGATCCACGAAAGCCGCATCCGAATCCAGATAGCGTATAACCCAAGGGTCATCGATACGATATCCGTTGCGAGCAGGGTCCCTCTCCATAGGAATAGGTATAGAAGAATGCCGAGACATAGAGTACCGGACATCATGCGGTGAGTTGCTGATGGCACTCATCTGCAGGGTGGTACGGTAGTCAAGCTGGGTCCAGCAATCATCCTCTAACATGAATCGATCGCGAAGCATAGTCTGAATTGACTCAAGAGTAGCAGGTGGAGGGGGCGCAGGCTGTCCAAGAGCAGGTGCGTCATCCTGAGCATCAGAGTGCTCGAACTCAGCAGGAGAACCGACAGCTGCATGAAGCCGCCATGCCTTAGATATGAAGGCAGGGGCAGGAAGGAATTGGCACTCATCAAGTGGGACATAAAAAGTATGAATAATCATAGGAAGATAGAGAGCATAGACCAAAGACCTTGGCTTCTTCCTAGCACTGATCATCTAGTCTATCATGGTACGTAGAAGATTGAAAGGGACATAGAAGTTTAGGTGATACATAACAGAAATCTCAAAATATGAAACCTCATCAGTAGATCCCACTTTTGGCAGAATCATGGAAAAGACAATGCGATGAAGCTCATAGAAGTAGGGTTTAAAAATTTGGCAAGAAGCTTTCGTGGACGTGTGTTTGGGGTACACAAATCAACCTTGAAGCTTTTTAGGGATGACCCATCGGGGAATTGAAACTTGCGAGTATCAACAAGTTTCTCCCATGAGTTAGGCTCCAGAATTTCAAGATATTCTGCAAGATCAAAGTCATCAAATGATATGTCAATGCCAGCAACACGTGAATATAAACGTGTATCCTCATGAGTAAGATTGCAATAAAACATTTGAAGGACATTTAAATTGATAAGTGAATTTGTAGTGACAAGTTCATCAAGACGTAAATCATGAAATAGGGAGTCATATTGAGAAAATATGGTGAAGTTAATAGGATGACCCGCGCACACGGGACGAGATCAAAAATCATTGAACCACTCGTTTGAGGCATCTAATAAAACAAATATACGATCATCATACGTGTTGGGGTCAATGGAACGAGGTGGATTGAACAACGGGTGAATGGGTTGTTGAATCGATTATTGAACCGGAATAGGTTGATGAACCGGTTGTTCATTGCGAGGAGAAGGATTCGAAGTGGACGCACCCTCGGATCGAAGCCACTTTCCTCTATTAAACAACTTGGAAGCCATGAGTAATAAAGAAAATAAAAAAATTTAGATGGAGAGAAGAGTGAAATTATACCTCAAAAGGATGATAAAGTATGAAAGAGAATGATGCAAGAAACCCTCTCCTTAAATTTGGAGAAGAAATATGCACTAGAAAGAGAGAACTAGGGTTAGGGTTTGAAGAGAAAGGGTTTTGAGAAGTTTAGAAGGTGGCAATGGAGGAGAGGGAGAGGGAGAACCCGGTTATAATGTTAGGGGTTCGAATGGTCGGAAGGAATCTGGACCATTGGATCAATTTCATACCAGCGGCTGAGCCCGCATGCAGTTCTGGAATGACGAGACCGAATTCGGCCCAACTCTGTCTTAGGCACAGTTCAGCCCGAATTCTGGGTTCTGTGGCCAGAATAGAAATCAGGCTAAAAATGAAGTTGAAAAATGAATGAGACAAATAAGAATAAAGTAATGGAAAGATGAATATACAAAAGTAAGAAATCTAAGTAGAGAATTGCAATAAGTGAAAGCTGAATCAAAAGAATCCAAATAAAGTTTGAAAATTTGAATTTAGCATGTGATAAATAAAAGTATACCATGTAATAAACAAGAAATTATGTCACAATTCAATATTGTGAAGCTGCCATGGGGTAGCTGCAGGGGCCGGATCCTAGCTAGCGGTAGTCCTAAGGGCTAGTGCACCGTGTCGCTTAGGCTTTTACGCCTTTTTGTCAGAAGGACCCTTTCGGCTTATACCCATAGCAAATTCACCATAAAGAATCAAGACATAATCGATATTTACGCAGGTTACTTTAATGAATAATATCTTCATCCAAAATTCCTACTTCACGACACATAAAGTTGAAACGCTCTTCGGATAGTAATTTAGTAAAGAAATCTGCCAGCTGATGATCAGTGTCAATAAATTCTAAGTTTATAGTGCCATTTTGCTGGTGATTACGCAAAAAGTGGTGACATATTTCAATGTATTTCGTGCATGAGTGACATATATGGTTCTTAGTAAGGTTGATGGCACTAGTGTTATCACAGAATATAGAAATATGAATAAAAGAAAGGTTGTAGTCTGCAAGGGTTTGCTTCATCCATAGAATTTGTGCACAATAACGACCAGCTGCGATATATTCAGCTTCTGTTGTGGATAGTGCGACAGAATTCTGCTTCTTGCAAAACTAAGAGATTAGAGCCTTGCCTAATAAATGACACGTGCCGTTTGTACTTTTACGGTCGACTTTACATCTTGTGAAATCAGCATTCGAATAACCGATGAGTTCAAAGGATGTGGATTTGGGATACCATAAGCCCACTGTAACAGTACCCTTAAGGTACCGAAAGATACGCTTAACCGCCGACATGTGTGATTCCTTAGGACTAGCTTGATAGCGAGCACACAGACAAACACTAAAGATGATATCGGGACGACTAGCTGTTAAATAGAGTAAACTAACAATCATACCTTGATACTTACGTTGGTCAACAGGTTTGCCGCTTTCATCAGGTTCCAGCTTGGTCGAAGTAGCCATACGAGTGATGATTGGTTTGACGTTGTCAAGATCAAACTTCTTCAGCATATCCTTTGTATATTTTGACTGACCGATGAAAGTTCCTTGTGAAGTTTATTTGACTTGCAATCCAAGGAAGTAGGTGAGCTCCCCCATCATGCTTATCTCAAATTCGTTCTGCATACATATAGCAAAATCTTGGCAAAAAGTTTTATTAGTAGAACCGAATATGATATCATCTACATAAATTTGCACTAAGAGAATAGTGTTTTAAAAACTTTTGATAAACAGTGTAGTGTCAATTTTCCCTTTTGAAAAACCTTTATCTAGCAAGAAATTGCTTAGGCGTTCATACCAAGCTCTAGGGGCTTGTTTGAGGCCATATAGCGCTTTCTTGAGTTTGAAAATATGGTCGAGAAATTTGTGATTTTCAAAATTAGGGGGTTATTTTACAAAAACTTCCTCCTTAATAAATCTATTCAAAAAAGCACTTTTATCATCCATTTGAAACAATTTAAAATTTTAAAAGTTAACAAATATACAAAGCATCCGAATGGATTCCAGTCTTGCAACAGGAGCATACGTCTCATCGTAGT
This sequence comes from Iris pallida, assembly GCA_029216955.1. Taxonomy (NCBI): domain Eukaryota; kingdom Viridiplantae; phylum Streptophyta; class Magnoliopsida; order Asparagales; family Iridaceae; genus Iris; species Iris pallida. The sequence goes on from JANAVB010014200.1 coordinate 4,652,996, forward strand.
CGATACCTTCCTCTTGGTTGTATCCTTGAGCTACTAGACGAGCTTTATTGCATGTAACTGAAGCATCTTCATTTACTTTGTTAAAAAAATCCTTCGTACCAATAATCGAATAATTAGCTGGCCTAGGAACAAGTTCCCAGACCTGGCTACTCTCGAATTGGTTGAGTTTTTCTTGCATGGCAGAAATCCAAAACTCATCATTAAAAGCTTCTAAAACAGTTTTATGCTCAATTTGTGAAATGAAGGCAGTGCTGGCAATGAAGTCTCTTAACGATGATCGAGTACTTACTCTGTGTGAAACCTCACCTATTACCAAGTTTTTTGGATATGATGGATTGAAAGAGAATTTCTTTGGCAAGCCCTCCAGAGAATTGGTTTCCGTGGTGGTATTCATCGGCGTAGAAGTTGATGGCTCAACGTCATCGTCAGGAGTGGCTGCTGCACTATTATCTTTATCAAAAGTCACATTTGTAGACTCTTCTACAATTAATGACCGTTTGTTGAACACTCTATATCCCTTGCTCTTGGTAGCATAGCCAAGAAAGATACCATCGTCAGCTTTGGCATCAAATTTGCCTAAGTTGTCTTTGGTGTTAAGGATAAAACATCGACAACCGAAAACTCTAAAATATGAAACATTTAGAGTTATTACAAACCAAAGCTTATAGGGTGTTTTCTTCGTAATAGGTCGAATGAGCACCCTATTTAAAATATGGCACGCTGTACTGACAGCTTCTGCCCAAAAATATTTTAAAAGGAAAAATTTATTCAACATGACTCTAGCCATATCGCCAAGAGTCCTGTTCTTTCGCTCCAAAATACCATTTTGTTGAGTAGTTCTAGCACAAGAAAACTCATGATCAAAACTATTTGAATTACAAAAATTTTCAAAATCAGTATTTTCGAATTCGCCTCCATGATCACTTCGAATTCGAATGATCATGTAGCCTTTTTCGTTTTGAACCTTTTTAGCAAAAATTTTGAAAACAGAAATAGCATCACTTTTGTTTGTAAGAAAGAAAACTCAAATAAATCTAGAAAAATTATATACTATAACAAAAGTATAGAATTTTCCACCAAGACAAGCTACTCTACTAGGACCAAATAAGTACATATATGAAGTAATTGCAAGGGTCTAGTAGTACTTACAGTGTTTATGGAATGAAATAAGGACTTGGTTGCCTTATTTAACTCACATTCGACACATACTGTGTCCTTTTTGAATGTGATGTCGGGTAAGCCTCTTACTAGCTTCTTAGTCGATAGCCTGGATATAGTATCCATATTGGCATGACCACGCTGGTGCCATAATAATCTCTCATCCTTATGGGCGTAAAGGCATCTCCCTGCACTGTTAGTATCTCTAGAAAGATAGCAAATGTAAATATTATCCTCTCTTATCCCTTCAAAAGCGATGTCTCCCGTTGACCTATCATAAATGTAGAATTTATTTTGTCAAAAGTTAATATCATATCCATGATCAGCAAGGTGAATTATGCTGAGCAGGTTATGCTTTAACTCGGCCACTAGGCAGACATCCTCTATTACAGGAGAAGGAGGATGTCCAATAGTACCATTACCTATGATATACCTATTTAGGTTGTTGCCGAAGGATACATACCCTTCCCTCTTCATCGATAGTGATGCAAAAAGATTTACGTCTTCCGTCATATGTCGCGAGCATCCACTATCGAGAATCCACTTACTTTTAGTTGAGGAGGGAAGGTCCACCTACATCAAGAGTAGATGTGACCTTTGGTACCCAAGTTCTTGTGGGTCATGAAATGTTAGTCTTTGGCACCCATGCATATAGATTTATATCTACAAATCTCCTAATTCTATATTGTTGTGAGATGTGTCCATGTAATCCACAATAGTTGCAAGTAGCATGCCTATTTTTATTGGGAGCATGTTGATGATATCTATATGTAACATGGTGAGAATTGTGTGGAATAGCAGGATAATGACTATACATGGTAGCAGGATGATGGTTATGTCTATATGCAGCATGGTGATTGTGTGTAGCAGTAGAATGATACTTATGAGAATAATTTCTATGTACATGTGGTTTGTGTACTGCATGAAAGTGTGTGTACATGTAAGCATGTTTACGTGCTGCATGTGGATGACGTGTTTGACTATTTTGAGTAGTCTTGTGCTTTGTGTGTGTCTTATGTGATTGGGTTTGAGGTTGAGCAACATGTTTTTCCAATCTAATCTCTAATTTCTTAGAGGCAGCATGCAGTTCGTTACACTTAGCATTCAAACCATCAATTTTAGCAATAGAGATCGTGTGTCTATTCTTTTCTTAAGCAAGCTCAGTGTTGAGTGCGGTGATCTCACGTGTTTGCTTTTCAATACGTGCTTCGGCATCATGTAGGCTTAACTTAAGCTTAGACACCTCATTAGTGACTTCCGTGGGTGGAGTGTCTCTAACATTATCAAGCAAAGAAGAGAGTTTTTGAATCTCGACTTCATAGCTTTTGATCTTCTCCTTGGCATGCTTATATTTACTAATGACTTTCTTGTGGTCATTTAGTAAATCATTGAATGCATCACCAAGTTCATCAAAAGTAAAATCATCTAGAGTATCGCTAGTTACCTTATCGGATGTTGCCATTAGGCATACATTGGCGGTGTCTTGAGGGGGGTCATTTTCTTCCTCGGAGTCACTTGCTTCACTTTCATGCCAAATGCTAGTGTTGGCATATTTTCTTGAGGAAGACTTCTTGTAGGGCTTCTCATATTGGTTGCTTTTCTTTGTGAATAGATAGTCTTTTCGGACGTGTCCAGTCTTCTTGCAGCCATAGCATGTTGGTTCTTCATCGTCATCTTCTTGTTGTTCCTTCTTTCTTCGATTGAAACGAAAGAACTTCTTAAAGTTGCGGACAAGGAGAGCTTGATCATCATCTTCGAAATTATCGTCATCAGTCTCTTCAGGATCAGTCCTTCGATTATGAGCTTTTAGGGTAATCTCTTTTGCCTTTGGAGCAGGCTCTTCGAAGTCTTTGAGGTCAAGCTCGTGAGTCAACAGCTTTTCCATCAAGGTCTCCATATATATTGTGGTGAGATTATTCCCTTCTATGATAGTTGTTACCTTAGGGTTCCAAATCTTTGGTAGCCCCATAAGTAACTTGCGGATCTTCTCGTGATTTGTATATTGTTTGTCGAGAGATGACAAGGGGTTGATGATATCGAGGAATCTTGTAAACATTTGTGTGATCGTCTCATTTGGCTTCATCTTGAATGCCTTATATTCTTGAGTGAGACGACTAATTTTTGACTCCTTGACTTGGGTGGTTCCTTCATGCGTCACTTCTAGAAGTCTCCATACTTCGTGCGAGGTGGTGCATGTCGAAACCCTGTTAAACTCATTCCTATCTATTGCACAAAATAGAATTAATGGCTCTAGCGTCTAGACTCGCCTGTTTCTTTTCCTCGTCAGAATATTTGTCGTGGGGTTTCTCGACGAGATCACCATTGACAACTATCCTGGCGGACATTTTTGTAACCATCGGTAACAACGATCCACAGGTCAAAGTCTAGTAATTTGAGATAAAAACTCATCCTTGTTTTCCAATAGGTGTAGTTAGTTCGATCAAATAGGGGAGGCCTATGAGTGGACTTCCCTTCACCGTGATTGGAAAACATGGGTTGTGTGGTTGCCATGGATCAGCTCTAGGATGTTAGTCATTGTTGAGAGAACAGAGCTGTGATACCAATTGAAGAAGAAGGAGGCAACTCTAGAGGGGGGTGAATAGAGTTTATGACAATAATATCCAATTAAAAATTAAACTCTTTTACCAATAGTAAATAATCAGAGTAAATGCGAAAATTGTAAATAGCGAGAAAGCATACGCAAACACAGCCAATTTTAACCTGGTTTCCCTCGTGGAGGACTAGTCCAGGCCTGAGAACTCTAGCTCAGGATTAAATCCACTATTTTTGAAATAGTAGTTACACCCCATGCCTTTTTTTCAGAAGAGCACGTCAACTTCTTACAGAGATCGCAGTGGCGATGCTTAAAATTTTTCAAGCAACTTTTTGAACTCTTGCACAAACTCCTAACTGAAGAGCACTGAGCACATTGAGGCTTAGGGAGCTTGTGGCTAGTAGATGAGAAGGGTAAGGCTTGTATAAGGCTTTAGAGAGAAGAAAAGAGAAGATTGGATGATTGAAAAAGTGAAAATTCAAGGCTTATTTATAGGGTTCTGGATAGGCAGAATTCTGGGTCAAGAATTCAAATTTTTGGCCGTTGGACAACTAGCATATAGCAAACCCTAAAATTAGGGTCTTGGATTTTAGGGGACAGAATTCGGCCCGAACTCTGTGTGGAGGTAGAGTTCGGCCCGAACTCTATCTCCAGAAGACAGAATTATTCTAGTGGGCTGTATGGGCTAGTTTGGTTTTGGTGAAGCTTTTAGTTTGTGGTTTGGGTATAGGTAAAGGCCCAAACTGCTCAGTGCGACTCAGTTTACATTTATCTAGACTCAAGAATAGTGTAAAATACAGACTCGAAACAAGGTACACTGTAGGTACGAGCCATCGTCCATCTTGTACTGAGTTCAGTCTTGATGTGTCATATTGAATTATGACAAGTATCATATTGTCAATTTTAGCAATATTTGGTTGACTGTGATTTTGTGTCAACATAAAAAACATCCACGAAATGCATTCAGAAAACCAAAGCCAAAGATGCAAGTGTGGTATAAAAAGCAGAGCAACGGGAGGTCTTTTCCGACTCAGCCGCAGAGTCTATCCTCGAGACACAACCCGCTAAATATGGGATTTGATTCCGAATAAGTCATTCCATAACGAGGAAAGGATCTTAATTCAATCGGTCCTATTCAATCGATTCAATCGATCCCGATCAATCGGTCCCGACTAAATCGATTGCGACATTGTTCCTTTCTCACACACCCCGTGGACGAAAAATGGAGCACGATATGGAGACGGGGCACTACAACCAGCATGCTAACATCAATATCATCAAAATCTAAAGTCGAAGCCTATCTAGCAAAGTCTTATCCGAGGATAAATTTATCCAACAATCATCCTTGACTATATCACGATCAACGACATCAATCCAAGCAATTTTTATCATCCAAACCTTATCTGTTTAATAAATTCCACTAATCCAACTTCGTAAATCTTAATCCCTAATACCAAGTCATAAGTCTAAATCATCAATCATAAGTTATAAATCTGAATTATCAATCCACCAATCACTACTTATTTCCAAACTCCAACCAACTCGTATTCAATATCAAGACGTCTAATTAACTAGTATACGTAAGATCAACTTAAATTCAATCCATAAGTCAAGACAATTATTGCAGTCACAAATCATTTCAATCTTACAAATCCATTCTAATAAAATTACAGGTCGATTTAATAATTCTTATAGTCCATCAATTTTATCAATCTAATCGATTATATCAATTACCAAAAAATTTAAATATTCGCCAAGCCTAGTCTAACTAATATACATTCTTGACATACTCTGCTTAACCTAACCAAGTCATAAAAATCTTTAAATGCTGTCATTCAATCCATCTATAATCCGTAAAACTAGAATCCATCAAGACAATATAGTTCAACGATTCATTATGCTATACTATATTAGTTGATCAACTATGTTATCCTTGAGTCAACGTTATTTGACCTTTGATACACCTTAGTTCCATCAAATATATGCAAAACAAGAAAACATCCATTAGGTAAACTCCAATTGTTTCAACTAATGCTATCCGTACCAAACTCGATGCAATATCAGCTCATCCATAGTCAAGATCAAATCAGTTATAGGCTATATCAAGTCATCAAACAATAAAAATCTAAAATCCTTAGAGTCATTCATGTATCCTCCAAACAAACTTCCAATGGTGCTTCCACGTCCTTGGCTTCAACTCAAAACTCAATTCAATCCATTTAAGGCATAATTCAATACATGATTCATATAAATTTTTTAACCAAGTCATCAGTTTCATACATCCAAATTCTTGTCCAATGTTACGTTAATTTTCCAAAAAATATTTTCGAGCATTTAAACCGATCCAATAAGAGACATTTAAAATCACATCAATTATGCATATATAAATCTAAACTGAGACCTTGTACTACCCCATCCGTAACCGATAAAATTATCGATACCAATGACACAACCAAACAAACGCAATTAGGACTATTGAATACACCACTTACAGATTTAACCACTATGCACACAAACAGCCATCTCGAATACTCTGAATCATTGTCCCTTTTTGACAATCCTTACTACGATGATCCTAACAATTACAAACATAACATCCACTTTCCATCCACTCAGTTATCACTTGAAATCAAAATTCAAAACCATTCCACAATAACAACATAACTCCTTGAAGTCTAGACACACTTCCTTCAATACTTATATCTAACTATATATGATACTTTTTCTGATATCATGTTGCTTCTCTAACATCAACTTAACAAAATCTAGCTTATCCTTATTTCAAACATCTCGACTCACTTCCTGCTCGAACCATATGATGCTGGTATTTGAAACCGTCGCTAACCAACAATATACCCATATGAGAAATCATAACATATCAAGAATTATGCAATACTCAATAGAACATAAAGGAGGCTCAAAGACTGTCGATCATGGAAGCGACTTAGAGTTAAAGATAATCAATTGGTCAAAGTAAAGTTGTGCTCTGATTCAATTATGCCACGTCTTGATCCTGCAGGACCGAAATATGCCACTAGGTGCGATCATATACAAGTCTAAATTATACTGTACAAGGCAAGCACCAAACATGATAGATAAAATAGTCTCAAAGACAAGTTATTGCAGAAAAAATAAAAGCTAATAGAGACAAGATATATATGAAAAATGATTCTCTTTATTTGATAATCTATAGCGGAGTAACAACGGCCTTCGGCCAAAGATCAACTCAACTACAAGCACTGATCTCGAGACAATAAACGGTACCACAATGCTTACAACTCATAAAACACTCAATACTGTCCTATATCTTATGTCCTTTATAAATAAAAGAAAACAACTTCAGCTGAACAACTTCAAGTTGTCAATCGAGCTCCAATGCCCGTCACTTCAAAGTAATTTTCTCCACTCGTGGAGTTGGGATGTCAGCACATTAGAAAATATACTGGTGAGTAGACTTGACCAAACTCACATAAAACTAATACGTTGATTATGTGAGTGCAGGCAAATATTATGTGGTCTTCCTAATCTTGCCTTAGGATTAGTTAATAGTTCATCAACATGCATGTGTTTATAAACTTAAAAATGCCACTCAACAAAGTAGATCTTACCCAATACTTACCATACTTACTTATAATGATATCATTCATACTATATATAAATGTGTCATAATATGAGTCATTATTCTTTATCAAATATATATATGTGTTAAGTGTCCACCCCTGCATCAAGTTACTAGACTTGCAAGCAGATGACATTAGTGTACAACCTAACTACATGAAGATCACTGGCACCACAAGCCATCTTGAACTATCTCAAGTTAGGTGACTCCCTTTTAGACCGAGTAACTAGCCATTGCTAATAATTTTTGAGTCACCCACTATTGTATTACACCTATCATGACCCAATTTTGTAGAATTGATCATGCTCGCATGGACGTGATGTCGTATGAGCCAAAATTGTACTCGTACAAAGTAAGCACTGAAACGACTGATTGAATAGTGAAGTGACTGAGTTGTCGCACTGAAGTTCCAAGAAGAAAAGTTGAATAGATTCATAATAACTCTCTTTACTGATAGCAAAAATTGAAGATTACAATAGCTCGAAGCTAAAATTACAATCACTCAATTTCTTTCTCTCTCTCTTAAGACAATAAACTCATGCCCTGAGGGTTACAAATAGAGAACAATTATAACAGGTGATGTCCATATATTATGTCCCATATACGAGTGAAGACTTCAACTCAAATGTATGTCTCGAACCGCCAAGAAACTTCATGCCTTGACGACCTCCAAGCGAGCTCTATACCGAACGTGTTACTTTCTGCACACTATAAACAATCTGGTGGGGTACAATATATAGAAGGCACCGGTAGGAAGGTGTCTCGTTCACTCTAAAAAAACAAGTACGTTCAATTATATGAGTGTATACTATTACTACGTGGTCTTTCTAATCTTGCCTTAGGATCAGTTTTACAGCATGCACCAGAAAAACCTACTTGTGTCACAAAATTATAATTGTACCACACAACAGAGTTAAACTTACATATACTTACCATATGCTCTTCTCCATTCCATAAAGCCAACATGATAACGACACATAATGAATCCACAAAATCTCTACTCAAGTGTCACAAGCGTTTCTATGTAGAAGATGACCATTAAGCTCAATAAATATGTCATGTGTCGTGCATCCACTTCCTTACACAATTAACGATCTATATAGATTGTCACTAGCATGCCGACTTAGCCTATATGTAGGTCAGTGACATGACAAGCCATCTTGAACTTTGGTTAGATGGCTCCCTCTTAGCCCATGTAGCTAGCTTCCATTGAAAGTTTTTGAATCATCGGTGCTATAACACCCCTATTCCCCTAGGCAAATACAATTTTGGTGCCCCGGTAATCATTTGAAGAACACATCTTTGTGCTCAAATTGTCTATTGACCACGCAAGTCTCTACACAACTTATCATACTTTTAAGGCCATATCTCATCTCAACTTCACCTTCCAGACCAGGGACTTCCTCGGTGACCCATGGTCCTGAAAACTTTCTAAGTTTCCATGTTTTCCATCTCAAATTCAGGAATGACAATTGATAACTCTCCTGCTTAATTTGAACAAACCATACTCCATGAAGTACCCCAAATAGTGCCATACTCTATATGACAAGCATTGAAACCGCATGAAACATATATACTATAACAACATCATCGATTATCTATGTGGTGACATAAGAAAAATCTACTTTACACAAGATGTGAATCCATACGGGAGTGCCAAATTAAAATATGATGTGAATTACTGTATAGGCAGCAAGTTTAACATTTCCATGTTCTACACAAATCTAATACAGAAGGCGTGAATACATAAAACGAGTTCCAATTTGAAAATACGATGTAAAATACTATCTAGGTAGCAAGTTTAATATTTCCACACAAATCTGATACATAACTATATTATTCCCTAGCTATGTTGGTCCATCTCTTGTATTAGCATGTAACAAGCCTATTGACTAGAAAGAGCACAACATCCATTTTATTAAGTATGAAGGTAAGACAGAGACTGTAATGCTCTGTTCCGCATGGTGCATTACACTGAGTCAATTAATTCAAAAAGGTATGAGTTTGATTCAAGGAAGTATAAATTTAACTTGAAGAGCTTTTAATTTGGTTGGTTTCATATACAAGTATTGTACGGAGTTCCTTACATTCAGAATATCGTCTCATAACGAGTTGAGGCATAGACATTATGGGCCGAATCAGTCGGTTGGTTCAAAGAAGCACGGAGTGCTCGTATGGTTAGATTGAATGAGATGATTGTACGACGAAGTTAGAAGTCGAGCTACATCGGCTCGGCGATAATAGGCAAATGGACCAAAGTTTATTGGGCTTTGATCCTTCTCCCCTACTCCTTCATGCCCTAATAAAATATATAATTTCGTGCTGGTATCTCTAGTAATTTCATGCGTTCAACTAAGATGGATAGAAGTCATAGTGTGTCGAACACTAAGATAGAACATTAAATAATCATAACGAACATGCATCGAATGTACGATTCGGGTTAGAACATTGAAGTACATATTGAAGCATGCATAGAGTGTACGAATCGGAGAACATTGAACATAGAATATTGAAAGGCTATATCGTAGCATGCATCAAGTACATGGCCCATAGTACATTGAACACTAAGTCTTAGAACAACGAACAACTAAGTCGATGCGTACATCAGTGAACGAGGATATGTAATATGGCTTCATGCAGCAAAGTAGGTAGTTGTGGTGCAACGCCAAGGAACAGTTAATATGCAAAATGTATGATTTGTCGGTGAAGGCAGCAGTTGTGACCCAATTGCCACGAAACTTTTAGAAAGGGGTATGGTGTCCATGAAGTTATCGGATGTGGCACGGTGTCTCAGTATGTTAGGCCCTCAGGTCGCTATTCGGAATACTGATCGGATAAGTAATGATGATGAAAGTTAAATAGAATGTTACATGAAGAAGCATTATCGCCTTACTTGTTTTGAGATGTTTATGTATTAGCATGGTCACATATATGGATAATGATAGCCCATGGACATGTTTGCTTTCCTATAGGTTTGCTTTCCTTAAATGTGTATTCGTCGGGGCATCGGCACCGTTCGGCCTAAGAGAAAATTATGATACTATTGAGCACGGTATTATGTGGCCGCTAGTGGTGCTTGCTACCTAGGCTGGTAGGAAACGTCATAATACAGATGCTACAGAATCTTCAATGGGTTTGCTACCTATTGCAATAATAGTCCAATGTATCGAGATGTAGTCCTGTATGGCTAGGAATGTCAATGACCTTATATAGAAAAGGGCACACAAAATGAATGTCTGATACAAAGGGCAGCAAGTGCTCCGTCTTGTACCCGTACGATGGTGGGTGTTTCATATAGATCTACGACAGGTTAACTTATGTATTGTGCATAGGCGGTGGGTATTAACCTTGCGTAAGAACAAGGGTGAATAAATTGGGGATGTCAGGTCCAATTTGTGTGTTTGTTTATTATGCTAGCTTTAACATGACAGGAAAAGACAATAACATTCACTTGCACCGGTGCAAGGGTAAGTGTGACGACGTTTGTAAGAATGTTGCTTTGATGTGACATATTTGATATGTTTCTTGCTATGCTTTCGATGACATGATTAATATGCTCACATATTTAACTGCTTTTCAATATTTCATAAAACTGATCCTAAGGTAAAATAGTAGGATCACTGAGTCAATATGTATGCTTCAATAACTACTCTTCAGTACATGATAATATAATAACTCACGTTATGGGCATCATTTCAAGTGCTCATGCTTGGGTGTCTTTTGATCATTGTAATACTCTTCAGTACACGATAATGTACTACTCTTCAGTGCACGACAATGTACTAACTAGGATGGCCATGATTTTCTCAGGGTCATTGTGAATACCTTTGGGCGTGGTAATGAAGCCCAAGAACTTGCCACTGGAAACCCCCAGAAAAGACTTAGTTGGGTTCATCTTTAGTCGATATGTCTGCATCAAGTCGAACACAGTCCTGAAGTCGTTCAGATGGCGGGATTTTTTTCGGCTCTTAACGGCAATGTCATCCACATAACATTCCACAATTTTTTGAAGATGTTTGCAAATTATGGTGCTCATAGGCCGCTGGTATATTGCTTCTGTATTCTTAAAGCCGAAAGACATCACTATGTAATAGTAGATTCCCTTTGGAGTCCGGAATGGAGTGTGTTTTTCATCTTCAGGGAACATTTTGATCAGGTTGTAGCTCGAGAACCCATTCATGAAAGACATACGCTCGAAGCCACAAGTGTTGTCTGTTGACCCAAATAGGATCACAGTCAACCTAATCTTGAAAATTAATAAAACAATATTCATCATAGTCCAATTTGACACATCGAGCTCGTAATTAATCTACTCAGCTCATTGGTTCCAGATCACAGCTGCTTGAAGATTTACTATTCTGTGTATACTGGAGTCTGTAATTTTTATTGTTTTTGAGTATAGGATGATATACGTTGGGTCATACTGAGCAACTTTGGGCTAGACGTAGCTTTATAGGTTTACTTAGCCCAAATTCCAATCAACCCATTCATCCAAAAGCCCACTGAGAACATTCTGTCCATAGGAGACAGAGTTCGGGCCGAACTGTGCCTCCATACAGAGTTTGGGCCGAACTTTGCCCCTTAAATTACAGGATGCTGATTTTTAGGTCTTGATCACTGCTAGTTGTCCAACGGCCAAAAATGTGAATTCTACATACTGAATTCTGGCCGAATTCTGCCTACCCCGAACCTTATAAATAGGCCTTGGTTTCTCTCATTTGAAACCATCCAATCTTCTCTTCTTCTTCTCTTACATAGCCTATATATTAAAGAGCCTTACCTTCCCATCCACTTAGCATTCAAACTTCCCAACCGTCTAAGTTGCTCGGTACGATCCAGCTAGAAGTTTGAAGTGCAAGAAGTTGTAAGTCACTTGGAAAAGTCCAAGTTTTGCCAAAGTGATCATTGAAAGAAGTTTGGCGTGCTCTTATGTGAAAATGCACGTGGTTGTAACCCTATTTCACAAATAGTGGATTTCAATCCTGAGCTAGAGTTCTCAGGCCTGGACTAGTCCTCCACGAAAAAAACCAGGTTAAAAATCTTGTTGTGTTGTGTTTGCTCTCTACTCTTTATTTTCGTATTTTTTTACACTGATTATTTAGTTGGTGAAGAGAGTTTAAGTTTTTAATTGATCACTTTTTGTTATAAACTCTATTCACCCCCCTCTAGAGTTGGCTAACTGTACTTCAATTGGTATCAGAGCTCTGTTCTCTTATCAATGACTAACATCCTAGAGCTGATCCATGGCAACCACTCAACCTATGTTTTCCAATCACGGTGAAGGGCAGTCCACTCATAGACCTCCCCTATTTGATGGAAAAAACTACACATATTGGAAAATAAGGATGAGTTTTTATCTCAAATTGCTAGACTTCGACCTGTGGACCATTGTTACCGATGATTACAAAAAGCCCGCCAGGATAGTTGTCAATGGTGATCTCGTTGAGAAACCCCACGACAAATATTCTGACGAGGAGAAGAAACAGACGAGTCTAGACGCGAGAGCTATTAATGCTTTATTTTATGCAATAGACAGAAATAAGTTTAACAGGGTCTCAACATGCACCACCTCTCACGAAGTATGGAGACTTCTAGAAGTGACGCATGAAGGAACCACCTAAGTTAAGGAGTCAAAAATAAGTCGTCTCACTCAAGAATATGAGGCATTCAAGATGAAGACAAATGAGACGATCACACAAATGTTTACAAGATTCCTCGATATCATCAACCCCTTGTCCTCTCTCGACAAACAATATATAAATCACGAGAAGATCCGCAAGCTACTTAGGGGGCTACCAAAGATTTAGAACCCTAAGATGACAGCCATTATAGAAGGAAATGATCTCACTACTATGTCCATGGAGACTTTGATGGGAAAGTTAATGACTCACGAACTTGACCTCAAAGACTTCGAAGAGCCTGCTCCAAAGGCAAAGGAAATTGCCCTTAAAGCTCATCGTCGAAGTACTGATCCTGAAGAGACTGATGACGATAATTCGGAAGGTGATGATCAAGCTCTCCTCGTCCGCAACTTCAAGAAGTTCCTCCACTTCAATCGAAGAAAGAAGGAACAACAAGAGGATGACGAAGAAGAGCCAACATGTTACGGCTGTAAGAAGACTGGACACGTCCGAAAAGACTGGCCATTCGCAAAGAAGAGCAACCGATATGAGAAACCATACAAGAAGACTTCCTCAAGAAAGTATGCCAACACAAGCATTTGGCATGAAAGCGAAGCTAGTAACTCCGAGGAAGAAAAGGACTCTCCTCAAGACACCGCCAATGTATGCCTAATGGCAACATCCGATAAGGTAACTAGCAAAACTCTCGATGATTTCACTTTTGATGAACTTGAAGATGCATTCAATGATTTACTCAATGACCACAAGAAAGTCATTAGTAAATATAAACATGCCAATAAAAAGATCAAAAGCTATTAAGTCGAGATTCAAAAACTCTCTTCTTTGCTTGATAATATTAGAGACACTTCATCCACGGAAGTCACAAATGAGGTGTCTAAGCTTAAATTAAGCCTACATGATGCCGAAGCACATATTAAAAAGCAAACACGTAAGATCACATCACTCAACACTGAGCTTGCTGAAGAAAAGAATAGACACAAGATCTCTATTACTAAAATTTATGGTTTGAATACTAAGATTAATGAACTACAAGCTGTCTCTAAGAAATTAGAGACTATATTGGGAAAACAGGTTGCTCAACCTTAAATCCAATCATATGAGACACACACAAAGCACAACACTACTCAAAATAGTCAAGCACGTCATCCACTGTAGCACGCAAACATGCTTACATGTACACCCACTTCCATACAACACACAAACCACATGCACGTTGAAATTATTCTCATAAGTATCATTCTAATACGACAAATAATCACCATGCTACACATAGATATAATCATTACTATGTTGCACATAAATAAAATTGCTACCATACTGCATATAGATATAATCATCATCCTGTTGCCACATATAGTCATTATCATGCTGCTCCATACCACTCTTACCATGCTACATATAGACATCATCAACATGCTCCTAACATAAATAGGAATGCTATTTGCACCTATTGTGGATTACATGGACACATCTCACCACAACGTAGAGTTAGGAGATTAGTAGATATGAATATATATGCATGGATGCCAAAAACTAACTTTTCAGGACCCTCAAGAACATGGGTGTAGAAGCATGGAAAATATTAGAATAAAGGCATAAATGGCCCATGCAGTTTTGGGTAGCAAGTCTATGTGGCTCATACTGGAGTTGCCCTATGCGGCCCAAAAGAAGACCCTCAGACTCATGCGGCTCGGGGATGAATGCGGTTCAGCAGGAATATGCGGCTCAATTGACGACACGTGTGACCCCCCCCCCACAGTTGGCCACTGGAGTAATGGCCTCATTTAATGCTCTGACACAACTCGACGGTTGTCTCTGACATGAAGTATCATAGTGGCTCTGCCATAATGACAGACTCTTCGGAAAAAGAAGAAAATCTCTGACCCGATCTGACAAAAAATCCTAGATTGCCGTGTGGCAAAAGTCTCATGCGGCTCGGATAGAGAACAGCTTCATGCGGCTCATTGAGGAGTCACTCTAATATGATTAACAAAAACCCGCCATATGCGGTCCACCCATAGCCCGGTCTATGCGGCTCAACACCACGCTAATTCATGCGGCCTACAGAAACTATGCATATGCGGCTCATGGAAAGTTCATCCCCTGCGGCTCGATGAGGCATTGACTCATGCGGCTCACGAGTAGTATCCCCCTGCGGTTCAAGTGTTGGTCACCCTATGCGGCCCTGGCAGGATCTTCAATTTAAAAAACGTGGCACTGAAGATGCAACAGAATCCCAACGAGAATATTCGACATCATCATCATAATTGCCGAGATCAGGGCATATCATTCATCATCAAGCCAATAGGACACGTGGCAAGCAATCAAATATTGGCATAATCAATCTTGAAGATTTAAAGCAGTCAGCATTAACTGCTCATAAGATTTGGTGCTATCCGCATTAGTGGCCGAGATTCATTATGATCAGGATCAAGGGCCCAGATAGAATGAAGGAGCGCCGACATTCCAAATAGATAATCATCAGCAAACCCTAATGATCCCACCCCACTCTTATAAATAGCCAGCATCATTCCCATGTAAAAAAGGTCGGCAACAAAAGAATAAAAAAAAACAGAGAAGAAAAGAGAGATATACACAGAGAGAGCTCCCCCTTTTCTTGATATTCACAGAGAGAGAGAAGCCAGGAGAGCAACCCGAGGAGAGTAAGAAGAGCCTTTCTTCGTCAACGCCGAGCAGATCTTCCCCGAGCCAAGGCTGCATACCGATCGTCCAAGGAGTAAGGCAGAGCGGCCGTCGCTTTCCCGAGCCTCTATCATCACCCCCCAGAATCAAAAATAAACAATCGTACTTAGTCTGCTGTACCTAGGTTTTCGTCCCTAGGCTTTCTTTGTACGAACGAGTTTGTATTGTGAGTCTAAGTTCAGTCCTCCGATAATTGTTCTGTTCTTTTACAATCAATGGCAAACACGATGGCGACTCTGCTGGGGACTAACTTCTCCACGGCTGAGGAGTTGGTGACGCAATCGGATGCAGCCAAACTTGGCTCTACACAACAGAAGATGGTCGTCCGCTTCGACCAACAGGCGTTCGAAGAGATGCTCTCTGAAGGCAGCGCTGGCCCGGTCCAGAAACGCACCCGCACCACGAAGGCTCGCAAAGAGTGGAGGCCAAAGTCATTTGCTCCTCCCCAAGCCCTCGATGGGATACCCTCGGTCGCTCAAGACGGTGAGAAAGATTCTTCTGCGGCCCCACTTCAGATCGCAGACACCTCTGCTGTCCCCAAGTCCGGCAGAAGAAAACACTATGATGCTGGACTTGTAGGGGCAAAGAGGGTCTCTGCTCAACCTGAGCCACAGAGGGGTATTAGTCGGAGAAAGAAAATCCATGCGGCCACAACCGTCAACCACACGAAGAAAACTCATGCGGCCACTTCTGTCAGCCGCATAACTTATGCAGCTACAGTTTCCAACCGCATGGATGAGGTTCCTACGGCTAGTAAAGTCTACCGCTTGTAGAAAACCCATGCGGCCACAGATGCCAACCGCATGCGGACAGCCTGCACGGCCGTGACTCCTAACCGCATAAGAACTCGTCCCACAACAGAAGACAGTCGCATGCAGATAGCCTGCACGGCACCCAATGCTAGCCGCATAGCGTCTCTACCGCGCTTCTCTCGATCAGTTTTCGACCGACTCTCATGCGGTCCTAACTCTGATCACTTTCTGGATGAAAATCCAGACTCTATGATACCTAATATGGACTCTTCCTATTACGCACCCACAAGTGCTAAAAAGAAAAAGTCTAGGGCAGCGCGGGCTCATCAAGTCCAGACAGCTGCCCCAACCTCTGACTATCGGGGCGTCCCGTTGAGTATCACGCGAGCTTCTGACGGGAAGTTGTATAAAACCACTCGAGTCCAGCCCCCGGCGGCAAACGGACAAAGTGGTCCCTCTGACCTGCGTGAAGCTATCCTCCACAAACGCAAGGAAAGAGAAGGAGCCTCAGCATGCAGAGAGTCCTCACAGGGACGTCACTGCACCCAGATTATCGTCAACTGCTGTTGCAACAACTCGGCAGTAACGGATGACCGGCCATCCGTCTTCCAAAGATTACAACATCCGAGCTCGGAAGACGAGGCACCTCCCGTTGCCTCCTGCAATTTCGTACGGAAAGTCCCCATGGAGGGGAGAGGGAAGAAGACAAGCATCTCCAGCCCAAAGGTGTCAACTATTGCAGCTAAGAAGCCGTCGTCTAAAGGATTATCCTCTACTGGAGTATTCCAACACACCCGTTCAAAGACGAAAACTGCTGCAGTAGAAAGTTCGCCGTCTACGTCATTGGGGGTCGTCGGAACTGGGGGTAGCACTCCTCCAAACCTCCACGACAACCCGACATTCCAAGAAGACGGACTGGAGGAAGCAAATCCTCCGACGGATACAACAGATACCGACGTCCCCGAAGACGTCCTAAACGAAGCAAGCTCTAAAGCTGGGGGTACTGTTCCTTCCGAGTCCGAACCTGAAGAGAACATCCCCACATATCCTGATGATTTCTCGATGCATGAGTATGACTCGGAGGGCATGTCCGCCACTTCTTCTTCTGTCACTCCTCACGTAAGGACGGTATTCATGACGGACAACAGCCAAGGTGGTTCCGGCGATCGCCAACGTATCGACACTTTGGAGGCCATACTGCACGCCTTGGTCAAGTCTGTAGACGAGATCAAAGCAGCGCTTCCTACTCTGCAGGGAGTGTCACCTGGTCGGACAAGCACGGGTCCCGCAAACAACATAGATTCAAATTCAGCGGCACCAAACCCGGGCAATAATGCTCCCGAGATAACGGCCCCTACCGCGACAGATGAGGCCCGAGAAGTAAGGAGAGAGGTTCAGGAGCTTCGAGCGATGTTCCACGCCCGAGAAAATTCTCAAGACCTCAGAATACGGCAACCATACCCAGCTGAATGGAGGGATGTGCCCTTTCCCCCAAGATATAAGCCGTTCAATATCAACCCATATGATGGTAAGACTTCAGCAAGCCGGTACATCACTTACTTTGAGGTCACTACCGACCATCTGCCCCATGATGACGCCATCCTTATACGGTTATTCATTGGGGCACTGGAAGGAGTCGCCTTCGATTGGTACCGCAACCTGCCAGATAATTGCATCCACTCCTTCGCTGGCTTCAAGCGCTTGTTCTTGGAGAGGTTCTATGAGGTAGGGCAGGACGTCACGATGTCTACCCTCATGGACGTCGTCGAAGGAGAGAAAGAGCTGACAAGGAATTACATTGAGCGGTTTCGTCAAACCGCAATAAAGTTACCATCTGGCAACCCGGACTCTTCCTTGATTGAAATTTGCCAAAAGAGACTACTCCCAACAATTAGTCTCTGGATGGGAGAAAGTCAATTCAAGGACTGGAAGGCCTTTATCATCAGCGCTACAAGTGCCGAGGAACGATTGAAGAAAGCTCGCCAACTGGGGTTGCATATCTCAGAGGGAGAGAGCAAGGGGAAGCGTCCCAACGCCAGCAACGACAATGGGGGTAGCCCCTCCAACAACCGGGATAACAAAGGCAAGCAGTCCATGGTGACCGATACAGCCCAGAAGCCCAAGCCACAGCCAGCAGACAAACAATGGCCTCAAATCACTTATTCTTTCGAAGACGGCCACGTCAAGCCTATCTTGGACATGCTTATACAAGGAGATAGAATTCAGCTTCCTACACCAAGGCGGGAACCTCGGCCTGCTGATTTGGAAAATCCGAGGTTCTGCCATTACCACCGCTACGTCTACCATGCTACACACGACTGCTACCAACTGAAACGGTATATCCAAAACCTCATCGATTCGAACGCCCTGGCCATCGATTTCGAAGAGGTAACCGTGGCAGCCAATATGGTGTCCGTACAATTCGGCAGCTTCCCTCCAACGGAGACTCAGGACGGGGTTATACCTATCCCTCTGACAACAATGGAAATTGCTAATCTGCCGCCTGCTCACGATCAAGCCGCTGGTCTAACACCCCTCACCACATCACGAGGGGAAATCATGTGGGTCCATCCGGACCTAGTCCACGAGGTAACTCAGCCCTCTCCACCTTCTAAAAGGAAAAGTGAAAAAGTCAGATCCTGCCGTACTGCCTCGGCGGAAGAAGAGAAAGTCTAGGCCGTCACTACTCGATCCGGAACACAAGCCCAACCGGTGACCGAAAGCGCGACTGATGATCATCCGCCCACTACCAATGATGCTCCGGGACCGGCTCAGCCTTCGACGACCGACAAGCCTAGGCCGAAGGAGACTCGCTTCGACAAGTCCCTCCGGAAGGAGACACCTCAGGGGCTGGAGAGGCCCTACGACTTCGACATCTTAGCGCAGTTAGCTAACACCCCGGCCAAATTATCCTTATATAAACTCCTCAGGCTCTCAAAGGATGTCCGTACGGCTTTAAGTGAGGCGCTCCAAAATGCCGACGCATACTTGGCTCAGGTCAACCTCACGGGAGATAACCAACCTACAGAGCTCCAAGATAGTACGTGTGCGGGAGCAATGCCCAATATCGTCTTCTCTCCGCAAGATATGCTCATCAAAACTAACCTGCATGATCGCCCGCTATACTACACTGGATACATCGGCGACGTAAAGGTGGACCGAATGCACATTGATCCTGGGTCCTCTATAAGCATCATTCCGAAAGTTCTGCTACATCATCTTCGCTTCCCGATGCATCGCCTGACACCTACAAGCACCGCCATTAGCGGTTTCAATTCGGACAGGAGCTACCCAATAGGGAAGATCCGTTTGAAGTGTCAGATCGGCGATCTCCAATCAGAAGTCACCTGTTATGTCATAGATGCCGACACTTCTTACAATATCCTTCTGGGACGGCCTTGGATACACGATTACATGATCGTGCCTTCCACACTACACCAGTGCTTCAAATATGTCGATAAGCACGGCTTCGTGAGGACAGAGTTTGCCGATATCGATCCCTTCAAGGGGATCGAATCTTATTACTCAGACTCCTGTCTATACGAAAAATCAAAGAAGCATCTGGTCGAAGAAGATGTGCAAACTCACAACAAGACGGCTACAGGATCAGAAGAACCTCTAACGATCCACCTTCAGGCTCGCAAACCGGGCAATTCCGCACCCCTTACGGCCACTCTGCGTAAGGACGCAATCAGTCTCTCCGCACAAGAAGAACAGATGAGAATCCGGCTGCCAAAGTTCGGCCAAGCACTGAAACCCATAACAGGGCCACTTACCATCAGACTACCGAGAGTCGGTAAGCTCCAAACGGAGAAGCCCAATCCCTCCGATAGACCGCTCACAATACGCCTTCCCAAGAAGGTTTTTCACCCCGATGCAAGGTCTGACACTTCTAGTGAACCAGCCACTCCTCGCTCCACGTCAAGTGCCAAACTGGGGGTCGCTAGTCCGCCAACAACTCTACGATCTACTCCATCAACTGAACCCCTGATGATCAAGTTGCCCAAATCATCCTCTCAGTCTGTATTTACACAGGGGGTGACTGAAGAAGAGTTGGAGCTGGCCAAGTATGTGGCTGCTCACACTGAGACTTGCTCATGTTGCCCATCAACGGCAACTTCCTGAAGAAGTATTACGTCCGAAACGACATCCAAAAAAAAAGAAAAAAAAAAAAAATCCCTGATGATTGAGTTATGTCCCCCCCGGTACCGCTGAACTCACATTCCGCCTCCAAATTTCCTAGATTGGTGAGTTATGTACCCTCCGGTACCGCTGAACTCACATCCACTCCAGATTATCTAGTCATGTACCCGCTGGTACCACTGAACTCATATCCATATTCTCTCCAAATTACTGAGTCATGTACCTGCTGGTACCGCTGAACTCATATCCACAATATTCCAGATTTTCGAGTCATGTACCCTCTCGTACTGCTGAACTCACCTCCTCCTTCCACAAAAATCCCAAACTACCAAGTCATGTACCCGCTGGTACCTATGAACTTACACTTTGATCACAAAATTTATGGATTGTCGAGTTATGTACCCGCTGGTACCCCTGAACTTACATCCCGGTCACTCTTTTAGGGAGAACGTTATGTATAAACATACCTCTGAACTTTTTTCCTGGAAGGGATCCTCCCTCATGATCCACTACCCGCACTCCCAGTGCACAAAAAGGGTAACAGTTCCACAAATTTCCAAAACGGCCATGTCCTCATTACCTCTGAGTCGTTCTATTTCTGCCAAAAACAAATCACCCCTTTACATAGAACTTCCATGTCCTCATTACCTCTGAGTCGTTCTATGTACCCCTTCTTCATTGAGCCCACTCCTGCCATGTCCTCATTACCTCTGAGTGGGAAGGCTCCGTCGAAGAAATCACCATATTTGCCATGTCCACATTACCTCTGAGCAAGTATGTTGGTTCCCTTTCAACCTATTATCCGTACCCACAACCGGAGTGCGACAAGGATAATAGGTCCACAAATGTCCTCTGTTGATCACAAATGTCCTCTGTTGACCACAAACGTCCTCTGTTGACCACAAATGTCCTCTGTTGACCACAAATATCCTCTATTGACCACAAACGTCCTCTGTTGACCACTATTGATTATAGAAAAGTCTTCCGTGAAGTCTCCCCCTACCATGTTCTCATTACCTCTGAGTAGGAAGATTCCACGGTAAAACCCTCATGTTTGCTACGTTCTCATAATCTCGGAGCAAATATGACTGGCTTCCTCCCACCTTATTATCCGTATCCTGAACCAGGGTACGCCAAGGATAATAGGTCCACAAATATCCCTTGCTAAGCTTCTTAAGCATAAATCCACCATCCTACCATGCCCCAGGAGCCCAGCTGCTCTACGGTATTCCTTTCCCCAGTACCGAGAACATCCATGACCATTTTGTCGTGGCTGTTCCGGACATCCTGATCAAACTTGTTATCCGTACCTAAAACCAAGGTACGCCCAGGGTAACAAGTCCACAAATAATCCCCCAGTAAGTCCAATTCCATGAACACCACAAGAACAAGAAAGAGAAGATGAGTTGAAACAAGCTCATTTATCTCAAAATTCAAAAGAGCTACATCAGTGGGGATCACATCCCTTGTAGATAAAAATATACACATATGAAAGAAAAACAAAAAAGAGAAGCAGAAGAAGACAGATGGCGGATCACTGTTCCGGGGCACATAACACCGTGAGGCGGTCCTTTATCAAGGCGACCGATCGCTCAAACCTCTGTTTGGCTCGACGCTCAGCTTCCTGGTTCAACACCGCCGGGTCCTCCAGATGAACGTGGGCCTGCCAGTTGTCCTCGAACTTCTTAAAAGATCGCTCCAGGTTGGCAGAAGTTCGAGAAATCCGCTCGGCCTCCCGAGCAATCGACTACTGTTCTGCATGAGCAGTCTCCCGCTCTGACTCTAAGAAGGCCAACTCCTCCTGGAGTGCGAGAATCCGCTCCTTCGTGTCAGCTATTCCACGAGAGGCAGATTCTTTTCGGGCCCTACAAGCCTGACTCCGACGACCCAGTCGATCATAGGAGACGGAGAACTTGTCAAGATCCCCCTGCACAGCCGGCCCGACAGTTTCTCGAGCGAGCTTGATCCTGTTCCGAGCAGCAACCAGGAAGCCCCGCTCTCGTTCGATCGCAGCAGGCAAACCAGCCTGCCGTATTGCCAGCAGTTGGGTCACAAGCTGGTCAGCCTCTGTCAGCTTAGGCTCCAGGAACGCTGCTAACCCCAGCCCGCCAGGAAGACCCTTCAGAGTGTCAATTTGGCCTCGAGCTCCCCGAAGAGACAGAGAAAAAGGGACCCCCCGTTCCACGGCAGCGTTTATACCCCTCCCTAAGTGGCGATAAAAGCTGTCAACCACATCCTGCGTCACCTCGTCCAGAGCCTCCGAGGAAACCGGTGTCAGCGGGAGTGTGGCTGGTAGCACGGAAGAAGACGCGACGGAATTTGCCGCTCCTGCCACAAGAGAAACCAACTCCGCACGGAAAGACGCTTGAACATCGGTCAATTCCTCTTCAGCGGCCCACAGAATTTGAATGCTCGGCAGAGTCGAAAAGTCGATCTCCAGTGCCGTATAAGCAGCTGAAGACGAGGACGGGGCCAGCACCAACTCCATCCCCATCTGCCCAGAGCTGGCAGGATGTCCCTCAACATGCGATGACGAAGGAGAGAAAATGCTCCTTTCGTCCAGATCACGGCAGACCGGGCCTTCCCCGAAGACATCCGCGGCGGGAGGTAAAGGGTCAGGACCTGCAGGGCCAAGGCAACTATAAATCGACTTGACCCGAAGGATATGTTGATAGAGCAAATAAGCCCCTTCGGTGGTCAATATATGGCTCAGCTTACCAGTGGAGGAATGTGGAGGCTGAGGTTCGCCTACAGCCATCACAACCTCTTCACCAACAGCCTCCGAGTCAGGAATAAAAGACTCATCTGCCCTTGCATCCTCGGGAGGGGATGCACCGAGGATGGTGTCATCTCGTTGAAATTCAGAAATCTCGTCACCCTGGGCTGGGGCCTCAGCAGCTTGGGAGTCCTTAGTCGCCGCTGGGAGAGCCCCCGCAGAGAGGACCGCGGCACACATGTCGCTAATCAAAACGGCAAGGGCCGGATCAACTACTGAAGCAGCAGATGGTTCAGGAGAGCCTGGTTCGTCAGACACCTATGAAGAAAAAATGACCAAGTCATATCCCCGAGAGGAAAGAAAGCTACAATAAAGATAGAACTCCGACTTGGACTTACCTCCGGAACATCGTCTACACCCTCACCCTTCTCCGTAATAAGCAGCCTACGGGGACCGACAGCCGCTCTCTTTACAGAAAAAGTTACTTCTCCGCCGGTAGGCTCGTGCCTGCCTCGCTTACGCGAAGGACCAGGCATGGCGGGCGATAGATCTACCCGTACCTCCTCCGACGTAGACGGTAACGGGTCCACTGCTTCGTCAAATACGGCCGATGGTTGTTCCGTCGCCATCTCAGCCGCCATAACGGGAGGCTGACCCGCCATTATCCCATCACCCGAAGAAAAGGAGTCTTCGCCGTCCCGTTCATTATTTTCCTCAATTGTGTCAAAGGATTCGGAATCGGGCGAGGGAACCCTATTCATC
This sequence comes from Iris pallida, assembly GCA_029216955.1. Taxonomy (NCBI): domain Eukaryota; kingdom Viridiplantae; phylum Streptophyta; class Magnoliopsida; order Asparagales; family Iridaceae; genus Iris; species Iris pallida. The sequence continues at coordinate 4,677,045 of JANAVB010014200.1, forward strand.
CTTTTCTTCTTTGCTCTCGACGTCATAGCCTTCTCCGCTAGGCGAGTGCCCACAATAAAGCTAGTCCTCAAGTCAAAATCGAGGGGAGGAGGAATCGCCGTGACATGATACAGGGCTGCCATATGCAGGATTTCATCCGTCACATTTGCGGCAGGGACCAAGAAGCTAGTCCGAGTATGACAGGTGTCATAGTAGCTCCATGCTCTGATACCGTCAAGAATGCTGCCTTCAAATCCCAGGTGAGAACTGGGGCGCCCGAGGAATAGCTGACTATACCCAAATTGATGGGCAAACCTACTAGGCAAGTAGGGCTCCAAATACACAGTGGTGCGATTCCGGTAAACTAGATGCGCCGGGCGAATGTTGCGCAGCCAGAAACGCATCTTTTCAGACAAGAAATGAGGAGGTCCGACCCCATCAACATGAACACTCCTCACCTCTTGATCAGTGAAACAAGGAACGGATACGAAGAAATTGTACCCATCCACCCTCGCCAGCATCCTTCGACACGCCGGCATGGTACTACATTCCCAAGGCTGGTGGTGATACTTGAAAAGAAACGCGTCATCACCTGTAACGCCATCTTCCATCCCGGGTCTCATCAAGGATTGATAATACAGCAATAGCCATCCCAGTAAGTAATGGTAAGGCAATTCTAGACGTTCAAAATCTATTGCCACGTCACGAGCAATGACCTTGGACGAGAAGGCACGAAGACCATGTTGAATACTGCACACCATGGCAGGAAGGAGGGCCAGCCTGACCCCAAAGGCCAACTTTACGGCAGGAAGAATGAAGTGGCGACTGATCCTCTCAATAGAGCCTGCCCCTCCTGAGACCACGCAATTGCGCAGCCACACCATTAAAAATCCGGCCAAGAGTGCCTTCTCGGACAACCGTCGAGTGCCATAACAAAAGTAGCTAAAGGAGTCAATCTGGCTCCCGAACCTGTCACTTTGAGACTTCGACCTCCGGGCAGTCGACATCAAGACCTCCACTTCTTTAGGAGTTAAACGATCTCGGGAAGTAACTCGGCCAGCCGCGCTAAATTTGAAAAGGTATGCAACCCAAGATTTAGTATGGGGAGAGTCCCCCTCCGAGCTATCATTTTTTTGGATAGTCGTCCGGTGACAGGTGCTATGATGGCATAATAATTCTTGATACACGGTGACGAAACCGGGGAATCGCTGATCCAAATTTTGGAGCTCCTCATTCGTCGGCGTATATGAAGAACAGTTTGGCAACTCTAGAGGGGGGTGAATAGAGTTTATATAGAAAAATAGCCAATTAAAAATAACTCTTTCACCAACAATAAATAATCAGAGTAAAGTGCGGAAAATAAATGAAGAGTAGAAGAGCATACGCAAACACAGTGATTTTAACCTGGTTTCCCTCGTGGAGGACTAGTCCAGGCCTGAGAACTCTAGCTCAGGATTAAATCCACTATTTATGAAATAGTAGTTTATAACCCGTGCCTTTTCTTCAGAAGAGTACGTCAACTTCTAACAAAGGATCGCAGTGGCGATTTGCTTGGAATTGTCCAAGCGACTTCTTCGACTCTTGCACAAGAATCCTAACAGAGAGATGCTGAGCACTCGAGACTTAGGAGGCTTGTGGCTAGTAGATGGGAAGGGTATGGCTTATTGAGCTTATAAGAGAGAAGAGAAGAGAAAAGAAGATTGGATGAATTGAAATGAGAGAATTCATGCCCTATTTATAGTATTTTTATAGGCAGAATTCGGCCAGAATTCGGGTAGGAAAATTCAAAAATTTGGCCGTTGGACAACTAGCAACCAGCTAACCCTAAAATTAGGGTTCCTGATTTCTAGGGGACAGAGTTCGGCCCGAACTCTGTGTGGAGGCAGAGTTCGGCCCGAACTCTGTCTCCAGAGCACAGAGTGGTTCAAAGGGGCTTTTTGGGCAGTGTTTGGTTCAGTGGAGCTAGGGATTTTGGGTAGGTTATAGACTAAGTTCCAAGAGCTCAGCATGACTCAGACTACACAAGTCTAGACTCAATGAAATTATAAAATACAGACTCCAGAACACACTGAGAGCCGGAGACTGAGCTGTCATCTGTCTTGAACTGAATGCAGTCGTCGTGTGTCGTATTGAATTAATACAAATATTATTTAGTCAATGTAGTCAATATTTGGTTGACTGTGACTTTGTGTCAACAATCTCCCCCATATTGATAATTGACAAAATAATATATGTATATTTCAATATTCATACCTGGACACAGTTGATTGTAACATAGCTCCCCCATAAACGATGCCTGAGCTAAAAGAAGATAGCTCCCCCGTAAACCATGAACGGTGTCGAGCTAGAAGCTATAGCTCTCCCCCGTACAAAATACATAGAACCTGTGACCTGATAGATAATATCTCCCAAAAGCAAAACAAGCACAAAACTATAAAAATATACATATTTCTCCCCCTTTTGGCAGTTAGCAATATAAAGAAGCAACGAATAGTAATGCAACCACACCAAGCAGAGAAGAAACAGTGAAATACTAAGCAAAATAAGTCACTGACATAAAGTAAAACTATGATAAAGGACAGATAATGTCATCCACCAAACCAAGTGGCCAACTCATATACAGAGTACATAAAACCAGCTACATAAAACCATAATAAACTAAATAACTGAAAGCAAAAAAATAACTAAGATCATCAGCAGTAGCAGCAGCAGATCGAGCCAATCTCCATCACGGAGCACGAGAAGGTCCTGGAACATCTGAAGGACCAGGGAAGGAGCGACGAGGGTCCACAAAAGCATCATCCGGATCCATGTAACGCATAACCCACGGATCATCAATGCGATGACCCGCGCGCTGGATCCCTCTCCATGGGAATGTGCAGATGCTGAGACAGAGAGTACCGGATATCATGCAGAGAGTTGCCGAGAGCACTCATCTGCAGAGTGGTACGATAGTCTAGCTGTGTCCAGCGATCGTCCTCAAGAGTAAAACGATCCCGGAGCATGGTCTGAATAGACTCGAGAGTGGCAGATGGAGGAGGTGCATCCTGACCAAAAGGAGGGGCGTCAGGCTCCTCATCATCAGAATGCTCAGAGGCCTCAAGAGAGGCGACAACTGCCTGAGTACGGCGTGCCTTGGACAAAAAAGCAGGAGCAGGCAAGAACTGACAATCATGAATAGGAATGATGAATGCACGAAAAACCATAGGAAGGTATAAAGGATAAACCAACGCTCTTAGTTTTTTCCTTCAATTTATCATCCAATCCACCATTGTCCTAGGAAGATTGAATGGGATACGATAATGGAGGTGATATAAGGCAGAAATCTCAAAGTAGGTAACTTCATCAGTTGAACCAGCTTTTGGTAAGATGGTGTTAAAAATCATTCGATGAAGCTCATAGAAGTAGGGGTTGAGATGCTTGGCCATAAGTTTGCGAGGACTTATGTTAGGAGCACATAATTCCTCCTTGAATCCTTCAAGAGAAGTATCGCCAACAAATTGAAATTGACGTGCTTCCACAAGTTTATTCCAAGCATCAAGATTAACAAGATCAAGAAAATCCCCCAACTCAGAATCATTGAAAACTATGTCAATACCGGCAACCCGGGAATAGATGTGGGTTGCATCGAAAGTTAAATTGCAATAAAACATTTGGATTGCACTACGGTAGATGACAAAATTTGAAGCAACTAAAGCATCCAAACATAGATCACGAAACAGAGATTCAAATTGAGCAAAGATTGTAAAATTTATCGGATGTCCCCCGAACACCGGACGAGTACGAAAATTGCTAAACCATGCATTAGACGCGTCTAGCGACACAAATAGGCGTTCGTCATATGTATTCGGATCTTGGGGACTAGGCGGGTTGAACAACGGATGAATGGGTTGTTGTTCACCTACTTGCTCAATTGGAGGAGGAGGATTCGAAGAGGAAGCTCCCTCAGTTCGAACCCTTTTCCCACGATTGGGCAAGCGAGGAGCCATTTACAAGAAAATGGAGAACTTGAAAATGGATAGAAGGAGAGAGTTATACCTGAAAATAATACCAAACAGTGGAAGAGAATGATGAGAAACCCTTTTTCCTTGATTTTGAGGAGCAATGGAGCACTCTAGATCAAAAACTAGGGTTAGGGTTTGAAGGAAGGAGTTTGGAGAGGTGAGGAAGGAGGCAATGGTGAAGGAGAGAGAAGGAGTCCCGAAATAAAATAGGGGTTTGTCTTTGGTCGGATGAAATATTGACCATAGGATCTAAATTGATCCAACGGCAGAGCCAGATCCCGACGCTGGAACTTAGGGACCGAACTCGGCCCGAACTCTGTTAGGGGCAGAGTTCGGCCCGAGTTCTGGATCAGTGGTCCAGAACTAAAAGCAGGCTGAAAAGATAGAAAAATTGATTAAGTGTTGAACAAAAGAGATTTTGAGGATAAAAGTTTGATGAAAACAATGAAGTACATAGAGAGGTACACAAAGGTCAGAATGAACTTTAGGAAAGATCAATTAGGCAATAATAAATCGGAACAAACCATATAATAAACAAGGAAATATACTGTAATTCAGTATTTCAAATTTGCCATGGGTTAGCTGCAGGGGCCGGATCCCAGCTAGCGGTAGTCCTGAGGACTAGTACGCCGTGTCGCTTAGGCTTTTACGCCTTTTTGTCAGAAGGACCCTTTCGGCTTGTACCCATAATAAATTTGTCATAAAAGAATCAAAATATACTCGACATTTATGCAAGTAAGTCTCAACTTATAACTGCTTCATCCAAAATTCCGAGTTCACGACAAAGATAATTGAAGCGCTCTTCGGATAATGGCTTAGTAAAGAAATCTGCTAGCTGATGATCAGTGTCAATAAATTCTAAGTTAATCGTGCCATTTTGCTGATGATCACGCAAAAAGTGGTGTCTGATCTCAATGTGTTTAGTGCGTGAGTGGCAGACAGGGTTCTTAGTCAAATTGATGGCACTAGTATTGTCACAGAATATAGGAATATGCATGAAAGATAACTTATAGTCTTCAAGGGTTTGCTTCATCCATAGAATTTGTGCACAACAATGCCCAGCTGCTATGTATTCAGCTTCTGTTGTGGATAGTGCGACAGAGTTCTGCTTTTTGCTAAACCATGAGACTAAAGCCTTTCCTAATAAATGACACGTGCCGCTCATACTTTTACGGTCGACCTTGCATCTAGCAAAGTCAGCATCAGAGTAACTGATGAGGTCAAATGATGTTGACTTGGGATACCATAGGCCCACTGTAACCGTACCCTTAAGGTATCGAAAGATACGCTTAACCGCGGTCATGTGAGATTCCTTAGGATTTGCTTGATATATAGCACATAGGCAAATACTAAACATGATATCGGGGCGACTAGCAGTTAAATAAAGTAAGCTGCCTATCATACCTCGATACTTACGTTGATCAACGGGTTTGCCGCTCTCATCTGGTTCGAGTTTGGTTGAAGTAGCCATTGGAGTGCTGATTGGTTTGATGTTGTCAAGATCGAACTTCTTCAGCATGTCCTTGGTATACTTCGATTGACAGATGAACGTTCCATTAGCCATTTGTTTCACTTACAGACCAAAAAAATAGTTGAGCTCTCCCATCATGCTCATCTCAAATTCTGTCTGCATACACTTGGCAAATTCTTGACAGAGGGTTTCATCAGTAGAACCAAAAATGATATCATCAACATAAATTTGAATCAACAGAATAGTGTCTTTAAAAGATTTTATAAACAGTGTAGTGTTAATTTTCCCTTTTGAAAAACCTTTCTCAAGTAAGAAGCTACTTAGCCTTTCATACCAAGCTCTGGGGGCTTGTTTGAGGCCATAAAGTGCTTTCTTTAGCTTGAACACGTGGTCGGGAAATTTGTGATTTTCAAAGCCAGTAGGTTGTTTCACATAAACTTCCTCCTTAATAAAACCATTCAGGAAAGCACTTTTCACATCCATTTGAAATAATTTAAAGTTTTGAAAATTAGCAAAAGCACAAAGCATCCGAATGGATTCTAGTCTAGCAACAGGAGCATACGTCTCATCGTAGTCGATACCTTCCTCTTGGTTGTATCCTTGAGCTACTAGACGAGCTTTGTTACGTGTGACTGAACCATCTTCATTTACTTTGTTTCTAAAAACCCATTTAGTACCAATTATCGAGTGATTAACCGGTCTAGGAACGAGTTCCCATACTTGGCTTCTCTCGAATTGGTTGAGTTCTTCTTGCATAGCAGAAATCCAAAATTCATCATTAAAAGCTTCAGAAATGTTTTTAGGCTCTACTTGTGAAATGAAGGCAGTGCTAGCAACGGAGTCTCTTAGTGATGATCTAGTAGTTACTCCACGTGAAACTTCTCCTATAACTAAATTTTCTGGATGAGAAGGTTTGAAAGAGAATTTCTTAGGCAAACCCTCCAGAGAATTAGTTTCGGTTGAAGTATTCATTGGAGTAGAAGTTGATGGCTCAATGTCATCATCAAGAGTACTTGCTGCACTGTTTTCTTCATCAAAAGTCATATTTGTTGACTCTTCCACAATAAGTGAGCGTTTATTAAAAACTCTATATCCCTTACTCTAGGCGGCATAACCAAGAAAGATACCATCGTCAGCTTTGGCATCAAATTTGCCTAAGTTGTCTTTGGTGTTAAGGATAAAACATCTACAACCAAAAACTTTAAAATAAGAAACATTGGGGGTTCTCCCAAACCAAAGCTCATAGGGTGTTTTCTTCGTAATGGGACGAATCAGCACCCTATTCAAAATGTGGCATGCTGTACTAACAGCTTCTGTCCAAAAATATTTCGGAAGTGAAAATTTATTCAACATGACTCTGGCCATATCGCCGAGAGTTCTATTCTTCCGCTCCACAACACCATTTTGTTGAGGAGTTCTAGGACAAGAAAATTCATGATCAAAGCCATTTGCATTATAAAAACTTTCAAAATCATAATTTACGAATTCGCCTCCATGATCACTTCGGATTCGAGTAATCATGTAGCCTTTTTCGTTTTGAACTTTCTTTACAAAAATTTTGAAAGCAGAAATAGCATCGTTCTTATTAGCGAGAAAGAAAATCCAAGTAAATCTCGAAAAATTATCAACAATAACAAATACATAAAGTTTGCCACCAAGGCTAGCTATTCTACTAGGACCAAATAAATCAATATGAAGTAATTGTAAGGGTCTAGTAGTACTTACAGAGTTGATGGAGTGAAACGAGGATTTAGTTGCCTTGTTTAGTTCACATTCGGCACATACCGTGTTCTTTTTGAATGTGATGTCAGGCAATCCTCTCACTAGCTTCTTGGTAGAAAGCCTGGATATAGCATCCATGTTGGCATGACCAAGACGCTGGTGCCAAAGTAGTCGTTCGTCTTTGTGGGCATATAGACATCTACCTGCATTGTTAGTTTTTATAGAAAGATAGAAAATATAGATGTTGTCCTCTCTTTTTCCTTCAAAAGCAATGTCTCCTGTTGACCTATCATAGATGTAGCAACTGTTTTGTCCAAAGTTAATATCATATCCATGATCAGCAAGATGACTAATGCTGAGTAGGTTATGCTTTAACTCGGTCACTAGGCATACATCCTTTATTACAGGAGAAGGAGGATGACCAATGACACCATTACCTATAATGTGCCCTTTGAGATTGTTACCGAAGGATACGTATCCTTCTCTCTTCATCGATAGTGATGCAAAAAGATTTGCGTCTCCCATCATATGTCGCGAGCATCCACTATCGAGAATCCACTTACTTTCAGTTGAGGAGGGAAGGTCCACCTACATCAAGAGTAGATGTGACCTTTGGTACCCGAGTTCTTGAGGGTCCTGAAAAGTTAGTCTTTGGAAACCAAGCATATATCTTTTTATCTACAAGTCTTCTAACTCTGCACTGTGGTGAGATGTGTCCATGTGATCCACAATAAGTACAGATAGCATTCTTATTTATACTAGGAGCATGAGAATAATATCTGTAAGCAACAGGATGAGGATGGACATGATGTGAAGAGTTACCATGGTGAAGATGATTATGCATGGAATAAGTGGCATGTTGATGGTATCTATGAGGCATAGAATAATGGTATTGTCTATGATGTGTGACATACTGATATTGTCTAGATGGCATGGCATGATGATTTTGTCTATATTGCATGACATGATGATTTTGTCTATATGGTATATGAGGACCTTGTCTATATGGCATTGCATGATGATTTTGTCTATATGGCATGGCATGATGATTTTTATGTGTGGAGTGATGTTGATTGTGTCTTTGTGCATGATGAGTGTGTACTGAGTGAGAATTGTTCTTACGTGCACGTGGTTTGTGAAAGTTTGTGTATATAAATGCATGGTTATGTGCTGCATGAGAATGACGTGGTTGACTAGCATGAGTGGTGTTGTGCCCATGTGATTGGGTTTGAGGTTGAACAACCTGTTTACCCAATTTGGTTTCTAATCTTTTAGAAACAGCTTGCAGTTCATCAACCTTAATATTTAAGCCATAAATCTTAGTCATGGAAATCTTGTGTCTACTCTTTTCTTCAGCAAGCAACGTGTTGAGAGTAGTAATTTCTTGAGTTTGTTGCTCAATACGTGCTTCAGCATCATGTAAGCTTAATTTAAGCTTGGATACTTCATCAGTGTCATTAGTGGGTGATGTGTTTCTAACATTATCAAGAAGTAAAGAAATTCTTTGTATCTCATCTTCTAGACTTTTGATTTTGTCCTTGGCATGTTTATATTTACCGATGACCTTTTTATGATCATCGAGTAAATCAGTGAAAGCATCGCCAAGTTCATCAAAAGAGAAGTCATCCAGAGTTTCGTTAGATACCTTGTTGGAAGTTGCCATCAGGCACACATTTGCTGTATCTTGAGGAGAGTCCTTTTCTTCCTCAGAGTCACTCGCTTCACTTTCATGCCAAATGCCTGTGTTGGCATATTTCTTTGATGAGTTCCTTTTGTATGGCTTCTCATAGTGGTTGCTCTTCTTCAGGAATGGGCAGTCTTTTCGGACATGTCCAGTTTTCTTGCAACCGTAACAGGTTGGTTCTTCTTCATCGTCTTCTTGAGATTCCTTCTTCCTTCGATTGAAGCGAAGGAATTTCCTGAAGTTGCGAACCATGAGAGCTTGGTCTTCATCATCCGAATTATCTTCTTCGGTCTCATCATGATTAGCTCTTCGTTGATGAGCTTTGAGTGCGATCTCCCTGGTCTTCGGAGCAGGCTCTTCGAAGTCCTTGAGGTCAAGCTCGTGAGTCATAAGCTTACCCATCAAGGTCTCCATTGACATTGTTGTGAGATCATTTCCTTCTATGATGGCTGTCACCTTAGGGTTCCAAATCTTTGGTAGCCCTCTGAGCAGCTTACGAATCTTCTCGTGGTTTGAGTACTGCTTTCCAAGCGAGGATAGAGGATTGATGATGTCGAGGAATCTTGTGAACATTTGAGTGATCGTCTCACTTGGCTTCATCTTGAAAGCTTCGTATTCTTGAGTGAGACAGCTTATTTTGGATTCCTTGACCTGTGTGGTTCCTTCATGCGTTACTTCTAGAAGTCTCCATACTTCATGAGCAGTGGTGCATGTAGAGACCCTGTTGAACTCATTCCTGTCTATAGCACAGAATAAAGCATTAATAGCCCTAGCATCTAGACTTGCCTGTTTCTTCTCCTCGACAGAATATTTGTCGTGTGGTTTCTCAATGAGGTCACCATCGACAACTATTCTGGCGGGCTTTTTGTAACCGTCAATGACGACAGTCCACAGGTCAAAGTCTAGAGACTTAAGATAGAAGCTCATCCTTGTTTTCCAATATGTGTAGTTAGTCCCATCAAATAGGGGAGGCCTATGAGTGGACTGACCTTCACCATGATTGGAAATCAAGGATTGTGTGGTTGCCATGGATCAGCTCTTAGGATGTTAGTCCTTATAAAGAGAACCTGGCTCTGATACCAATTGAAGAATAGTTTGGCAACTCTAGAGGGGGGTGAATAGAGTTTATATAGAAAAATAGCTAATTAAAAATAACTCTTTCACCAACAATAAATAATCAGAGTAAAGTACGAAAAATAAATGAAGAGTAGAAGAGCATACGCAAACACAGCGATTTTAACCTGGTTTCCCTCGTAGAGGACTAGTCCAGGCCTGAGAACTCTAGCTCAGGATTAAATCTACTATTTGTGAAATAGTAGTTTACAACCCGTGCCTTTTCTTCAGAAGAGCACGTCAACTTCTAACAAAGGATCGCAGTGGCGATTTGCTTGGAATTGTCCAAGCGACTTCTTCGACTCTTGCACAAGAATCCTAACTGAGAGATGCTGAGCACTCGAGACTTAGGAGGCTTATGGCTAGTAGATGGGAAGGGTATGGCTTATTGAGCTTATAAGAGAGAAGAGAAGAGAAGATTGGATGAATTGAAATGAGAGAATTCATGCCCTATTTATAGTGTTTTTATAGGCAGAATTCGGCCAGAATTCGGGTAGGAAAATTCAAAAATTTGGCCGTTGGACAACTAGCAACCAGCTAACCCTAAAATTAGGGTTCCTGATTTCTAGGGGACAGAGTTCGGCCCGAACTCTGTGTGGAGGCAGAGTTCGGCCCGAACTCTGTCTCCAGAGCACAGAGTGGTTCAAAGGGGCTTTTTGGGCAGTGTTTGGTTCAGTGGAGCTAGGGATTTTGGGTAGGTTATAGACTAAGTTCCAAGAGCTCAGCATGACTCAGAGTACACAAGTCTAGACTCAATGAAATTATAAAATACAGACTCCAGAACACACTGAGAGCCGGAGACTGAGCTGTCATCTGTCTTGAACTGAATGCAGTCGTCGTGTGTCGTATTGAATTAATACAAATATTATTTAGTTAATGTAGTCAATATTTGGTTGACTGTGACTATGTGTCAACAGTATATACTTCGAAGGGTTCATCCCCCCAGGGGAGCTTGGAGACAGCATACATCTCGTGAAGAGCGAGCCCTAATTCTCCAACAGGGGTAAAAAAGGTCCCCGTTCGATGATTGTACATCTCCAAAAGGGCCATGAACAGTGGCTTATTAACGGGCAACCCGTGGCTGGTACCCCGTATAGCTTCATAAAGGTTGACTCCCCGCAAAAACTCTTCATACTTTCGTAGGATCCATGAGGACAGATTAGCCCACGGAGGAATGGGGTGTACCCAGCTCGGCAGGACCAACCTACCAATAGGATAGGACCCTTTGCGAGCTAGCTGACTCAGGAAGGTATCAGACTGGAAGAATAAAAAATTAGGACCAGGGGTGTTGATGAAGTTACCTGGAACTAACCCCATCACGGACCGACTGGCTGGATCTTTGACTGCGCGCACTGACCCAGTGGCTCTGTTATAACGGATATTACCAACAAACATCCCCGGTCTGGTTGGAGTGAGGGTGTCCGACATCTGTCTATCCAGAACGATCATATTGAACCGCTCAAAAGGGAAATGGCGCTTCATAATAGGGATGTGAATCGGCATCCCGTCCAGGTCAAAGTCCCAACTCTCCGAAACATCCAACATTCGGGAGTTTTCTACAACCAACGCATCCCCAAAGAGGAAGACCGGTTTCAGATACTTCCCGTCAGATTGCCCAGAGCTTATCATATCAACAAGGAACTGAAAGGATTGAACCCTGATGACATTTAGTCGTTCCAAAGGTTCATCAACAAGTAGCTGTTCGGACACTTGACGAACTAAGTCATCCCGATGAACGCCCGAGGCAAACTGACGCGAACCAACCAAAAGTTCCTCCGCAGGATTCACGGGCAGATTCACTAGAAAAAGATAAAAGAAACAAGGTCAGAAGACAAACAAAGAAAACAGAAGTATTGGAAAAGATTACTGAAGTCTATGCGGCTCAGGTTGCCACAGCCTCATGCGGCTCATCAGCAGATAGGTCCATGCGGCTCTGCGCGTCATAGCCCCATGCGGCCCTGAATTAACCAAGTCCGTACAACTCAGATTGAGAAGGGTTTATAGATTCATGCGGCTAAGCCAGACTCATACAAACTGCTGCGGCTACAAACCATCAAGTTCATGCGGTTCAAAAGTGAACAACGCTTATGCGGCCCAAGTCGAAAACACACATGCGGCACTGATCGAATATGACAAGCTCATGCGGCCATAATGGGCGAATTGCTTATGCGGTCAAATCGATACGTCTCGTATATGTGGCTTGTGCATAAAGTATACAACAGAGCCATGGCAGCAGTTAGGGTTTTTTCGGAGTGACCCCCTTACCAGCGATGGGCGGGTGAACATCAGGATGGACAGCGCCTACAGCAGCCGACGAAGGAGCGACTACATTCGTCGCCGCAGTCGCCGTAGCAGCAACTGCCTTGCCCTTCGCGGCCTTCGATGCAGCAGATCTCTTGGGAGCCATGGTCGATGGATGAAGAAGGAAAACGAAGAGCGAAGTTGGCAACAGGGAATTCAAGCAAAGAAAGAAGGTAAAGAAATCCCCAAGAGCTGAAAAACTCCTATAGGCGATCCATAAAGTAGAAAGACGCCTCGGATTACGCGCCGCCTCCAGAAATAAAGGCGAGAACGCTTCGGTCAAGGCAAAACCGACCCTTGGGATCCTCCCCCAAAAGACGACGTCAAATCAAATCGAAGGCAATTAATGAAGATTTGCTCACGTGGTCAGGGCGCGTGGCAAAGAGCTTATGCGGCCAGAAGAATCTATGCGGCCGAGATGCTAATGCGGCCAGGAAGCTCAGGTAAACAGAACATCCTATGTGGCATGAACGGGGCCATACTTCTTATTCAAAGTGTTTCAATTTTACAAATTGAAAACTTTGAAGGGGGTCCTGTAGAAGCATGGAAAATATTAGAATAAAGGCATATATGGCCCATGCGGTTTTGGGTAGCAAGTCTATGTGGCTCATACTGGAGTTGCCCTATGCGGCCCAAAAGAAGACCCTCAGACTCATGCGGCTCGGGGATGAATGCGGTTCAGCAGGAATATGCGGCTCAATTGACGACACGTGTGACCCCCCCCACAGTTGGCCACTGGAGTAATGGCCTCATTTAATGCTCTGACACAACTCGATGGCTGTCTCTGACATGAAGTATCATAGTGGCTCTGCCATAATGACAGACTCTTCGGGAAAAGAAGAAAATCTCTGACCCGATCTGACAAAAAATCCTAGATTGCCGCGTGGCAAAAGTCTCATGCGGCTCGGATAGAGAACAGCTTCATGCGGCTCATTGAGGAGTCACTCTAATATGATTAACAAAAACCCGCCATATGCGGTCCACCCATAGCCCGGTCTATGCGGCTCAACACCACGCTAATTCATGCGGCCTACAGAAACTATGCATATACGGCTCACGGAAAGTGCATCCCCTGCGGCTCGATGAGGCATTGACTCATGCGGCTCACGAGTAGTATCCCCCTGCGGTTCAAGTGTTGGTCACCCTATGCGGCCCTGGCAGGATCTTCAATTTAAAAAACGTGGCACTGAAGATGCAACAGAATCCCAACGAGAATATTCGACATCATCATCATAATTACCGAGATCAGGGCATATCATTCATCATCAAGCCAATAGGACACGTGACGAGCAATCAAATATTGGCATAAGCAATCACGAAGATTTAAAGCAGTCAGCATTAACTGCTCATAAGATTTGGTGCTATCCGTATTAGCGGCCGAGATTCATTATGATCAGGATCAAGGGCCCAGATAGAATGAAGGAGCGCTGACATTCCAAATAGATAATCATCAGCAAACCCTAATGATCCCACCCCACTCTTATAAATAGCCAGCATCATTCCCATGTAAAAAAGGTCGGCAACAAAAGAATAAAAAAAATAGAGAAGAAGAGAGAGATATACACAGAGAGAGCTCCCCCTTTTCTTGATATTCACAGAGAGAGAGAAGCCAGAAGAGCAACCCGAGGAGAGTAGAAAGAGCCTTTCTTCGTCAACGCCGAGCAGATCTTCCCCGAGCCAAGGCTGCATACCGATCGTCCAAGGAGTAAGGCAGAGCGGCCGTCGCTTTCCCGAGCCTCTATCATCACCCCCCAGAATCAAAAATAAACAATCGTACTTAGTCTGCTGTACCTAGGTTTTCGTCCCTAGGCTTTCTTTGTACGAGCGAGTTTGTATTGTGAGTCTAAGTTCAGTCCTCCGATAATTGTTCTGTTCTTTTACAATCAATGGCAAACAATGGGTACCAAAGGTCACATCTACTCTTGATATAGGTGGACCTTCCCTCCTCAACAAAAAGTAAGTAGATTCTCGATAGTGGATGCTCGCGACATATGATAGGAGATACAAATCTTTTCGCATCAATATCGATGAAGAGAGAAGGGTATGTATCCTTCGACAACAACCTAAAAGGGTATATCATAGGTAATAGTACTATTGGTCATCCTCCTTCTCTTGTAATAAAGGATGTCTGCCTAGTGATCGAGTTAAAGCATAACCTGCTCAGCATAAGTCACCTTACTGATCATGGATATGATATTAACTTTGGACAAAATAAATGATATATTTATGATAGGTCAACGGGAGATATCGCTTTTGAAGGGATAAGAGAGGATAATATTTATATTTTCTATCTATCTGGAGATACTAACAGTGCAGGAAGATGCCTCTACATCAACAAGGATGAAAGACTACTGTGGCACCAACGTCTTGGTCATGCCAACATGGATACTATATCCAGGCTATCGACTAAGAAGCTAGTAAGAGGCTTGCCCGATATCACATTCAAAAAGGACACGGTATGTGCGAAATATGAGTTAAATAAAGCAACCAAGTCCTCGTTTTATTCCATAAATACTGTAAGTACTACTAGACCCTTGCAATTACTTTATTTGGACTTATTTGGTCATAGTAGAGTAGCCAGTCTTGGTGGAAAACTCTACGCTTTTGTTATAGTAGATGACTTTTCTAGATTTACTTGGATTTTCTTTCTTACAAACAAAATTGATGCCATTTTTGTTTTCAAATTTTTTGCTAAAAAGGTTCAAAACGAAAAAGGCTACATGATTACTCAAATCCGAAGTGATCATGGAGGTGAATTCGAAAATACTGATTTTGAAAAGTTTTGTGATTCAAATGGTTTTAATCATGAGTTTTCTTGTCCAAGAACTCCTCAACAAAATAGTGTTGTAGAGCGGAAGAATAGGACTCTTGGCGATATGGCTAGAGTCATGTTGAATAAATTTTTACTTCCGAAATATTTTTGGGCTGAAGCTGTCAGTACAGCGTGACATATGTTAAATAGGGTGCTCATTCGTCCTATTACGAAGAAAATAGCCTATGAGCTTTGGTTTGGAAGAACTCCAAATATTTCATATTTTAGAGTTTTCGGTCGTCGATGTTTTATCCTTAACACCAAAGACAACTTAGGCAAATTTGATGCCAAAGTTGACGATGGTATTTTCCTTGGCTATGCTGCCAAGAGCAAGGGATATAGAGTGTTCAACAAACGCTTATTAATTGTGGAAGAGTCTACCAATGTGACTTTTGATGAGGATAACGGTGTAACAGCTACTCTTGACGATGATGTTGAGCCATCAACTTCTACGCCGATGAATACCACCACAGAAACCAATTCTCTGGAGGGCTTGCCAAAAAATTCTCTTTCAAGCCTTCACATCCAGAAAACTTGGTCATAGGTGAGGTTTCACATGGAGTAAGTACTCGATCAACATTGAGAGACTCTATTGCTAGCACTGCCTTCATTTCACAAATTGAGCCTAAAAATGTTTTAGAAGCTTTTAATGATGAGTTTTGGATTTCTGCCATGCAAGAAGAACTCAACCAATTCGAAAGGAGCCAGGTTTGGAAACTTGTTCCTAGGCCAGCTAATCATTCGATTATTGGTACAAAATGGGTTTTTCGCAACAAAGTAAATGAAGATGGTTCAGTTACACGCAAAAAAGCTCGTCTAGTAGCTCAAGGATACAACCAAGAGGAAGGTATCGACTACGATGAGACATGCTCCTGTTGCAAGACTTGAATCCATTCGGATGCTTTGTGCATTTGCTAACTTTCAAAATTTTAAACTGTTTCAAATGGATGTTAAAAGTGCTTTCTTGAATGGATTTTTTAAGGAGCAAGTTTTTGTAAAACAACCCCCTGGCTTTAAAAATCACAAATTTTTTGACCACGTTTTCAAACTCAAGAAAGCGCTATATGGCCTCAAACAAGCCCCTAGAGCTTGGTATGAACGTCTAAGCAATTTCTTGCTTGATAAAGGTTTTTCAAAAGGGAAAATTGACACTACACTCTTTATAAAATCTTTCAAAGACACTATTCTTTTAGTACAAATTTACGTTGATGATACTATATTCGATTCTACCGATGAAACTCTCTGTCAAGATTTTGCTAAGTGTATGCAGACCGAGTTTGAGATGATTATGATAGGGGAGCTCAATTACTTTCTTGGACTGCAAGTCAAACAAACATCACATGGAACTTTCATCTGTCAGTCAAAGTATATAAAGGACATGCTGAAGAAATTTGACCTTGACAACGTCAAACCAATCGGTACTCCAATGGCTACTACAACCAAACTAGAATCGGATGAAAGCGGCAAACCCGTTGATTAATATAAGTATCGAGGTATGATAGGCAGTCTACTTTATTTAACTACTAGTTGCCCTGATAATATGTTTAGCGTTTGCCTGTGTGCTCGATATCAAGCAAATCCTAAGGAATCACACATGTCTGCCGTTAAGCGTATCTTTCGATACCTTAAGGGTACCGTTACAGTGGGCCTATGGTATCCCAAATTAATATTATTTGACCTCATTGGTTACTCTGATACTGATTTCGTCGGATGCAAGGTCGACTGTAAAAGTACTAGCGGCACGTGTCATTTATTAGGAAAGGCTCTAGTCTCTTGGTTTAGCAAGAAGCAAAATTTTGTCGCACTATCTACAACAGAAACTGAATATATCACAGCTGGTCATTATTGTGCACAAATTCTGTCGATGAAGCAAACCCTTGAAGACTATAACTTATCTTTTATGTACATTCCTATCTTTTGTGACAACACTAGTGCTATAAATCTCACTAAGAACCCCATATGTCACTCATGCACAAAACACATTAAAATTCGTCACCACTTTTTGTGTGATCACCAACAGAATGGCACTATTAATTTAGAATTTATTGAAACTGATCATCAGTTGGTCGATTTCTTTATAAAACCATTATCCGAGGTGCGATTCAATTTTCTTTGTCGTGAATTAGGAATTTTAGATGAAACGGTTATACATTAAATTGGCCAGCGTAATTATCGACTATGTCACGATTCTCTATGTGACTTTGCTATGGGTACAAGCCGAAAGGGTCCTTCTGAGAACAAGGCGTAAAAGCCTAAGCGACACGGTGCACTAATCTTCGGACTACCGCTAACTAGGATCCGGCCCCTGCAGCTACCCCATAGCAGCTTCACCATATTGATTTATGTCATAACTCCTTAGTTATTATATGGTTAATTTTTATTTATAGCTTGTCTCATTTGAAAATTCTAACGTCCAATCTTGCTTTTATATCTTTGACCATTTATTCATAATATTCTTCCTATCTTGTTTTTAATTTCCTGCTTGAAGTCTAGTCCAAGGGACCAGAACTCGGGCCAAACTCTGTCCCCATACAGAGTTCGGGCCGAGTTCGGCCTCCTTGTTCCAGAACATCGGGACACTCTCAGCTGTTGATCTAATCTTCATCCAATGGCTCCCGTTTCACCCGACCAGCCGACCAAAGGGACATATATTCAGGATTGCCTCTCTCTCTTCCCTCCATTGTCTTCTTCATACATCTCCACACATATTTCTTTCAAAACCCTAACCCTAGAAGTCTCCATTCCGTGGGAAATCTCTCTCCAAACTCAAGGAAGTCACTTTTGGCGTTCTTCTCCTCCATCTTAGGTCTATTTTGTTAAGGTATATCTCTTCCTTTCTCTTCAATCTCACTTTTTTCATGGCACCTAGGTTGCCTGGTAGGGAAAAGAGACAAAGGAGAAGTATTGGTGAATCCTCTACTAATCCTAACCCAAACCCACAACCTAATCCTCCACCACAACCTATTCCTCATCCTCCTCCTAACATGATCCACCCTCTTTTTAACCCACCTCCACCCATTAATGCCGACACATACGATGACCGTATTTTTGTGTCCTTAGATGCGTCTAACGCATGGATCGCCGAATTTCGTCATCGTAGTGTCTTTGCCAGACACCCTATTAAGTTTACGGCATTTTCCAATTTTCTTCCTAACTTTCGTGACTTATGTCTTGATAAACTTGTAGCAACTCATGAACCGATCTATGTGAATGCCATTCAAATGTTTTATTGCAATATGACTTATGACTGCGATCGCATCTATTCACGTGTCTCCGGTATAGACATATCTTTTGATGATTTTGAGTTAGCCGACCTTCTTGGTTTGCCCGACCCCAACACTTGGGAACGGCTTGATGATGCCCGGGACATTGTTTTCCCCGGTGAGACCATGTTGGAAAGTTTCAAGGGTGATCTTTGTTCTCCAAATCCTTCTCCTCGAAAACTTATGGCTAAACATCTCAATAATTATTTTTATGAACTTTATTGTATTATATTTTCTTCGGTCTTGCCAAAAGCTGGATCGACAGATGAAGTTACTTACTTTGAGATTACTGCTCTTTTCTTTATCCACTTTTGCGTCCCCTTCAAATTTTCTTGCACGATGATGGATTGGATGATTCGTGCTAGGCCTAAACCAAAATCTTTGGTTTATACCATGTATCTTCCTTTGATTTTTCGTGCCTTTCATGTCCTATTGGATCAGTGTCAGTCCTTGCCCACTCCTGCCTTTCTGACTAAGGCAAGGAGAACTATTGCTGCTGTAGCCTCTTCTGAGTCTGATGACACTAAGGAGCCTGACTCACCTGCACCCTTTGCTGCTTCCGATTTACCTGCTCTCGAGTCTACTGCTATACTGGACTCTATTCAGACCATGCTTCACGATCGCTTCCGTTTGGAGGACGCGCGCTGGGCTGAGATGGATGATCGCTGGACGTAGATGGACTATCGCACCACTCTGCAGATGAGTGTGCTCAGCAAATCCATCCACGACATTTAGTACTCCATGGCCTCCAATCCGACGATGCCGATTCTGATGATGCGTGATCCGTCTCACGACGGTTATCGTATTGACGATTCTTGGGTTTGTTGCTATCTTGATCCGACTTCTGCATTTGTGGATCCCCGTCGTACTGGTTCTGATGGTGCGGGGCCTTCACATGCTTTTTGATGTATATGGATATTGTACTGCCACTGATGATTCGGACTATTTTTATTTTGGCACTATGTTTCTTTTTGCTTATGATTTTATGTTTTTAAACTCTATGGCTCAGTTTGATCTTTGTTAGTACTACTGCTTGCATATTCTCTTTCATTATGTAGATGGTAGTTTTATTACTTCTCTATTTTTGTCTCCATTTTTGCTGATTGTCAAATGGGGGAGAACTATTGATATTTGTCTTAAATTGTGAACCATTGCTACTTGTATTAGCACTATGAATTGTATGTAGTTGGATATGTATATTTGGATAATTACTTGTCACGGGAAATATCTGTTTACGGGGGAGTACGTTTGTTCAAGTACGGGGGAGCCATAATGTGTCCAGGTATGAATATTGAGACATACAAATATCTTGTTTTGTCAATTATCAAAATGGGGGAGATTGTTGACCTAAACGAGATCACAGTCAACCTAATCTTGAAAATTAACAAAACAATATTTGTCATAGTCCAATTTGACACATCGAGCTCGTAATCAATCTACTTAGCTCATTGGTTCAAGATCACAGCTGCTTGAAGATTTACTATTTTGTGTATACTGGAGTCTGTATTTTTTATTGTTTTTTAGTATAGGATAATGTACGTTCGGTCATACTGAGCAACTTTGGGCTAGACGTAGCTTTATAGGTTTACTTAGCCCAAATCTCAATCAACCTATTCATCCAAAAGCCCACTCAGAACATTTTGTCCATAGGAGACAGAGTTCGGGCCGAACTCTGCCTCCACACAGAGTTCGGCCCGAACTCTGCTCCCTAAATTACAGGATGCTGATTTTTAGGTCTTGATCACTGCTAGTTGTCCAACGGCCAAAAATTTGAATTCTACATACCGAATTCTGGCCGAATTCTGCCTACCCCGAACCTTATAAATAGGCCTTGATTTCTCTCATTTGAAACCATCTAATCTTCTCTTCTTCTTCTCTTACATAGCCTATATATTAAAGAGCCTTACCTTTCCATCCACTTAGCATTCAAACTTTCCAACTGTCCAAGTTGCTCGGTACGATCCAGCTAGAAGTTTGAAGTGCAAGAAGTTGTAAGTCACTTGGAAAAGTCCAAGTTTTGCCAAAGCGATCATTGAAAGAAGTTTGGCGTGATCTTCTGTGAAAAGGCACATGGTTGTAACCCTATTTCACAAATAGTGGATTTCAATCCTGAGCTAGAGTTCTCAGGCCTGGACTAGTCCTCCACGAGGGAAACCAGATTAAAAATCTTGCTGTGTTGTGTTTGCTCTCTACTCTTTATTTTCGTATTTCTTTTACTCTGATTATTTTGTTGGTGAAGAGAGTTTAAGTTTTTAATTGATCATTTTTGTTATAAACTCTATCCACCTCCCTCTAGAGTTGCCTACCTGTACTTCATTGTCGATCATTACGTCAGTTATTGGGAGGGAAAACTCGTCATTTGGACATGCCGAGTTGAGATCCCTGAAGTCTATGCAGACTCGGATCTTCCTATTCTTCTTAGTAACGGTAACGATGTTGGCCACTGAATCTGGATGCTGCTCTTCATGAATGAAACCACTTTCTATGTGTTTGTCGACTCTTTCTTGATAGCATCCATGATATTTGGACAGAAGCGACGATGTTGCTGCTTAATACGTTTAATGTTAGACAAGAAGTTGAGGCGGTGCATCATGACTTGCGGGTCAAAACCCGACATGTCTTCATAGCTCCAAACAAAAATATCAACGTACTCTCGGATAAGCTATATCAAAGATTCTCTATCTTCTCCAGTCAAGCTTTTGCTAATGAAGATGGGTTTAGGGGAAGCCTGTCACGCCCCAGAACCAGAATACTGGAGAGCGGGGGCAGACATAGCGAGCTACGTATATGAAATAGAATCCATCTCGCTATACGGTCACGGTTTTCTAGATACATGAGGGTTTACTACAAGCCAACAGTCTCCTATGGTCATGAATAAGCCTAGCGTCTCAATCACAAGCAAGTAAATAAGTCACAAGATGTATGATCATTAAATATACAATAATAAGGCGTCCCAAATATTACATATTCAGCTGATCATGAAGCTAGTCATTACAAAATGTTAGGACTAGCAAGAGTTTAGTCATACATGATCAACCCTAGGATCTGTCAATCATGTTACAGCCCGTAGGCAGACAGTAAGTAAATGCAGTCAAGCTAAACAGGTGCTCGTCGGCTAAATGCCTCAAAAGGATATTTTTACAATAAAGTGGAAGATCAAAAATAAACCCACTCGTTGCCCTGGTTACGTCTAGTCGCCACCATCGGGCTGGAAAGTCGGTAGATCCTCTGGAGCTGCTCTGAAATCTGGCCATACAAAAGCAGCTGGGTCAGACCCCAGAAATAGCAAGTGCCACAAAGGAAGCTTCACTTAGAAACTAAAACCAGCAATTAGCACAGAAGATAATAATAATATAGTAAAGCTGAAGAAATATAACATTACGAGGATATACGGTAAGATAACCATGGAACCATTCAGATAACCAGGTTACAACTCTTAAACCAAATAAGGACCGGGATTGTAACCCTTCGTCTGAACCGAACTTGGTTTCCCGTATTTATCAGCAAGATAAATATAAGAAAATCAGAACATGCAACAATCTTGTACAGGATCGAGGCAAGACTAGACTGATTATTCCCTATTCAACAATCACGGCCAGGCAATAAGTACGGCTTGATACTTAAACTAGCTAGAGTTATCACAGGCCTAGTTACTAGCAAGATGCAGTGAGATTATTCTACAGCCACAAGCCCTGCAGACCATCCAGGCTACCCAGGTCGAAAGATTAGGGTTGAATTCAGGTGGGTACATCGTCCAGGAAACGCATGTACCCTTAGATAGCTTGAAGGGTGCAACACATGACAGTGTGCTGGAAATGTGCCCTACTCGACGGCAGGCTACAGATCTCAAGCGCGCCCAGGTAACGGGATTGCCTGTAGCTGGGAGATCTCTTTATGACTATTGTATTAATCTAGTTATTAGCCTTAGTCTATTTCAATAGGTACTCCTGACCGTGGCAGTGAGGAGTTCCCTCCTAGACATGGTGTAAGACAGGACTGGATTATTTGTACAAGCACAATCGCCCACGGTATCCAGATGTTTATACAGGTCATGTCATGTCAGGTAGCCGTCGCAATAGCTTATCAAGATATATCATGTCAGGTTTACTTGCCAGGAGTGCGCCTCGACGGGCCACTATCATGTCATGTTCAATTATCACTTCCAAACATATTAAATAAATTCGTGATTATCAAGTTCATGACAAAAGGTGTAAGGATATAAAATGGGCGTAAAAATATATAATAGGGGTAAAGGTGCACGCCATAGGAACTCAAGTTACACATGGGGGTTACAAGACATGGGCAAAATAATAATAAAACAACAGTACACAGAGCTATAGGAGAGCCATGCGGCTCATGCATATGCGGCCAGGAATGATCTCATGCGGCTGGGAAGAGAACAGCCCATGCGGCTGAATAGGGTCAGGTGCATGCGACTAAAAGGGAAAGGCTTATGCGGTTGAAGGGTATCAGTCATATGCGGCCAACGGTAAGGGAGAGGCGTATGCGGCTCAGCCAGAACATTCCATACGGCTAGAAAGATTGGCGCTATACGGTTACAAGGGGAACAATACCATGCAGCTCACGGGGGAAGGGCTCTCATGCGGCTGGAACGGACTCGGGTTCATGCGGCCCACAGAGCAAGGGCTATGCGGCTGAACCGAGTCGAGTCCCATGCGGCCAGGGGATAAAGAATTTTATGCGGCTGGGAATGAACTTCTCATGCGGCCGAATAGGAATACTTGCCGTACGAAATTGTCATGCGGTCAAGTGCTACCATGCGGCTCAGGACTGTGCTTCTTCTCTAAATTTCCGAGAAGAAGTACACCATGAAGCCATGGCTTCCAAGCTGCATAAAACCTTCATCCGGAGTCCAAATCCGAACTTCCATAGGTCAAAATGGGGCAGAATGAAATTCTCTACAATATGGAACCATAAAGACTTAGAAATAACAAGATTAAGTCGATCAAAACCCAAGAATTCCGAAAAATAAAGTAAACTTAGATCTACAAGAATCTAGCCATGAAAAGTGGAAAGGCCAAGTATTAAAGTAAGTTAAAATGCTGTAAGGAAGAGAATGAAGCAATAAAATTTGAGTTCCTCCATGAAGCAAGTTGCACTTGCCTAGGCCTCTCTCCCTCTCTCTCTGGTAGGTGAAGAAGTAATTTAGGAAAGAATAAAAGTAATGAAGAGAGAAGGAAGTGGGGTTAATAAATGGTAGTGGTGGTGGTAGGTAGGGGGTTCACCCTTGGTTCATAATGAACCAAAGCAAACCGAGCCAAGCCGAACCAATCCAAGAATAAACCAAGCCATGAAGAACACTAAGCAAAGAATCATGCAATACAAGATAAAATACGTACATGTATTCCAAAAATACGTAATACGAACAACAGGCATTACAACTCTACCCACCTTAAAAAAATTCCGTTCTCGGAATTTAATTAAGAGGCTAGAGAGACGAGGACAAGCTATATTAATCACAAGCAAGCTATAACTAGGAAGGCAATCACTCATTCAAGTAAGGAATCGAAGGCATGAGGCATAAGGAAGACATTATACCTCACGAGTCAAACAAGTCAGGATATCGCGATCGGATATCATCCTCACGCTCCCATGTTGACTCACCCAAAGAGTGATGATCACAAGCGACTCGGACTAACTTAATAGTCTTGTTCTTAAGTATCTTCTCTCTCCGGTCCAATATAGACACGGGCCTCTACTCATACGAAAGGTTGGTACCAACAACCAATTCCTAATGATCTAGGATGTGGCTCGTGTCCGGGATATACCGTCGTAATTGGGATACATGAAACACGTCATGTACCTCGCTTAGCGACGGCGGAAGAGCGAGACGATATGATACATCTCCTACTCGCTCCAGAATATCGAACGGCCCTATATGTAGTTCCCCTTCCCGGATTTTGTAAAATATTTTATTAATAATTTATTTTATTTAAAGGGTGATTTTTAGACTATACGTATTTAGGTGTATACATCATTATAGATATATGACATTTGATTGTTATTATTTATTATTAAGTATAGAGGTGATTATGATATAATATCAATAATATTGGTTATATTAGTTATATACTATGAATATAATTTGTTATCGTATATGTGTAATTGTGTACATAAATCTATGCATAAATATATATGTGCATATAGATATTATCCTGTTATTTATATATAGAAATATATATATATATATATATATATATATATATATATATATATATATAGAAATAATATATAGAAATATGTATATACGTATATGTGCGTGTATATGTGATCATATGAATAAATATACATATATTGAATATGTGTACTTATGTACTTATATATAAAAATATATTATATATATACGTATTTAGATATGTGTATGTGTATATTATATAAATGTATATGCGCGTATACATATGTATGTCTACATATACATACGTATTTAGGTATATATATATATATATATATATATATATAAATATATATATATGTATTAGCATATAAATAATGAATGAATAAATAAAAGAAAAGAATAAAGGAATAAGAGACAACAGCAATACCAGCCAGGCCGAGTCCCCACCCCAAGCTCTACATAAGAAGCCCCATAGCTCTGTTTACTTCACCATTCTCCAACAATCCCTTAAGCTTAGCATTAAGCATACGAATCTGAAGAGTAACCATATTTCTTCATTGACAAAAACAACCCAGCTGTAGCCCAGGCCATAACAGGCCGAGCACACCCCCTGAGCCCACAAACCGAGCTCCATAGCCTAACAGCCTAGCAAAACCGAGAGCACTGCTCTCTTATTTCTGCAAAACCCCTTCCATCCCGAGCCTGTATAAGTACGGGTCACGACGCGGACGAGAAGTTTTCATCGACAACATCGAAACTCTCAAAACCCTAACGGCGCACGACCCTCCCCTGAATAGGCGACCCACCCGCGACCACCAGGCGGCCGCGCGCCACCGCAGCGCCACCTGGGGCTGCCGCCGGCCGGCCGCGGATGGCAGCGCGCGCGTGGTCGACACAAAAGCGCGACAGCAGCAGTAGCACGGGGGGCGACTTCGTCGCGAGAGATCTTCGCGCACGGGCGACGAATCTCCGAGCCATTTGCACAGGTATGAAGACAACCTATACGGCTCCGTCTCCCTGTATAGAATAATTTTAATCTTATTATTTGCGACAAGAATCGATCGCAAAGATCGAGAAAAACTCAAAATTCTGAGTTTAGAATCTGTCCTAAAATAGAGCAAAAACAGTCCAATCACCCTCATTGACGGACCGATTTCGATCAATCCAGTAACTTTTTAGAAATTCAACCTAAACACGAATATTGACAACATATACGAGATGGAAACCTTGTTTATAGATTTATTTTTCATCAATTATATTGCTGTTAATTTAACTTCAAAGTTCGAAAAAAATCTGTTTTCAAAATCACAAAATCGCTCCACACGACGTGCGTCACGCCAATCGGGACGACGTGGTCGTGCACCGAAGGTATCGAAAGCTGCGTAACAGCTTCGTGGTTGTGTGGGCTTTGACGGAATTCAAATTGGTCGCGTGTGTGCGACGAATTTGATGCGTATCCGTCGAAATTCCCCGTATTGTACACGTTGCAAATTTCTCAATTACTTTGTGCACGCTCGTCAGATCGAGACGAAACTTGAGCCAATAGGACCGTATCATTTTTCTGGTCCTGTATGCCAAGTTTGGTCCAATTCTGAGACAGTTGAATCCGACGTCGTTTTGCGGGCCCTACGGTCCGACTCAACGGGCGATTTTGTGCACGGCCCGCCGGAATCCAACTATGGACATACGGTTGGGTTCGTATCGGAAAACTGAATCCGTAGACATGTAGTTTGACGACTTTAGAGACCATTGACTCTGGCACGCTTTTCGGTACAAAGCGGATCCAACGGCGGACATCGTTTTTGCTCGAAATTACCGTTTTGCCCCTGTGTCCAAAATTGGACTTAAGGACAGGCAATCCTAGCTAATTTGACTATTCTGAGATCATTGGTATTGTCTATTTCAGTTTCCGGGGACTGTTGTACGGGTTTTGACTATTGTGGTATATTGAGTGATTTGGATCGTCGGTTTCACCAGCACAGGACCACAGGCGAGTACAGTTTATTGTCTGCATTTCGATATTGATCTTTACTATATTTCATTGATTAGTCATTGGTTATGTGATTTCTATACTCTATTATAAATTGTTGAGTCGGGAATGAGAAGTACCAAGGATGTGTGATCCGACCGTAGACATTGTAGATATCGTAGACATTGTAGATATTGTAGACATTGTAGATATCGTAGACATTGTAGATATTATAGATATTGTAGATATCGTAGACATTGTAGATATTGTAGACATTATAGATATCGTAGACATTGTAGATATTGTAGACATTGTTGATCTCGTAGACATTATTTATTTTATGCAGTAGACATCGTAGACATTGTTTATTTTATGCAGTAGACATCGTAGACAGTGTTTATATTCTGCAAGTAGATATCGTAGACCGTGCGGTGTAGCACCCCAGACCGATCACATGTCAAAGGTACTTCTACCGGTGGAAAATATATTGGTCTATTTTTACTATTGATTTTCTCACAGCTTTACTGTTATTTTCAAAACTCATGATTGATGTCTAACCTTTGTCTTATAGTCATTTTCTTTATTTGAAATTGCATTCGATGAATTGTGCTCGTTCCATTCCTGACTGGAAACCAACATTTTCAGGTTAGCCGTGGATTCACTTAGCTTGGGAGTGACGGGAATATTGCAGACAAAAAGCCTAGAGACTAGATAGATAGTTGAGTTGTAGTCATTCATTTATTTGTACAAGTTTATATTTTTCTACAAATGTAAAATTTATGATCTTTGTAAATTAAATTAATTATGTGAATGAGCATTGTTTGAGATTTTGATCTTCATGGCCGTGACAGCGTTCTACCGCCGACACTACGACGTAGGCTGGCTTGGACACGTCTCGTATCCGTTTAAAAAAAAATGGGTGCGGGTCGTGACAAGTTTTATGGTGGCCCATGCAGGTCAGTCTTTGCAAATAATGTGAACTCGTGATAGTACGTAAGTTAGTTGTACTATTGCGAGCCTGCTACTAGAACATGCTCATTCACGAACTAGGATTAATTTAATTTAAGAGAATGACTAGGACTAGGAGTCCCTTATACCAATTTACCGATGGATAGTTTAGGCCATGCAATTTAGGATGGAAATTATTAATTTTTGATAGTTTATCAGATCCCTATAGGTACATTATCATCTCTTGATATGACGATGTAATCTAATTTGTATAGATTATTCCCTTGGTAAGGCAGAGCTTCATAGAATTAATGATCTAGCCTTGATAGATTATTCAATTCATTCTCCTGCCTCTTAGATATCATCCTCATATCTTAGTCGAACTGCCTATTTAGTTTCTATTTGCCCTAGGAATTAATATTTTGTATAAGTTCTAATTTTGTTATCCATATACGGACTTCGAGTTAGTTTCGATTCAAGTTTGTCCCTCAGAGGCTTGAATACACAAGGAAGAGTTAGAATGTTTGTATTTCTTTTGTCCTCAGTTATTTCCCCCTGTGCAATCTTTTATCTTAAGGGTTGTGACTGATAGAACAAATACGTACGCTTTATTTCATAGGCAAATTGTTGAATCTCTAGGAGCTCATGGGTTTTACGAATGTAGTTAAAAGAATATTAGTTGACTCATGATGGCAAGAAAGCAGCGCACTGTCGCCATTTATTTGAATTATAGAAACCATAGATTCACTGCAGCCAGCAGCGCACTGGCGAGACACGACCCCTAGAGTTGAAATTAGTTTAAGAAATATGGGTTATAGAATATTGCTAGAAATATGACTAGTAGTCCTCTTTTGACCGTAGTCGCCCTTGTGTCAATATAAGGTAGAGTATCGGATAGCATATCACATCGGAATCACGAAACCAAGGGATTACCACAGCCAGAGTATACGGGCAAGGCATAACTCTCGGTGGAATGATTTCAGACGTGATTACAAGTTAAGGATACTATAGAGGATAGGACAGTGCCCTGTGTGTTCCATAAGATCCGAAGCCAATATTGGTGGAAGTTTGTAAGTTGGATAGCACATCTCCCGATCTAGCATTCCGTGGTCCTTGTGACCTATTGACGAGGATATCGATTGACACTAATAGGTTTACCTAGAATATGGAATTTAGAAGTCCATAACCCATTGGTTGACCAAGGCTTTATGGATAAGAATATAGTAGGATGACTGTATAAGCAAGAACACCTTGTAAGTTTTGATTCTCTCTAAACTCGAAGTACTTGTGGCTTCTTTCAAAAATCTTGTATACTTGTAATTTGACTATCTTGACCAATGTTGCTATCACAGCCTAGTTTTGCAAGCTCATTCTTTTATCGAGCTTGATTCAAGACATATGTTTAGTGGGGACGCCTGCTAACTTATTGTCTAATCAGAATCAGTGTATTATGGTCTGATCAACCATGATGCATTTGGTTCGCTTTTTGTTTAATTACATTACGTGGATGGAGATATATAGGTATCTATGATCTCATCCGCAACTGCTTGGCAATTCCTCTTGAATTATATGTTCGCCCTTGAATCACGAAATTGTATTCAGTAATAACTCCCTTGAATTCTTTATTGTTTTGTCTTTCACTGAATTGGAAAGACGGAAGCTCATAATTGGTAGAGAGATACAGAGTAACCCCATGGCTAGGATAGTTGTATACACAAGTGTAGCTGTCGTCGGCTAGTCAGTGACTGGAACCTTGCCTTGAGTTACTCGTCCTCCCTTCGACACTAAACCTACTATCAGGATCTTCCGGTCATTGGAGTCCGAGGATGATTAGGATCTTTTCCCTTGACCAAATGTTGTGAACCTCTAACCATCCTTTGAAGCTTGCTTCAACTAGAAACCGTGTGACAATAGTCTGGCAGATTCGACACAAATAGAAATACATGACTGGGTTATTAGGAATCTTTTTCATATGATGTGCCCTAGAGTTGGTTACCCTATCGATAACTCTTGTATACGGTGGACGAGTGGGTCATTCTATTTTACCGACCGTGTGTAATTGTACACACTCATGTTCCATTTACTGAGGAACGATCATTGACTTAACTTATAACTATCGTACCCCATTCCGTCATGCTTGATTCTTTATTAATGAGAGTCGAGGTACAATACCTGGATTTTGGAATTCTTCTGACCTCATTATTCCTAAGACTATGTCCTAGCTTCTAAGGTAGGTAGACCCTAAGCCTTCTAAAAGTTTTAGGATACACGAGGATTATAGATTGAGTAGAATAACTTCCATTAGGATGATGATTAGTGTCCCCATGGACTCCCACTATTCATTTAGATCATTTTGTGCCCGGCGGTGCCATTAATATTAGGAGCACGAGACCAGCTGTTACCTTTCGACAAATTTCATGTGCAAGATCTAGACGAGTCCACCTTCATCTAGGTATATCATGTCCCACTCAAACACGTCCCTTTGTACTCTACTTTTATGGTACGACTTTCAGGTAGAAAGGACTAACTATAACCCTTACCATGGTACCGGTAAACTTCTCGATTATGATTAGGGACTCAACTTCGACTCGAAACCTTCAACCCAATATATGGTTGTGATCGACTCGAGCCCACTGTGCATATGTCACTAGTGTGCCACTCAATGGTGTCTTCTCGTGTCACTTAAACACAGAAGTCACTGAAGGCGCACCTTCAGGGCTTAGAGGACCTATTTAACCAACCCGACTGTCCAACTAGCTCAACCACTTGGGTTGAAACCTATTCTAGAATACCCTAATCTAGTAGGAAGAGTTTCATCATTGGGATCTAGTCCAATCCTTATAGATCAAAATCCAATGTTCATCCAACCAACGACTAATGTCCAAATAGAGAACCCATTAAGACCACGATCTTGATTTCTCAAATTCTGTTCCATTATGGGACCTTGTTTGAATTAGAATTTCGAGAACGAGATTTCTGTATTGTACGGAGTGCAAGCCTTTTTAGAAATGAAGGGCCCTTCGGGTTAGCAAGTGAGTGGACTAGAGTAACCCATCTCGCAAGTCAGTCAGTGGTTCATAAATTTTCTTTCTGTCTACACCATGGGATACCCTCTACCTCTCTGGAAGCTTCATATTCGCTCCCGATTATTTTTCTTCTTACCTTCCTGTCCTCCATATTGTAGAGTGACGACTGGTCATATGTATTAGAATTTATCGATATTTCTCAGCTACTTGTATAAATTCGTGCTTGTTGATTTTGGGTGGCGTCATAGATGGGAGAGGATTCTAGACACCATACGCCTAGATATCTGTTGGTAGGATTGTTAGCAATCAGTTAGAAAATTTTAAGATTCTAGTGACCTGTGTTTCAAGGAAGTAGTGTGACCAAAGGTGGGTAGAAGTCCTCTAGTATTTGGAATTACGAAATGGCTAGGAAGAGGCATAAACATTGTTTGAAAAATTAAATTTGAGGATATTGTGGTAATAGTAGACTTATTTTTTTGTATGTTCGAATTTTTGGCATGTTTATGAGCTAGAATTTCGAGGACGAAATTATTTTTAAGGTGGGTAGATTTGTAGCTCCTCTTCCCGGATTTTGTAAAATATTTTATTAATAATTTATTTTATTTAAAGGGTGATTTTTAGACTATACGTATTTAGGTGTATACATCATTATAGATATATGACATTTGATTGTTATTATTTATTATTAAGTATAGAGGTGATTATGATATAATATTAATAATATTGGTTATATTAGTTATATACTATGAATATAATTTGTTATCATATATGTGTAATTGTGTACATAAATCTATGCATAAATATATATGTGCATATAGATATTATCCTGTTATTTATATATAGAAATATATATATATATATAGAAATAATATATAGAAATATGTATATACGTATATGTGCGTGTATATGTGATCATATGAATAAATATACATATATTGAATATGTGTACTTATGTACTTATATATAAAAATATATTATATATATACGTATTTAGATATGTGTATGTGTATATTATATAAATGTATATGCGCGTATACATATGTATGTCTACATATACATACGTATTTAGGTATATATATATAAATATATATATATATGTATTAGCATAT
This sequence comes from Iris pallida, assembly GCA_029216955.1. Classification (NCBI taxonomy): domain Eukaryota; kingdom Viridiplantae; phylum Streptophyta; class Magnoliopsida; order Asparagales; family Iridaceae; genus Iris; species Iris pallida. Next base: position 4,708,582 of record JANAVB010014200.1, read on the forward strand.
AAATAATGAATGAATAAATAAAAGAAAAGAATAAAGGAATAAGAGACAACAGCAATACCAGCCAGGCCGAGTCCCCACCCCAAGCTCTACATAAGAAGCCCCATAGCTCTGTTTACTTCACCATTCTCCAACAATCCCTTAAGCTTAGCATTAAGCATACGAATCTGAAGAGTAACCATATTTCTTCATTGACAAAAACAACCCAGCTGTAGCCCAGGCCATAACAGGCCGAGCACACCCCCTGAGCCCACAAACCGAGCTCCATAGCCTAACAGCCTAGCAAAACCGAGAGCACTGCTCTCTTATTTTCGCAAAACCCCTTCCATCCCGAGCCTGTATAAGTACGGGTCACGATGCGGACGAGAAGTTTTCATCGACAACATCGAAACTCCCAAAACCCTAACGGCGCACGACCCTCCCCTGAATGGGCGACCCACCCGCGACCACCAGGCGGCCACGCGCCACCGCAGCGCCGCCTGGGGCCGCCGTCGGTCGGCCACGGATGGCAGCGCGTGCGTGGTCGACACAAGAGCGCGACAGCAGCAGTAGCACGGGGGGCGACTTCGTCGCAAGAGATCTTCGCGCACGGGCGACGAATCTTCGAGCCATTTGCACAGGTATGAAGACAACCTATACGGCTCCGTCTCCCTGCAATTAGAATAATTTAAATCGTATTATCCGCGACGAGAATCGATCGCAAAGATCGAGAAAAACTCAAAATTCTGAGTTTAGAATCTGTCCTAAAACAGAGCAAAAACAGTCCAATCACCCTCATTGACGGACCGATTTCGATCAATCCAGTAACTTTTTAGAAATTCAACCTAAACACGAATATTGACAACATATACGAAATGGAAACCTTGTTTATAGATTTATTTTTTATCAATTATATTGCTGTTAATTTAACTTCAAAGTTCGAAAAAAATCTGTTTTCAAAATCACAAAATCGCTCCACACGACGTGCGTCACGCCAATCGGGACGACGTGGTCGTGCACCGAAGGTATCGAAAGCTGCGTAACAGCTTCGTGGTCGTGTGGGCTTTGACGGAATTCAAATTGGTCGCGTGTGCGCGACGAATTTGATGCGTATCCGTCGAAATTCTCCGTATCGTGCACGTTGCAAATTTCTCAATTACTTTGTACACGCTCGTCAGATCGAGACGAAACTTGAGCCAACAGGACCGTATCATTTTTCTGGTCCTGTATGCCAAGTTTGGTCCAATTCTGAGACAGTTGAATCCGACGTCGTTTTGCGGGCCCCACGGTCCGACTCAACGGGCGATTTTGTGCACGGCCTGCCGGAATCCAACTATGGACATACGGTTGGGTTTGTATCGGAAAACTGAATCCGTAGACATGTAGTTTGACGACTTTAGAGACCATTGACTCTGGCACGCTTTTCGGTGCAAAGCGGATCCAACGACGGATATCGTTTTTGTCCGAAATTATCGTTTTGCTCCTGTGTCCAGAATTGGACTTAAGGACAGGCAATCCTAGCTAATTTGACTATTCTGGGATCATTGGTATTGTCTATTTTAGCTTCCGGGGACTGTTGTACGAGTTTTGACTATTGTGGTATATTGAGTGATTTGGATCGTCGGTTTTACCAGCACAGGACCACAAGCGAGTACAGTTTATTGTCTGCATTTCGATATTGATCTTTACTATATTTCATTGATTAGTCATTGGTTATGTGATTTTTATACTCTATTATAAATTGTTGAGTCGGGAATGAGAAGTACCAAGAATGTGTGATCCGACCGTAGACATTGTAGATATCGTAGACATTGTAGATATCGTAGACATTGTAGATATTGTAGACATTGTAGATATCGTAGACATTGTAGATATTGTAGACATTGTAGATATCGTAGACATTGTAGATATTGTAGACATTATAGATATCGTAGACATTGTAGATATTGTAGACATTGTAGATCTCGTAGACATTGTTTATTTTATGCAGTAGACATCGTAGACATTGTTTATTTTATGCAGTAGACATCGTAGACAGTGTTTATATTCTGCAAGTAGATATCGTAGACCGTGCGGTGTAGCACTCCAGACCGATCATATGTCAAAGGTACTTCTACCTGTGGAAAGTATATTGGTCTATTTTTACTATTGATTTTCTCACGGCTTTACTGTTATTTTCAAAACTCATGATTGATGTCTAACCTTTGTCTTATAGTCATTTTCTTTATTTGAAATTGCATTCGGTGAATTGTGCTCGTTCCATTCCTGACTGGAAACCAATATTTTTAGGTTAGCCATGGATTTACTTAGCTTGGGAGTGACGGGAATATTGCAGACAAAAAGCCTAGAGACTAGATAGATAGTTGAGTTGTAGTCATTCATTTATTTGTACAAGTTTATATTTTTCTACTAATGTAAAATTTGTGATCTTTGTAAATTAAATTAATTATGTGAATGAGCATTGTTTGAGATTTTGATCTTCATGGCCGTGACAGCGTTCTACCGCCTACACTGCGGCGTAGGCTGGCTTGGACACGTCTCGTATCCGTTTAAAAAAAAACGGGTGCAGGTCGTGACACTATATACCTAGGACTAAGCTTTCCCCATACGCCTAAACGAATGATGCCACGGTTAGGCAAAATCCTCAGGAATACATGGTCGCCAACAGAAAACTCGAGGGGGTGCCGATGAGAATCGGCCCAATGGCGCTGGCGATCTTGGGCAACTCGAAGATGATCCCGAACTCTTTTGACCACTTCAACTGTCTGGACAATCATTTCTGGACCGAGCATCTGCCTCTCTTCCACATTATCCCATGCTAACAGGGATCGGCACTTCCTGCCATATAGTGCCTCAAACGGTGCCATCTGGATACTGGCCTAGAAGCTATTATTGTACGGGAATTCCACCAGGTACAGGTGATCTTCTCATGAACCACCGAAGTCAAGTGTACAGGACCGCAACATATCTTCAAGATTCTGGATCGTGCGCTCCGACTGACCATCTGTCTACGGATGATATGCTGAACTAAACTGGAGACGAGTTTCCAAACTCTCCTGCAGGCTACGCCAAAAGTGTGACGTGAATCTTGAATCTCGGTTCGAGGTGATACTAACTGGCACTCCGTGCAACCTGACAATCTGCCTGAGGTACATCTCTGCTAACTGAGCTGTCGACTGACTAACTCTGAATGGAAGAAAGTGAGCCACCTTCGTGAGCCGGTCATCTATAAACCAGATAGCATCTCTACCAGTTGGGGATCTAGGTAATCCAGTCACGAAATCCATGGTCACATGTTCCCACTTCCATTATAGAATCGACAAGGGCTGAAGAAGTCCAGCGGGCCTCTGATGTTCAGCCTTAACTTGTTGGCAGACTAAACAACGAGAGACAAACCGGGCTATCTCCCTCTTCATGCCATTCCACCAAAAGTACTGACGAATATCATAGTACATCTTCGTACCACCAGGATGAATAGAATACTGTGAACTGTGAACCTCTGCCATAATTTTCTGTCAGATATCCCCATTGGGTACACAAAGACGCTTACCATGCCTAAGCGTACCATCCTCATGAATGCATAACTCTGGTCTTCGTCCTGCCTCACACTCTGCTCTGAGTCGCTGAAGCTTGGAATCTGCTGATTGCGCCATCCGGATCCTCTCAACTATGGTGGACTGAACTTGCATGCTGGCCATCAACGCCACACTGGAAGGGAGGACAACTTCAATATCCATCTTCTGAAGATCTGCTAACAGCTCCGGTTGTGCTGTTAGGAAATAAACTTCGGCTCTCCTGCTCAATGCATCTGCAACGACGTTGGCCTTCCCGGGATGATACCGCAAGTTGACATCATAATCCACATGAAGCTCCAGCCACCTTTTCTGACGCATGTTAAGATCCTTCTGGGTAAAAACATACTTCAGGCTCTTATGGTCGGTGAAAATCTCCACCCTATCTCCGTACAAATGGTGCCTCCACAACTTAAGTACAAACACTACTGCTGCCAGCTCCAAGTCATGGGTTGGGTAATTCCTCTCATGATCACGAAGTTTCTGTGACGCATAAGCTATTACCTTCTCATGCTGCATCAGAACTTATCCTAGGCCTCTGCCCGAAGCATCACAATATACTGAAAATCCTCCTGTTCCATCTGGAAGCGTAAGAATTAGAGCCGTCATCAAGCCTCGCTTTAACTGTTCAAAAGAACTCTCACACTCTGCTGTCCAAGCAAACTGCGCATCCTTGCGGGTCAATTGGGTCAATGGTGCTGAAATCCGAGCAAAATCTGAAATAAACCGCCGGTAGTAGCCGGCCAATCCAAGAAAACTACGACTTCTGCAACGGTGCCGGGCACTGGCCATGACTCAATAGCCACAATCTTCTGGGGATCCACTTCTACTCCTCATCTGGTAATGATATGACCAAAGTACGAAATGCGATCGAGTCAGAACTCGCATTTACTGAACTTGGCATATAACTGGTGCTCCCTGAGAGTCTGAAGAACCACACGGAGATGCTGCTCATGCTCCGCCTCACTCTTGTTGTAGACCATAATGTCATCCAAGAACATAATCATAAACTGATCCAAGTAAGGCAGGAAGATGCGATTCATGAGATCCATGAATACAGCCAGCGCATTGGTCGCTCCAAATGGCATCACTAGGAACTCCCAATGCCCATACCTCGATCTAAAAGCTGTCGTCGGGATGTCCTGCTCTCTGACCCTGATCTGGTGATATCCTGAGCGTAAGTCGATCTTCGAAAATACTGATGCCCCCTTAAGTTGATCAAACAAGTCATCTATCCTCGGGAGAGGGTATCTGTTCTTGATTATCACTGAGTTCAAGGTACAATAATCTACACATAATCTGGACGTACCATCCTTCTTTTTTACAAGAAGCAACGGGGCTCCCCAAGGCGATCCACTAGCACGAATGAATCCCTTGGTTCGAAGTTCTTCAATCATCTTGTATAAGATCTCCAGCTCTGACGGTGCCATCATGTAGACTCTCTCGGATACTGGGACTGTCCCGAGAATCAAGTCTATGGTAAACTCGATCTCCCGTTTCGGCGGCATACCTGGTAGCTCTTCTGGAAAAATATCTGAAAACTCTTTGACTATTCGGGGCAACGGTACTGCTACTACTGCCATCCGCAACACTGGAGGAGAAAGCTCAACTGCACCTCGGGAAAAGGAAAACTCTGGCTCTCCTGGAATGCTAAAAACAACCCTACCAATATGGCAGTCTATCCTAGCATACTGGTCTCTCAACCAATCCATCCCTAAGACCACATCATAATCGGCCATCGAGAACTCTATCAATCTAGCGGGAAATTCCTTACCGCTAACTACGATCCGACACGAGAAAAACACTCTATCGACTCCCACAAGTCCGTTACCAGTAAGTATATTAAGCCTTACTGATAATGACTCGGGCTCCAATCCTATCCGTGTCGCGAATCGTGCAGACATAAAGAATACGATGCACCAGAATCAAATAAAGCTGAAGCTGGAAAGGAGTTGACGAGAATAGTACCTGCCACTACCTCTCCTGGTGCCAATCCTTCCTCTGCGGTCATCACCATAGCCTGACCATGCCCTCGGGGTGCTGGCCCCCTCTGCTGAAATCCTCGCTGCCTATTCTGACTCAAAACTTGGGCTTTGTTGGAACATCTGAGACTGAGGCGGCAAGGGCCTCGGCAATGGATACTTCTGTTGTTGGATCGGAGCTGGTCCCCTCACCGAAGAGCTAGAAAGGTTGGACGATGATGAACCACCCCTATTCGGGCAGGTTCCAACCCTATGGTCTGCTGCTCCACAAGCCAGACACAATCCTTGTGCCCTGCGACACTCTGCCACTACATGGCCTGGCTTCCCACAATAAGAACATCCCACTGCGGAAGACTGCTTCTGCTTCTGCTGCTGAGGGTACGTCGGGGTTGAATGCTGAACCGACGTTACTGAGGCCGCTCGCCTCGGAGCTCCAATGGTCAAAGCCCTGGCTGCCGGGGCTGGGGCTGAAGACTGATTCATCTGTCCGTAGGATCACTTCCGACCTCCGGCCCTATCCACAATCCTCTGGGAGGTGTACTCATGCCTCCTAGCTGCTCTCAAGACTACATCAAAAGTCTGATGCTCAAACTGCTCAACTGCCAACAAAATCTCTAGGTGAAGCCCTGGCTGAAATTGCTGGGCTTTATCATACTCGGTTGCCACCAAGGTGGGAGCAAACCGACTGAGCCTGGAAAACTCGATCGTATATCCGTCGACCGTCCTGCCTATCTGCTTCAGATTGGTGAACCTTGTCTGTAGATCGTACCGAGCTACAGCATCAAAATACTTGGTCTAGAATCTCTCTCGGAACACCGCCCAAGCAATGGGGGCTGCTAATCCAACGGGATGAGCCACCCACCTGCTGCGGGCAAGATCTAATAACTGCAAGCGCACCACGGCTACCTTCACATTTTTTTGGGTCCTAGCTGCTTCTAGAATCACCTCTGTGTCCTGAAGCCAAGCATCTGCAGCGATAGCATCTTCGCTACCGTCGAAGAATGGAGGGTTCAAGCGCTTGAAGCTGTTGGCCGTGCTGTTACCCTAACGACCTCCTCTGGTCAGAGCATCCGTCACCGCCTGGTGCAAGGCGTCTCCATGACGATCTTGGGAAGCTATCAAGGTCCTGACGAGACCTACCAAAGTGCCATCATCAGGCTCGACAGGCTGAACTGGCTGGACTGGTGGCCCTACATCAAAAGGCACGACTCTGGAGGCTACTCCGGAATGCTGGGCTTGATCTTCGGGTTGCTGCTGATCCTCGGAAAGTGCTCCGCCTTGCTGACCGACAGGTCCAGGAACAATGCCGCTGAAGAAGACGACATAGGGAACAATAAGGAAGGACCAGGACAGATCAACGATACAAGCATATGATCAGGACAAGAATCCAGGAATTCAGATAATACAAGCAGAGATCAAAGGCGAATACTGATTGAGACATCTATTCGGTAAACTCTCACATATCTTGATTTACAAGACCTGTATGGGCCACCACTTAAACCATGTCACACCCCAGAACCAGAATACTGGAGAGCGGGGACAGACATAGCCAGCTACGTATATTAAATGGAATCCATCTCGCTATACGGTCACGGCTGTCTAGATACATGAGGGTTTACTACAAGCCAACAGTCTCCTATGGTCATGAACAAGCCTAGTGTCTCAATCACAAGCAAGTAAGTAAGTCACAAGATGTATGATCATCAAATATACAATAAAAAGGTGTCCCAAATATTATATATTCAGCTGATCATGAAGCTAGTCGCTACAAAATGTTAGGACTAGCAAGAGTTTAGTCATACATGATCAACCCTAGGATCTGTCAATCATGTTACAGCCTATAGGCAGACAGTAAGTAAATGCAGTCGAGCTAAACAGGTGCTCGTCGGCTAAACGTCTCAAAAGGATATTTTTACAATAAAGTGGGAGATCAAAAATAAACCCACTCGTTGCCCTGGTTACGTCTAGTCGCCACCATCGGGCTGGAAAGTCGGTAGATCCTCTGGAGCTGCTCCAAAATCTGGCCATACAAAACCAGCTGGGTCAGACCCTAGAAAGAGCAAGTGCCACAAAGGAAGCTTCACTTAGGAACTAAAACCAGCAATTAGCACAGAAGATAATAATAATATAGTAAAGCTGGAGAAATATAACATTACGAGGATATACGGTAAGATAACCATGGAACCATTCAGATAACCAGGTTACAACCCTTAAACCAAACAAGGACCGGGATTGTAACCCTTCGTCTGAACCGAACTTGGTTTCTTCCATTTATCAGCAAGATAAATATAAAAAAAATCAGAACATGCAACAATCTTGTACAGGATCGAGGCAAGACTAGACTGATTATTCCCCATTCAACAATCACGGCCAAGCAATAAGTACGGCTTGATACTTTAACTAGCTAGGGTTATCACAGGCCTAGTTACTAGCAAGATGCAGTGAGATTATTCCACAGCCACAAGCCCTGCAGACCATCCAGATTACCCAGGTCGAAAGATTAGGGTTGAATTCAGATGGGTACATCGTCCAGGATACGCATGTACCTTTAGGTAGCTTGAAGGGTACAACACATGACAGTGTGCTGGAAATGTGCCCTACTCGATGGCAGGCTACAGATCCCAAGCGCGCCCAGGTAACAGAATTGCCTGTAGCTGGGAGATCTCTTTATGACTAATGTATTAATCTAGTTATTAGCCTTAGTCCATTTCAATAGGTACTCCTGACCGTGGTACTCAGGAGTTTCCTCCTAGACATTATGGAAGACATGACTGGATTATTTGTACAAGCACAATCGCCCACGGTGTCCAGGTTGTTTATACAGGTCATGTCATGTCAGGTAGCCGTCGCAACAGCTTATCAAGATATATCATGTCAGGTTTGCTTGCCAGGAGTGTGCCTCGACGGGCCACTATCATGTCATGTTCAATTATCACTTCCAAACATATTAAATAAATTCGTGATTATCAAGTTCATGACAAAAGGCATAAGGATATAAAATAGGCATAAAAATATACAATAGGGGTAAAGGTGCACGTCATAGGAACTCAAGTTACACAAGGGAGTTACAAGACGTGGGCAAAATAATAATAAAACAACAGTACACAGAGCTATATGAGAGCCATGCGGCTCATGCATATACGGCCAGGAAAGATCTCATACGGCTGGAAAGAGAACAGCCCATGCGGCTAAATAGGGTCAGGCGCATGCGACTAAAAGGGAAAGGCTTATGCGGTTGAAGGGTATCAGTCATATGTGGCCAGCGGTAAGGAAGAGGCGTATGCGGCTCAGCCAGAACATTCCATGCGGCTAGGAAGATTGGCTCTATGTAGTTACAAGGAGAATAACACCATACGGCTCACGGGGGAAGGGCTCTCATGCGGCTGGAACGGACTCGGGTTCATGCGGCCCGCAGAGCAAGGGCTATGCGGCTGAACCGAGTCGAGTCCCATGTGGCCAGGGAATAAGAAATTTTATGCGGCTGGGAATGAACTTCTCATACGGCTGAATAGGAATACTTGCCGCATGAACTTGTCATGCGGTCAAGTGCTGCCATGCGGCTCATGACTGTGCTTCTTCTCCAAATTTTCGAGAAGAAGTACACCATGAAGCCATGGCTTCCAAGCTGCATAAAACCTTCATCCGGAGTCCAAATTCGAACTTCCATAGGTCAAAACGGGTCAGAATGAAATTCTCTACAACATGGAACCATCAAAACTTAGAAATAATAAGATTAAGTAGATCAAAACCCAAGAATTCTGAAAAATAAAGTAAACTTAGATCTACCAGAATCTAGCCATGGAAAGTGGAAAGGCCAAGTATTAAAGTAAGTTAAAATGCTGTAAGGAAGAGAATAAAGCAATAAAATTTGAGTTCCTCGATAAAGCAAGTTGCACTTGCCTAGGCCTCTCTCCCTCTCTCTCTCTCTCTGGTAGGTGAAGAAGTAATGGAGGAAAGAAGAAGAGTAATGAAGAGAGAAGGAAGTAGGGTTAATAAATGGTAGTGGTGGTGGTAGGTAGGGTATTCACCCTTGGTTCATAATGACCCAAAGCAAACCGAGCCAAGCCGAACCAACCCAAGAATAAACCAAGCCATAAAGAAAACTAAGCAAGGAATCATACAATACAAGATAAGATACGTACACGTATTCCAAAAATATATAATACGAACCACAGGCATTACAACTCTACCCACCTTAAAAGAATTTCGTCCTTGGAATTTAATTAAGAGGCTAGAAAGACGAGGACAAGCTATATTAATCACAAGCAAGCTATAACTAGGCAGGCAATCACTCATTCAAGCAAGGAATCGAAGGCATGAGACATAAGGAAGATATTATACCTCACGAGTCAAACAAGTCGGGATATCGCGATCGGATATCATCCTCACGCTCCCACGTTGACTCACCCAAAGAGTGATGACCCAAAGCGACTCGGACTAACTTGATAGTCTTGTTCTTGAGTATCTTCTCTCTCCGATCTAATATAGACACGGGCCTCTCCTCATACGAAAGGTTGGTACCAACAACCAATTCCGAATGATCTAGGATGTAGCTCGGGTCCGGTATATACCGTCGTAATTGGGATACATGGAACACGTCATGTACCTCGCTTAGCGACGGCAGAAGAGCGAGACGATATGATACATCTTCTACTCGCTCCAGAATATCGAACGGCCCTATATACCTAGGACTAAGCTTTCTCCGTACGTCGAAACGAATGACGCCATGGTTAGGCGAAATCCTCAGGAATACATGGTCGCCAACAGAAAACTCGAGGGGGCGCCGATGAGAATCGGCCCAATGGCGTTGGCGATCTTAGAAAACTCGAAGATGATCCCGAACTCTTCTGACCACTTCAACTGTCTGGGCAATCATTTCTGGAACGAGCATCTGCCTCTCTCCCACATCATTCCATGCTAACGGGGATCGGCACTTTCTGCCATATAGTGCCTCGAACGGCGCCATCTGGATACTGGCCTGGAAGCTATTGTTGTACGAGAATTCCACCAGGTACAGGTGATCTTCCTATGAACCACCGAAGTTAAGTGTACAGGACCGCAACATATCTGGAAGAGTTTAGATCGTGCGCTCCGACTGACCATCTGTCTGCGGATGATATGCTGAACTAAACTGGAGACGAGTTCCCAAACTCTCCTGTACGCTATACCAAAAGTACGATGTAAATCATAAATCTCGGTCTGAGGTGATATTAACTGGCACTCCGTGTAACCTGACAATCTGTCTGACATCTCTGCTAACTGAGTTATCGACTGACCAACTCTGAATGGAAGAAAGTGAGGCACCTTCGTGAGCCGATCAACTATAACCCAGATAGCAACTCTACCAGTTGGGGATCTAGGTAATCCAGTCACGAAATCCATGGTCACATGTTCCCACTTCCATTCTGGAATCGACAAGGGTTGAAGAAGTCCAGCGGGCCTCTGATGTTCAGCCTTAACTTGTTGGCAGACTAAACAACGAGAGACAAACCAGGCTATCTTCCTCTTCATGCCATTCCACCAAAAGTGCTGACGAATATCACGGTACATCTTCGTACCACCAGGATGAATGGAATTCTGTAAACTGTGAACCTCTGCCATGATTTCCTGTCTGATATCCCCATTGGGTACACAAAGACGCTTACCATGCCTAAGCGTACCATCCTTATGAATGCATAACTCTGGTCTTTGTCCTGCCTCATACTCTGCTCTGAGTCGCTGAAGCTTGGAATCTGCTGATTGTGCCATCTGGATCCTCCCGACTATGGTGGACTGAACTTGCATGCTGGCCATCAATGCCACACTGGAAGGGAGAACAACTTCAATACCCATGTTTTGAAGATCTGCTAACAGCTTCGGTTGTGCTGTTAGGAAATAAACTCCGGCTCTCCTGCTCAATGCATCTGCAACAACGTTGGCCTTCCCGGGATGATACTGCAAGTTGACATCATAATCCATAAGAAGCTCCAGCCATCTTCTCTGACGCATGTTAAGATCCTTCTGGGTGAAAACATACTTCAGGCTCTTATGGTCGGTAAAAATCTCTACCCTATCTCCGTACAAATAGTGCCTCCACAACTTAAGTGCAAACACTACTACTGCCAGCTCCAAGTCATGGGTTGGGTAATTTCTCTCATGATCACGAAGTTGCCATGACGCATAAGCTATTACCTTCCCATGCTGCATCAGAACACATCCTAGGCCTCTGCCCGAAGCATCACAATATACTGAAAATCCTTCGGTTCTATCTGGAAGCGTAAGAATTGGAGCCGTCATTAAGCCTCGCTTCAACTGTTCAAAAGAACCCTGACACTCTGCTGTCCAAGCAAACTGCGCATCCTTGCGGGTCAATTGGGTCAATGGTGCTGAAATCCGAGCAAAATCTGAAACAAACCGCCGGTAGTAGCCGGCCAATCCAAGAAAACTGCGAACTTCTACAACGGTGCTGGGCACTGGCCATGACTCAATAGCCACAATCTTCTGGGGATCTACTTCTACTCTTCCTCTGGTAATGATATGACCCAAGTACGAAATACGATCGAGCCAGAACTCGCATTTACTGAACTTGGCATATAACTGGTGCTCCTTGAGAGTCTGAAGAATCACACAGAGATGCTGCTCATGCTCCACCTCACTTTTGTTGTAGACCAGGATGTCATCCAAGAACACAATCACAAACTGATCCAAGTAAGGCATGAAGATACGATTCATGAGATCCATAAATACAGCCGACGTATTGGTCGCTCCAAATAGCATCATTAGGAACTCTCAATGCCCATACCTCGATCTAAAAGCTGTCTTCGGGATGTCCTGCTCTCTGACCCTGATCTGGTGATATCCTGAGCGTAAGTCGATCTTCGAAAATACTGATGCCCCCTTGAGTTGATCAAACAAGTCATCTATCCTCGGGAGAGTGTATCTGTTCTTGATTATCACTAAGTTCAAGGTACGATAATCTACACATAATCTGGACGTACCATCCTTCTTTTTCATAAGAAGCATCGGGGCTCCCCAAGGCGATCCACTAGCACGAATGAATCCCTTGATTCGAATTTCTTTAATCATCTTGTACAAGATCTCCAGCTCTGACGGTGCCATCCTGTAGACTCTCTCGGATACTGGGGCTGTCCCAGAAATCAAGTCTATGGTGAACTCGATCTCCCGTTTCGGCGACATATCTGGGATCTCTTCTGGAAAAACATCTGGAAACTCTTCGACTATCCGGGGCAACGGCACTGCTGCTACTGCCATCCACAACACTGGAAGAGAAAGCTCAACTGCGCCTCGGGAAAAGAAAAACTTTGGCTCTTCTGGAATGCTAAAAACAACCCTACCAATATGGCAGTCGATCCTAGCATACTGGTCTCTCAACCAATCCATCCCTAAGACCACATCATAATTGTCCATCGGGAACTCTATCAATCTAGCAGGAAATTCCTTACCGCTAACTATGATCCGACACGAGGAAAATACTCTATCGACTCCCACAAGTCCGTTACCAGTAAGTATATTGAGCCTTACTGATAATGACTCGGGCTCCAATCCTATCCGTGTCGCGAATCGTGCAGACATAAAAGAATACGATGTACCATAATCAAATAAAGCTGAAGCTGGAAAGGAGTTGACGAGAATAGTACCTGCCACTATCTCTCCTGGTGCCAATCCTTTATCTACGGTCATCACCATAGCCTGACCATGCCCTCGGGGTGCTGGCCCCCTCTGCTAAAATCCTTACTGCCTATTCTGATTCAAGACTTGGGATTGAGCCTGCTGCTGGAGGTGTCGTTGCTGGAACATCTGGAACTGAGGCGGCAAGGGCCTCGGCAATAGATACTGATGTTGCTGGACCAGAGCTGGTCCCCTCACCGAAGAGCTAGAAAGGTTGGACGATGATGAACTACCCCTATTCGGGCAGAATCCAACCCTATGGTCTGCAGCTCCACAAGCCAGACACAATCCCTGTGCCCTGCGACACTCTGCCACTACATGGCCTGGCTTCCCACAATGAGAACATCCCACTGTGGAAGACTGCTTCTGCTTCTGCTGCTGAGGGTACGTCGGGGTTGAATGCTGAACCGACGTTACTGAGGCCGTTCGCCTCGGAGCTCCAATGGTCAAAGCCCTGGCTGTCGGGGCTGGGGCTGAAGACTGATTCATCTGGCCGTGGGATCTCTTCCGAACTTCGGCCCTATTCACAATCCTCTGGGAGGTGTACTCATGTCTCCTAGCTGCTCTCAAGACTGCATTAAAAGTCTGATGCTCAAACTGCTCAACTGCCAATAAAATCTCCAGATGAAGCCCTTATTGAATTGCTGGACTCTATCATACTCGGTTGCCATCAAGATAGGAGCAAACCGACTGAGCCTGGAAAACTCGGCCGCATATCCGTCGACCGTCCTGTCCATCTGTTTCAGATTGGTGAACCTCATCTGTAGATCGTACCGAGCTACAGCATCAAAATACTTGGTTTGGAATCTCTCTCGGAATACCGCCCAAGCAATGGGGGTTGCTAATCCAACGGCCTCAGCCGCCCACCAGCTGTAGGCAAGATCTAATAACTGCAAGCGCACCACGACTACCTTCTCATTTTTTGGGGTCCTAGCAGCTTCTAGAATCACCTCTGTGTCCTAAAGCCAAGCATCTGCAGTGATAACATCTTCGCTACCGTCGAAGAATGGAGGGTTAAGCGCTTGAAGCTGTTGGCCGTGCTGTTACCCTGATGACCTCCTCTGGTCAGAGCATCCGTCACCGCCTGGTGCAAGACGTCTCCATGACGATCTTAGAAAGCTATCAAGGTCCTGACGAGACCTACCAAAGTGCCATCTTCAGGCTCGGCAGGCTGAACTGGCTGGACTGGTGGCTCTCCATCAGAAGGTACGACTCTGGAGGCTACTCCAGAATGCTGGGCTTGATCTTCGGGTTGCTGCTGATCCACGAAAAGTGCTCCGCCTTGCTGACCGACAGGTCCAGGAATAATATCGCTGAAGAAGACGACATAAGAAACAATAAGGAAGGACCATGACAGATCAACGATACAAGCATATGATCAGGACAAGAATCCAGGGATTCAGATGATACGAGAAGAGATCAAAGACGAATACTGATTGAGACATCTATTCGGTAAACCCTCACATATCTTGATTAACAAAACCTACATGGGCCACCACTTAAACTATGTCACGCCCCAGAACCAGAATACTGGAGAGCGAGGGCAGAACTAGCTAGCTACATATATAAAATGGAATCCATCTCGCTATACGGTCACGGATGTCTAGATACATGAGGGTTTACTACAAGCCAACAGTCTCCTATGGTCATGAACAAGCCTAGTGTCTCAATCACAAGCAAGTAACTAAGTCACAAGATGTATGATCATTAAATATACAATAATAAGGCATCCCAAATATTACATATTCAGCTGATCATGAAGCTAGTCGTTACAAAATGTTAGGACTAGCAAGAGTTTAGTCATACATGATCAACCCTAGGATCTGTCAATCATGTTACAGCCCGTAGGCAGACAGTAAGTAAATGCAGTCGAGCTAAACAGGTGCTCGTCGCTAAATGCCTCAAAAGGATATTTTTACAACAAAGTGGGAGATCAAAAATAAACCCACTCGTTGCCCTGGTTACGTCTAGTCACCACCATCGGGCTGGAAAGTCGGTAGATCCTCTGGAACTGCTCCGAAATCTGGCCATACAAAACCAGCTGGGTCAGACCCCAGAAAGAGCAATTGCCACAAAGGAAGCTTCACTTAGGAACTAAAACCAGCAATTAGCACAAAAGATAATAATAATATAGTAAAGCTGGAGAAATATAACATTACGAGGATGTACGTAAGATAACTATGGAACCATTCAGATAACCAGGTTACAACCCTTAAACCAAACAAGGACCGGGATTGTAACCCTTCGTCTGAACCGAACTTGGTTTCTCCCATTTATCAGCAAGATAAATATAAGAAATTCAGAACATACAACAATCTTGTACAGGATCGAGGCAAGACTAGACTGATTATTCCCCATTCAACAATCACGGACAAGCAATTAGTGCGGCTTGATACTTTAACTAGCTAGGGTTATCACGGGCCTAGTTACTAGCAAGTTGAAGTGAGATTATTCTACAGCCACAAGCCCTGCAGACCATCCAGGTTACCCAGGTCAAAAGATTAGGGTTGAATTCAGGTGGGTACATCGTCCAGGAAATGTATGTACCCTTAGGTAGCTTGAAGGGTGCAACACATGACAGTGTGCTGGAAATGTGCCCTACTCGACGGCAGGCTACAGATCTCAAGCGTGCCCAGGTAACGGGATTGCCTATAGCTGGAAGATCTCTTTATGACTAATGTATTAATCTAGTTATTAGCCTTAGTCCATTTCAATAGGTACTCCTGACCGTGGTACTCAGGAGTTCTCTCCTAGACATGATGCAAGACAGGACTGGATTATTTGTACAAGCACAATCGCCCACGGTGTCCAAGTTGTTTATATAGGTCATGTTATGTCAGGTAGCCGTCGCAATAGCTTATCAAGATATATCATGTCAGGTTTACTTGCCAGGAGTGTGCCTCGACGGGCCAATATCATGTCATGTTCAATTATCACTTCCAAACATATTAAATAAATTCGTGAATATCAAGTTCATGACAAAAGGTGTAAGAATATAAAATGGGCGTAAAAATATACAATAGGGGTAAAGGTGCATGCCATAGGAACTCAAGTTACACAAGGGGATTACAAGACATGGGCAAAATAATAATAAAACAACAGTACACAGAGCTATAAGAGAGCCATGCGGCTCATGCATATGCGGCCAGGAATGATCTCATGTGGCTGGGAAGAGAACAGCCCATGCGGCTAAATAGGGTCAGGCACATGCGACGAAAAGGGAAAGGCTTATACGGTTGAAGGGTATCAGTCATATACGGCCAGCGGTAAGGGAGAGGCATATGCGGCTCAGCCAGAACATTCCATACGGCTAGGAAGATTGGCGCTATACGGTTACAAGGGGAACAACGCCATGCGGCTTATGGGAGAAGGGCTCTCATGCGGCAGGAACGGACTCGAGTTCATGCGGCCCGCCGAGCAAGGGCTATGCGGCAGAACCGAGTCGAGTCCCATGCGGCCAGGGGAAAAGGAATTTTATGCGGCTGGGAATGAACTTCTCATGCGACTGAATAGGAATACTTGCCGCATGAACTTGTCATGCGGTCAAGTGCTGCCATGCGGCTCAGGACTGTGCTTCTTCTCCAAATTTCAGAAAAGAAGTACACCATGAAGCCATGGCTTCCAAGCTGCATAAAACCTTCATCCGGAGTCCAAATTCAAACTTTCATAGGTCAAAATGGGGCAGAATGAAATTCTCTACAATATGGAACTATCAAAACTTAGAAATAACAAGATTAAGTAGATCAAAACCCAAGAATTCTAAAAAATAAAGTAAACTTAGATCTACAAGAATCTAGCCATGGAAAGTGGAAAGGCCAAGTATTAAAGTAAGTTAAAATGCTGTAAGGAAGAGAATGAAGCAATAAAATTTGAGTTTCTCCATGAGGCAAGTTGCACTTAGCTAGGCCTCTCTCCATCTCTCTCTCTCTCTCTGTGGTAGGTGAAGAAGTAATAGAGAAAAGAAGAAGAGTAATGAAGAGAGAGGAAGTGGGATTAATAAATGGTAGTGGTGGTGGTAGGTAGGAGGTTCACCCTTGGAAGGAGCCCACCTTCACGTCGTCGGCCTGTGATACGACTTTCTCGGAAGAGGAGAAAGAAGTCCCCAGCAGAGTCGCCAGCTTGTTTGCCATTAAAATCGTTTGATTGCAAACCTTAATACAAACAGAACAGTGTTACAATATAGGACTTAGATATAGTCCTAGGAGTACACTTTTGTTTAATCTGGGTCCTAATTGCCAATGGAGCGAGTGGTAATGCGTTGACTCCGTTGACGGGCTGACGACGGTTATCGGTTCTCTGAAGGTGTAGATTGCTCTGGGTGCTGGAGCTTATTGAAAGAAGGAAGACGTTGAGTGTCTGTATCTGCCTCTCTGGTGGTATATTTGTTCGTATCTGTCTGTCTGTCTCTCTGTGTGTATAGGAAGGAAATGGTCCCTCCATTTATAGCAGGGCAGGTTGACTGCTCATGCGCGCATATGTAGGATGCGCCGGTGCGTGGGGACGCCGCGTGGAGATTACTGATGAAGGCGCATGGATGATGCACCCTACTCGCGGGGTTGAATTCTTTATACTGCTGTTGTGAGCCGGCACGTAGCAGAGGAGAAGATCTTTCTGTTGCTGAAATC
Organism: Iris pallida; assembly: GCA_029216955.1. Lineage (NCBI taxonomy): Eukaryota > Viridiplantae > Streptophyta > Magnoliopsida > Asparagales > Iridaceae > Iris > Iris pallida. Next base: position 4,726,405 of record JANAVB010014200.1, read on the forward strand.
TTGGATGAGTTGAGTCAAAGGACACGTGTCGTCGACTCATGGCTCGAAGATCTCGGATTTGGTGGGGGGATGATTTGGTGGGATGCGCCTTGGATTGGGCGCATGATGAGATTTTGGCTCGTGACCTTTAGGAGTCATGAGCCGTTCTGGGCGCATGGCTTTTGGGGCGCATGCGAGCGACTTTCCTCCTGTCTTTCGGGATCAGAGATCAGTCTGGGGCGTATGGCTTTTGAGGCGCATACAAAGCTTCAACTGGAGACTCTTTTTCTGTCTTTAGGGATCAGTGAAGGGTCTGAGGTGCATGGCTTTTGAGGTGCATGTGGGTTTGGGCGCATGGCCTTTGAGGCGCATGCGGGTGGTTGAGTGGCTATGTGGCAGAAGCCGTCAGGATAAAGTCATGATGATGCTGACGTTGTGGACGCTTTGTTTTCTACAAAATCTGTCAACCGTTCAGGCTTGGGGAGGCGTGCTGCCAACTCTGTCAGTTCAGCATTTAATGTTGGTGACATTCGATGGACAGCTGAGTGGGCACGTCGGTTGACGTTCCACTAAGCGTATGGGGACGTATGGGGGCACATCCCCTGTGATGTGCTCGGTACAAGGCGTATCTATTGGAGGCGCTTGATGTTTGAAGGGGTGTGATGCGCTGTCCAGCCGGCGCATCCGACACATCTTTAATGATGCGGCTGTTTCGCTTCTCGAGTGCTTTAAATGGTCGTTTGGCTGAAGTCGAGGCGTCCGGTTCATCCATTTAATGTGAGTTCATTGCACGAAGTTCAGAGAGCCATCCACTTGGCGCATGGGTTTGATCTACCCGGCCTATAAATAGTGGCATGGAGAGAAGGTTGGCCTCTCATTCTCTCACGTCTTTCCAATATGAACTCGGGTTCTCAGGTGCATTCTGTTGACGAAGTGCTCCCGAGGGTGAAGATGAGATACCATGTCGTCATTGATGCTCTTGAAGGTGACTGTTACATCCAAAAGACGGAGTCGAGGGCTTCTGAGGCAGGAGGAAGGTGCCTGTTGCATCCAAAGATAGGGATGCTCGGGCCTCGTCTCTGTTGTTCCGGAAGAGCCATAGATCGGAATGGCGGTGCTAGGCTCTCTCTTCCTTCAAAGTGGGTGTCGCCCACTCTGAAAGCTGCTCCTTTAGCCGTATTTCGATCACGGTCTTCCTTGGCCTTTGAAGGCTCTTTCGAAGCCTCCCCTGGCCACAGATTTGCGGTGCTCTTCTCTTCCTTGGTTCCAGCCAGAGGGTTAAATGCTTTGTGTAATCGAAGCACTTATCAGGTGAGCCTGGCTGGAAGAGTGGCACATAACTGGGCTGCTGAAGGGATGCACATAACTGAGCTGCCGAAGAGATGGCGGGATGCACCTGGTTGGAGGCACATGATATCTGCTGTGCCTAACTGGTGGCGTATGGTGACTACTGCGCCTATCTGGAGGCGCATGGTGGCTGCTGTGCCTATCTGGAGGCACAAGGTGGCTGCTGGCTGTAGACATAGGATCTTTCCTTTGTAGAAATTCTCCTTTGTATAACCTTTTCTAGACATGTAATAGACTTTTATATATAAATAAAAAGTTCTTCTTCAAATGTCTATGGTTATTGATCTTGTTGTGAAGTATTCTGTTCGAGTTCTGGTGCCTGTAGTGTCTGGCGCATGGTCTTTCTGGTTGTGAAATTCTATGCTTCTACAAGACCCCCTTCAAAGTTTTCAAAACTTTTGAATAAGTTTTGGAATACTTTGAATAAGAAGCATGGCGATCATGGCGCATGACTGTTGGGGCGCATGCCTGTTTAGCCGCATGCTCTTCTCAGTTAATGAATTTGATAATGCCTCGGTAACCGAAAAGATTAATGATGATCTTTTGGTTTTATCTGCTGTTATCTTCACAAGACCTGAGGCGACGGCTGAGATCACTCGTTATCGGTTCACGCGTGTGACCACGGCCTATAAATAGGTGAGTGGTGGAGAGAGAGAGTGCTCTCCTGCTCTGTGCTTTTGCCTCCTTTAGAGTTCTTCTGAAAACCCTAATTTCTTCCTCTCTGTTAGAATGGCTCCCAAGACTCCTCGCGGCGGTGCTAAGGGAAAAGAGCCGACAGAGTTCGTCGACGAGGATGCTCCTGCCACCATTGTGACTCCGGCCGATGTTCGTCCCGGGGTGACGGGTGGGTGTCGACTTTTGCTATCTAATGTGCTCTAACTTTCTGCTGCCGATACGTATGGGCCTCTGTCCTTGATATGCTGAGGTTTTATCCTGCCGACGTGCATAGGCTCAGGCCTTTATCATGCACCGAGGTTTAGTTTGCTGACGCGTATGGGTTTTAGACCCTGATGATGCGCCGAAGCTTTCGCTGACGCGTATGGGCTCACGCCCTAATGATGCGCCGAAGCTCCAATACTGACGCGCATGGGTTTATGCCCTGCTGATGCGCCGAAGCTCCAATGCTGACGCGCATGGGTGATGCGCTGAAGCTGACGCGCATGGATTTATGCCCTGACGCTGCGTCAATCTACTTTTGTCTTTTTGCCTGACTTCCACTTTTGTTGTGCCAGTGTCGATGACGATCCCTCTGTTGAACGAAGTCCTCTTGTATGCTTCTCTTTGCCAAATGGGGGTTGATTTTGATGAGGCGGTGATCAACCCTGCAAAGGATGCTATCTTACAGAACCAACCCCGGGAGAGAATGCTGCAAATCCAGAACCAGTTGCCACTTTTCCTCCAGAGTATGATGGAGAGTGGTAAACTGAGGTCTGCTGAATCTGAAGATGTGACTTTCTTAAAACCTGCCTTTCTGTTTGGCGACCGACTAGTCTCTTCTGAAGCGAAGATACTGAAGATCAAAGAAGACTGGTTCTTCACTGCCAAAGGCATGGTTCTATACATGAGGCAGGTTGACCGCCAGTTGCCGCTGACGGCCTTTTATCGTTTAGCTTCGAAGAGAAGGATGTTTGCCATTGATTGTAAAAGTACAGAATAATTATCGGAGGACTGAACTTAGACTCACAATACAAACTCGCTTGTACAAAGAAAGCCTAGGTACGAAAATCTAGGTACAGCAATCTAAGTACAATTATTTATTTTAGATTCTGGGGGGTGACGATAGAGGCTCGGGAAGGCGACGGCAGCCCTGCCTTACTCCTTGGACGATCGGTATGCAGCCTTGGCTCCTTGTGAAAAGATGGTTGGCGTTGACGAAGAAGTGCTCTTTTTGCTCCTCTGTTGCTCTTCTGGCTTCTTTCTCTCTCTGTGTGTATTCTCTCTCTCTGACTCTGTATATTTTTATTCTTTTTGTTGTCGGCCCTTGTGCAAAGAAATGATGTTGGCTATTTATAAGAGTGGGGTATGATCATTAGGGTTTGCTAATGATCATTTGTTTAGAATGTCGGCGCTCCTTCAATCTATCTGAACCCTTGATCCTGATTACAATGAATCTCGGTCATTAATGAGGATAGCACCGAATCTTGTGAGCAATTAATGTTAATTGCTTTAAATCTCCATGATGGATTCTACTAATATCCGATTGCTCGCCACGAGTCCCGTTGGCTTGATGATGAATGATATGCCTTGATCTCAGTAATTATGATGACGATGTCAAATATATATTTGTTGAGATTCGGTCAAATCATTGATTGATCCGATGCCACGTGTTTTGATTGTGGGTCCTGCCAGAGCCGCATAGGATGGGCAACACTTGAACCGCAGGGAGATACTCTTCGTGAGCTGCATAGGACAATGCTTCATCGAACCGCAGGGAACGAACTCTCAATGAGCCGCATATGCATAGTCTTTGCGAGCCGCATGAGCTAGCGTTGTATTGAGCCGCAGGGGCTGAGCTCTCAGTGGGCCGCATATGGCTGATTTCTGCTAGTCAGATAGGGTGACTTCTCAGTGAGCCGCATGAAGCTGTTCTCTATTTAAGCCGCATGAGATTTGCCACGTGGCAACCTAGGATTTCTGACGGATCGGATCAGAGATCTTCTTCTTTTCCCGAAGAGTCTGTCATTATGGCAGAGCCATGATGACACTTTATGCCAGAGCCGCCACAATCGTCAAATCGTGTCAGAGCATTAAATGAGGCTACTATTTCAAAGGGCCAGCTGTAGGGAAGGATCACAGGGGGACACGTGGCATCGATCGAGCCGCATATTCCTGCTGAACTGCATACACTCTCGAGCCGCATGAGACGGAGAGTCTTCCTTTGAACTGTATAAGACAGCTCCCATATGAGCCGCATGGGCTTCGTATCCGGAGCCGCATGGACCATTATTCTGATATTTTCCATGCTTCTACAGGACCCCCTTCAAAGTTTTCAATTTGCAAAATTGAAACACTTTGAATAAGAAGCATGGTCCCGTTCATGTCGCATAAGTGTCACAGCCGCATAGATTCATCTGTCCGTATAGGCTCTTTGCTACGTGTCCTGACTACGTGTGCAAATCTTCATTAAATGCTCTTGATTCATTTTGATTTAACGCCACCTTTTGGAGGAGGATCCCAAGGGTCGGTTTTGCCTTGACCGAAGCGTTTTTGCCTTTGTCTTTTGAAGCAGTGCGTAATCCGAGGCACAATCCGAGACGTCTATTCGTTTCGTGGGTCTCTTTCGCCTATAAATAAGAGTCGTTTAGTCTCTTGGGGGTTTTTTTACCCTCTCTCTTTGCTCGAATTCCCTGTCGCCGACTTTGCTCTTCGTCTTCTTCCTTCAATCGATCGACAATGGCTCCCAAGAAGGTCGCTGCTGCTACGGACAAGAAGGCCGTCTCATCTTCTGCGACAGCGAAGGGCAAGAAGGCCGCCTCATCTTCTGCGACAGCGAAGGGCAAGAAGGCCGCATCTTCATCGACTACGGCGGCGAACGTGGCGGCTCCTCCGCCGACTGGCGTGCCTGCTTTTCACCCTGATGTCCACCCGCTTATTGCTGGTAGGATTCCTTAATATGAACCGCCATGGCTACGCCGCATATTTTTTATGCGAGCTTATATTCCAAAGCATGTTGTATGTCCGACTTATGCTCGGGCCGCATGGGGTATGACCCAGGTTTGAGCCGCATGAAAGTGGTTTGCATAACTACTTCTTTATCAAGGCCGCATAAGCTTCATCAGGATTTGGACCACACGAACTCTTTCAAACTGAGTCGTTTAAGCACATTTTCGAACCGAACCGCATAAGCTCATCCTCGCTGGACCGCATAAGCTCATCCTCGCAGGGCCGTATAAGCTTTTTCGAGCCGAATAAGCTTATTCAAATCGGACCATATTCGCATATACTCCCTTCGAACCGCGTAAATTCCTCCGCACTGAGCCGCATGAGTTCCTTTCGAACGGAACCGCATAAGCTTATTCTCTCTGGACCGCAGGGGCTCTTTCAAACTGAGCCGCATAAGCTTATTCGCTCTAGACCGCAGGGGCTCTTTCAAACTGAGCCGGGGGTCACTTAGACTAATCTGTTCAAACCCTTTTAGACCGAGCCGTATGAGGCTATATTGAGCCGTATAAGCATCATGTAGTTTTGTGTTTCAGCTATCTTTTTGACTTTGTTTCTTTTGCCTCTTCTTCAGTAAATCTGCCCATGAATCCTGCGGAGGAACTTTTGGTAGGCTCCCGTCAGTTTGCCTCGGGCGTACATCGGGATGACTTAGTTCGTCAAGTGTCCGAACAGCTACTTGTTGACGAACCTTTGGAGCGACTAAATGCTATCAGGGTTTAATCTTTTCAATTCCTTGGTGATATGATGAGCTCCGGGCAGTCTGATGGGAAGTATCTGAAACCGATTTTCCTCTTTGGGGATGCGTTGGTCATAGAAAACTCCCGAGTGCTGGATGTTTTCGAGAGTTGGGATTTTGACCTAGATGGGATGCCAATTCACATCCCTATTATGAAGCGCAATTTCCCTTTCGAGTGGCTCAATATGATCGTTCTGGATAGGCAGATGCCGGACACCCTCACTCCAACCCGACCAGGGATGTTTGTTGGTAACATCCGTTATAACAGAGCCACTGGGTCAGTGCGTGCGGTCAAAGATCCGGCCAGTCGGTCCGTGATGGGATTAGTTCCGGGTACCTTCATCAACACTCCCGGTCCTAACTTTTCATTCTCCCAGGCTGATATCTTCCTGAGTCAGCTTGCTCGCAAAGGGTCCTATCCTATTGGCAGGTTGGTACTGCCGAGCTGGTTACACCCCATTCCCCCGTGGGCTAATCTGACCTCGTGGATTCTGCGGAAGTACGAAGAGTTTTTGCGGGGAGTCAACCTTTATGATGCTATCCGGGGTACCAGCCACGGGTTGCCCGTTAATAAGCCACTGTTTATGGCCCTTCTGGAGATGTACAATCATCGGACGGGGACCTTTTTCACCCATGTTGGAGAATTGGGGCTCGCTCTTTACGAGATGTATGCGGTCTCCAAGCTCCCCTGGGGGATGAACCCTTCGAAGTGTATACTCTGACGAATGAGGAGCTCCAAGATTTGGATCGACGGTTCCCCGGTTTCGTCGCCGTGTATCAAGAACTATTATGCCATCATAGCACCTGTCACCGGACGAATATCCAGAAAAATGACAGCTCGGAAGGGGACTCTACCCATACTAAATCTTGGGTCGCGTACCTTTTCAAATTCAACGCGGCTGGCCGGGTTACTTCCCGAGATCGTTTAACTCCTAGGGAAGTAGAGGCCTTGGTGTCGACCGCTAAGAGGTCGAAGTCTAAAAGTGACCGGTTCGGGAGCCAGATTGACTCCTTCAGCTACTTTTGTTATGGTACCCGGCGGCTGTCAGAGAAGGCACTCTTGGCCGGGTTTCTAATGGTATGGCTGCGCAACTGCGTGGTCTCAGGAGGGGCAGGCTCTATTGAGAGGATCAGTCGCCACTTCATTCTTCCTGCCGTGATGTTGGCCTTTGGGGTCAGGCTGGCTCTTCTTCCTGCCATGGTGTGCAGTATTCAGCATGGTCTCCGCGCCTTCTCGTCCAAGGTTATTGCTCGTGACGTGGCAATGGATTTTGAACGTGTAGAATTGCCTTATCATTACTTGTTGGGATGGTTATTGTTGCATTATCAGTCCTTGATGAGGCCTGGGACGGGAGATGGCGTTACAGATGACGACGTATTTCTTTTCAAGTATCACCACCAGCCTTGGGAATGTAGTACCATGTCGGCGTGTCGGAGGATGCTGGCAAGGGTGGACGGGTACAATTTCTTCGTGTCCATTCCTCGTTTCACTGATCAAGAGGTGAGGAGTGTTCATGTTGATGGGGTTGGACCTCCTCATTTTTTGCCTGAAAAGATACGTTTCTGGCTGCGTAATATTCGTCCGACGCATCTAGTTTACCGGAATCGCAACACTGTGTATTTGGAGCCCTACTTGTCTAGTAGGTTTGCCCGTCAATTTGGGTATAGTCAGCTATTCCTCGGGCGCCCCAGTTCTCACCTGGGATTTGAAGGTAGCATTCTGGACGGTATTAGGGCATGGAGCTACTACGACACCTGTCATACTCGGACTAGCTTCTTGGTCCCTGCCGCAAACGTGATAGGGGAAATCCTGCATATGACGGCCTTATATCATGTTACGGCGAATCCTCCTCCCCTCGATTTCGACTCGAGGACTAGCTTCATCGTGGGCACTCGCCTAGCGGAGAAGGCTGCGACGTCGAGAGCAATGAAGAAAGGGACGAATAGAGTTCCTTCGCCCGATTCCGAGTCCTTCGACACAATTGAGGAAGACAACGAACGGGACGACGAAGACTCCCTTTCTTCGGATGACGAGGCAATGGCGGATCAGTCTCCCGTCATGGAAGGTGACATGATGACGGATCAACCATCGGTTGTATTTGATGAAGCAGTGGACCAGTTACCATCTGTGTCGGAGGTGGTACGGGTAGATCTACCGCCCGTCATGCCTGGTCCCTCACGTAAGCGAGGCAGGCGTGAGTCTACTGGCGGAGGGGTAACTTTTTCTGTAAAGAGAGCGGCGGTCGGTCCCCGTAGACTGCTTATTACGGAGAAGGGTGAGGATGTAGACGGCATTCCAGAGGTAAGTCAGAGCCTTCTCTTTGTTGTAGTTTCCTTCTTTTCTGAAGATATGACTCAATTACTTTTCTTTGTAGATGTCTGGTGAATCGTCCTTTCCTGAACCCTCTATTTCCCCTGGAGCTGATTCGGCCCTTGCTGCTTTGATTAGCGGCGTGTGCGCCGCGATCCTTTCTGCGGGTGCTCTCTCAGTGGTGGCTGAAAGCTCCCAGGTTGCTGAAACCTCGGCCCGAGGTGACGAAGGTTTCCTTGGACCTGTCCCTAAAACTGCTGATTTTCAGCAATGCGACGCTGATCTCGGTGCGCCCCCTCCCGAGGATGCAAGGGCGGAGGAGTCTGTTGTACCTGACTCGGAGGCTGTTGATGAAGGGGCTATGTTGGCTGCAGGCGAATCTCGGCCTTCACACTCCCCCACTGGTAAGATAAGCCAGATATTAACTAGTGAGGGGGCTTATTTGCTCTACCAACATATCCTTCGGGTCAAATCGATTCATGGTTGCCTTGGCCCTGCAGGTCCTGACCCTTTACTTTCCGCCGTGGATGTTCTTGGGGAAGGCTCGGTCTGTCGTGATACGGGAGGAAGGAGCGTTCCCTCTCCTTTGTCGTCTCACGTCGAGGAGCCTCCTGCCAGCTCTGGGCCGATGGGAATGGGGTTGGCGATGGTCTCCGCCCCATCCTCTGCAGATTATACGGCTTCGGAGGCCGACCTCTCGGCCCTGCCGAGTATTCAAATTTTGCAGGCTGCCGAAGAGGAGTTGGCCACTGTTCAAGCGTCCTTTCGTACGGAGCTGGTTTCTCTCGTAGCAGGAGCGACGAATTCTGTTGCGTCTTCTTCGGTGCTGCCAGCCACGCTCCCGTTGACACCGGCCACTACGGAGACTCTGAACGAGGCGACGCAGGACGTGGTCGACAGCTTCTATCGTCATTTGACAAGGGGTGTAGACGCTGCCATAGGACGGGGGATCCCATTTTCTCTATCTCTCCGGTGTACTCGGGGTCAAATTGCAACCTTGAAGTCCCTTCCTGGCGGGGTGGGATTGGCTGTACTGCTGGAACCTAAGCTGACAGAGGCTGATCAGCTTGTGACCCAACTACTGGCGATACGACAGGCGGGCTTGCCTACTGCGATTGAGCGGGAGCGTGGCTTCCTCGTTGCTACTCGGGATAGGATTAAGCTAGCCCGAGATACTGCTGGACCAGTTGTACGGGGGGACCTTGATAAGTTCTCCGCTTCGTATGACCAGTTGGGTCGTAGAAGTCAGGCTTGCCGTGCTCGGGAAGAGTCCGCTTCTCGTGGAATTGCTGATACGAAGGAGCGGATTCTTGGGCTCCAGAGGCAATTGGCCTTCTTAGAGTCAGAGCTGGAGGCTGCTCAGGCGGAGCAGGAGTCGATTGTTCGGGAGGCCGAGAAGGTTTCCCGATCTTCCGATAGCCTGGAGCGGGCTTTTAAGAAATTTGAAGATAACTGGCAAGCTCACGCTCATCTGGAGGATGAGGCGGTGCTGACCCACGAGGCAGAGCGTCGAGCCTCCCAGAGGTTTGAGCGGTCGGTTGTTTTGCTGACAGACCGTCTCAGGGCGTTATGTGCCCCAGAGCAGTGATCCGCCGTCTGTTTTCTTTTGCTTCTCTTTTCCTCTCTTTTTTTTGTAAGGGGTGTGATCCCCAAATGATGTAGTACGTTGAATTTTGAATAAATGAGCCTGTTTCAACTCATCATCTCTTTCTTGTACTTGTGGCGTCTGTGGAATTGGACTTGCTGGAGGATTATTTGTGGACCTGTTATCCTAGGCGTACCTTGGTTTTAAGTACGGATAACAAGTTTGGACGATGTCCGGAACAGCCGTGGCAAAGTGGTCATTGATGTTCTCGGTGCTTAAAAAAAAGGAATGCCGTAGAGCAGCTGGGCTCCCGGGGCATGGTGGGGTAGTGGATTTATGCTAAGAAGCTTATCATATTATCCTTGGCGTACCCTGGTGCGGGATACAGATAATAGGGCGAAAGGAAAACCAACATATTTGCTCAGAGGTCATGAGGACATGGCAAGCATGAGGGTTTTACCGTGGAACCTTCCTGCTCAGAGGTAATAAGGACATGGCAGGAGAGGTTTCACGGAAGATATTCGTGGTCAACAGCAGACATTTGTGGACCTATTATCCTTGTCGTACTCCAGTTGTGGGTACAGATAATAGGTCGAAAGGAGACCGACATACTTGCTCAGAGGTAATGTAGACATGGCAAGCATGAAGGGTTCTTCGACGGAGCCTTCCCACTCAGAGGTAATGATGACATGGCAGGAGTGGGCTCAATGAAGAGGGAGTACATAGAACGACTCAGAGGTAGGAGAACGTGGAGGTTCTATGTGAGGGGCGGTTTGTTTTTGGTGGAAGTGAAAACGATTCAGAGGTAATGAGGACATGTCCATTTTCAAAAATTTGTGGATCGATTACCCTTTTTATGCACTAGGAGTGCTGGTATTAGATCATGAGGGAGGATCTCTTCAGGGAAGCAAGTTCAGAGGTATAATCATACGTGACTTACTATCTGAAAGAGTGACCGAAATGTGAGTTCAGAGGCACCAGCGGGTACATAACTCGGTAAATTAACTTATTGAGAAAGTGGGAGTCCAGCGACACCAGCGGGTACATGACTCGATAATCTAAAGGGGATGTAGGGGTGAGTTCAGGGGCACCAGCAGGTACATGACTCGATAATCTTAAAATATTGTGGGTGTGAGTTCAGTGGTACCAGCCGGTACATGACTCGATAATCTGAAATGCTGAGGGTGTGAGTTCAGTGGTACCAGCGGGTACATGACTCGACGACCTTGTAGCGAATGTCGTTTAGACATAATATTTCTTCAGGAACTTGTCGTTGACAGGCAGCATGAGCAAGTCTCCGTTTTGCTTTGCAAGGCGGTAAGCACCGTTGGAGAATACCGTCTCAATGATAAATGGGCCCTCCCACTTTGGCTGGAATTTGTCGGCGGTCTTGTGACTCATGACCATTGGCCTCCGGACTGCCAAGACGAGATCGCCTACCTGGAATGTTCTGATTTTGACCTTCTTGTTGAAGGCTCCTGAGATGCGTGCTTGGTATAGCTCGATCCTTTGCTGAGCTAGGAGGCGCTTTTCATCTAAGGCCTCTAACTCTTGCAGTCGACGTCGGTAGTTATCATCGGTTATCAATTGGTGTGTGAGGGCGACACGTAGTGAGGGGATCTGTCTCCAAGGGGAGGACTGCCTCACTTTCGTATACCAGGGAGAATGGTGTATTTTCGGTGGCTGTTCGGACCGTGGTGCGATAAGCCCACAAGCACTCACCGAGCTTGTCGTTCTAGTCATGTTTGTTGGAGGAGACAAACTTGTTGAGAAGTTTGATGATTGTTTTGTTGAACGCCTCTGCTAACCCATTTGCTGCCGGGTTGTACGGTGTCGAAGCGATATTCTGAATACGGTGCTTATCGCAAAACCGATAGAATGCGTGGCTTACAAACTGCGGACCGTTGTCATGGATGATCCTTCGGGGCAATCCAAAGCGGTAGATGACGTGATGCTTAAGGAAGCTGATCACGTTTGAAGTCTTAACTTCTGCAAGTGGGACAGCTTTCGCCCATTTGGAGAAGTAATCCGTGATCGCAAGTATGAAGCGATGTCCTCGGGAGGAAGGTGGGGTGATTGGACCAATGATGTCCATTCCCCATGCTTCGAATGGCCAGGACGCCACCGTCGGATGTAAAAATTCGGATGGTTGGTGGATGAAGTCTGCGTGGACTTGGCAAGCTTTGTATTTTCTAGCATAATCAATCGCGTCTGCCACCATTGTGGGCCAATAGTAGCCCATTCGGCGAAGGCGGTCTTGTAGTTTCGGGCTGGGCTGGTGGGCCCCGTAGACACCGTCATGGGCTTCTCGTACGGCTTTTTTGGCTTCTGTGTTTGACAGACACCGAAGCAGTAATCCATCGTAGGAGTGGCGATACAGCATTTTCGTCTCTGTATCGTAGAAGAATCTGAGAGAACGCCTTCTGATGGAAATGGCTTCCTTTGGGTTCTCAGGCAGGATGTCGTAGACGATGAAGTCGATGAATGGTTGTCTCCAATCTGGGGCATTATCGATCGTCTGTGCGGAATAACTTACGACAAATTGCACATTATTTTTGGGACAGACCAGTTCATGGCCTATCACTTCCACTGATTGCCGATCATAATTCGGAACTGCTAGGGAAGCGGCGAGACCAGCTAGGACATCGGCTTCAATATTTCGGAGTCTGGGGACGTGCTTGATGAAGAACCCCTCAAATTCCGAGATGATATTAATCGCTATTTGATGATAAGGGATCATGTCTTCATGGCAGACCTCGTACGAACCCCGGATCTGATTGATGATTAGTTAGGAATCGTCGTATGCTTCAAGGTATTCTACCCCCAGCTCTCTTGCAAGTTGGAGGCCAATGACCAGAGCATTGTACTCGGCCACATTGTTAGAGCAGGGTTCAGTGAGGGAATAAGCGCGGTTAATCACCAATCCGGAAGGAGAGATTAGTACTACTCCGACTCCGATGACTATATTGCCTTTAGGTCCGGTCCTTGAAGCGTCGTCGAAGAACATTCGCCATATATTTTCGTGGGAGGTTGTATGCGAGTCGGCGACCTCATCCGGGATCTTTTCGTATATCCTGGAGGACTCCGAGCCTGGGTGGCTTCCAAGAAATCTGCCAGGGCTTGACCTTTGACTGCCTTTTGGGGGACAAAGATCATATGATAAGGGGACAGCAGTATTGCCCATGTAGCGAGGCGAGAGCTGAGTGCCCCTGGTTTAGTCATGAGGATCCTGAGAGGGTTAACTCGTGAGATCACATGTACCGATTGTCCGATGATATAGTACCGTGTTTTCTGAATGGCGAACACCAGAGCGAGGCATTCCTTCTCCACAGCGGTGTATCGATGCTCTGGTCCAATCATCATTCGGCTGAGGTAATATATGGCCTGTTTATGGCCTGCATCGTTATTCTGTGCCAGCAGAGCACCGAGGGAGTGTTCCATTGCTCGTACATAGAGCAGGAATGGTTTTCCAGGGACTGGGGCCACCAAGACCGGAGGATTTGACAGATATTCTTTGATGCTATCGAAAGCCTGCTGGCATTCCTCGTCCCATACGAATGAGACTCCTTTCTTCATGAGATGCGTGAATGGTCGGCATCGCCCGGAGAGGTTGGAAATGAACCTTTTGATGTAAGCTAATCTCCCTTGAAGGCCTCTGAGTTCGCGGAGATTTTTCGGGGGACCCATCTCCATGTTTGCTTTTGTCTTTTCAGGGTCTACATGGATACCCTTTGCAGTGATGATGAAGCCTAAGAACTTCCCGCTGGATACGCCCAGGAAGGACTTTGTAGGGTTCATTTTCAAATTGTACGTTCGCATTAGGTCGAATACCGTCCTTAGATCCTGCAGATGGTCTCCTTTGCTACGGCTCTTGACGGCTATATCATCAACATAGCACTCCACCGTCTTGCGTAAGTGGTCTCTGAAGATGATGCTCATAGCTCTTTGATATGTGGCGCCAGCATTCTTTAAACCGAAAGGCATGACTGTGTAGCAGTACGTGCCAATCGGTGTTCGGAATGATGTATGTTTTTCGTCGTCAGGAGACATCTTGATTTGGTTGTATCCCGAGAAGCCATCTATGAATGACATGCGCTCAAAGCCGCAGGTATTATCGATCATGATGTCTGTGATAGAAAGAGGGAATTCATCTTTGGGACATGCCTCGTTCAGGTTACGGAAGTCGATACAGATTCGAATTTTTCCATTCTTCTTGAGGACAGGTACTATATTGGCGACCCAATCGGGATGTTGCTCCTCACGAATGAAGCTGCTGGCTATTAGTTTGTTGACTTTAGCTTCGATCGCGTCTATGATGCCTGGACGGAAATGCCGCTGCTGTTGCTTGACCGGCTTCGCGTCTGGTCGAATGTTAAGTTTGTGAAGAGCGATGTCAGGATTTAACCCTGGCATGTCTTCATAGCTCCAGGCGAACACATCAATGTAATCTCTGACAAGTTCTAACAGCGACTCCCGTTCTTCGTCGGTGAGGCTTTTACTGATGAAGATCGGTTTTGGAGAAGATTCGCTGCCGAGATCCACTTGTATGACCTCATCTTCAGTAGGGGTTCTCTCAGTTCGAATCGCTTTTCCTATTGTGCGTCTAATTGCTGGGCCCATGGCTCTAGCTCGAGGATTTCGGGGATGTCTTCGTCTTTTTCGTAAGCGTCGGCGAACGTCATGTTGACTGACATGACTTGTCTGAATACATCCCTGATGCTGGTATCTGAGTCGGAAGTTGGTGATCCGGTTGAATGTGACTGCCAGTCGCATTCTTCATCTGAACTTTCAGGGGTCGTAGTAGGCGTTACATACCCCAACCCGCATCGAGTTTTGTTATAGTAGTTCCGTGGTTTGCCCGCCGGGACTGGCGGCTTCAAAGGTAATCGTCGCCCAGTGCCATAGTTCAATCCTGGCGTAGTCTCCAGATTATACCTCTGTTTCTGTATGAGATATTTATATTGAGGGCTATAGAGATACAGAGGCAGTCTCCCGGCATCTGACCTAAGGTCGTCTTCTTCTATGGTGCGGGGATGAGGGTTGTTCGTCCGGCCGAAGATGACTGGATGATCTCCTCCCTTGTGTATTCGGTAAGCGTCTTCTACTGGAGTAAGCTGGATTGCGGTGTACACATTTGTCACCTGTGTGTGTAGATGAGCGCCTATACCGTGTTCCATAGCATACATCGTACATAGCTTATTGAGCTCGATGTATTTCAAAGATAACCCTTTATTGATGAAGTAAGGTATCTTTTCTAGGGGGATTACATCATCAGCGGAGGGAACATTTGTGTGGGCGGCCACATACTTGGCTAGCTTCGGTTCCTCTTCGGCTACCCCCTATGTGAACGAAGACTGAGAAGACGATCTAGGAAGCTTGATCGTCAGTGGTCCAGTTGATGGAGCAGAGCGCGGAGTCGTTGGCAGACTGGCGACCCCCAGTTTGGCATTCGATGTGGAGCGAGGAGTGGCTGGTTCGCTGGAAGTGTCGGACCTTGCATCGTGTTGACAACCCTTCTTGGGAAGGCGTATCGTCATGGGCCTGTCCGAGGGATTGAGCTTCCCTGCTTGTGGTTGGCTGACTCTTGGTAACCTAATTGTTAGTGGCTCCGTAGTGGGTCTCGGCGCTTGGCCGGACCTTGGCAGCCGGATTATCATCTGCTTCTCTTGCGCCGAGAGGCTGATCGCGTCCTTCCGCAGAGTGGCGGTGAGGGGTGCGGACTTGCCCGGTTTACGAGCTTGGAGGTGGATCGTCAGGGGTCCTTCTGATCCCGTGGCTGTCTCAGTATGAGCTTGTGCGTCTCCTTCATCCAGGTGCCCCTTCGACTTTCCGTATAAACAGGAGTCCGAGTAGTAAGATTCGACCCCTTTGAAGGGATCGATGTCAGCAAACTCTGTCTTCACGAAGTCGTGTTTGTCGACATATTTAAAGTACTAGTGTAGCGTGGAAGGCACGATCATATAATCGTGTATCCATGGGCGCCCCAAGAGGATGTTGTAAGAAGTGTCTGCATCTATGACGTAGCAGGTGACCTCGGATTGGAGATCGCCAATCTGACACTTCAGACAAATCTTCCCGATAGGGTAGCTCCTGCCCGAATTGAAACCGCTGATGGCGGTGCTTGTAGGTGTTAAACGATGTATTGGGATGCGGAGATGATGTAGCAGACCTTTCGGGATGATGCTTATGGAAGAGCCAGGATCAATGTGCATCCGATCCACCTTCACGTCGCCGATGTATCCCGTGTAGTATAGCGGGCGATCATGTAGGTTGGTTTTGATGAGCATGTCCTGCGGAGTGAAGACGATGTTGGGCATTGCTCCCGTGCAGGCACTATCTTGGAGATCCATGGGTGAGTCCTCCCCAGTGAGGTTAGATTGGGCGAGATAGGCATCGACATTTTGGAGTGCTTCGCTCAATGTAATACGAACGTCTTTGGAGAGCCTCAGGAGTTCATATAATGACAATTTGGCCGGAGTGTTAGCCAATTGTGCTAAGATGTCAAAGTTGTAGGGCCTCTCTAGCCCTTAGGCTGCGTCCTTTCGGAGAGATTTGTCGAAGCGAGTCTCCTTCAGCCTAGGCTTGTCGGTCGTCGAAGGCTGAGCCGGTCCCAGAGCATCAGTTGCAGTGGGTTGATGATTTTCAGCTGGACTATCAACCACAGGTTGGGATTGCGCTCCGGACCGCGTGACGACGGCTGTAGCTTCCTCGTTGTCTGCTGAAACTGTGCGGCAGGTCTTGATTTTTCCACTCTTTTTATTGGTGGGAGATGGTGTGGGCCGAGTCACTTCTGACACCAAGTCTAGATGGACCCACATGACCTCTCCTCATAAGGTGGTGAGAGGTACTAGACCAGCAGCTTGTTCTCGGGGCGGAGGAAGATTGGTAATCTCCATTGTCGCGAGAGGGACGGGGATTACCCCGTCTTGAGTCTCCATCGGAGGGAAGTTGCCGAACTGTACGGACACCATATTAGCTGCTACGGTTACCTCTTCGAAGTCGATGGCCAGAGCGTTCGAATCGATGAGGCTTTGGATGTACCGTTTTAATTGGTAGCAGTCATGTGTAGCGTGGTGTACATAACGGTGGTAATGGCAGAACTTCGGGTTCTCCAAATCAGCCGGCTGAGGCTTCCGTCTTGGTGGAGGAAGCAGAATTCTACCTCCTTGTATGAGCATGTCTAAGATAGGCTTGACGTGGCCGCCTTCGAAGGAGTAAGTGATCTGAGGCCATTGCTTGTCTGCTGGCTGTGGCTCGGGCTTCTGGGCCGTGTCGGCCACCATAGCCTATTTTTTTTGCTGTCCCGATTATTGGAGGGGTTACCCACTCTGAAAGCTGCTAGGCTCTCTCTTCCTTCAAAGTGGGTGTCGCCCACTCTGAAAGCTGCTCCTTTAGCCGTATTTCGATCACGGTCTTCCTTGGCCTTTGAAGGCTCTTTCGAAGCCTCCCCTGGCCACAGATTTGCGGTGCTCTTCTCTTCCTTGGTTCCAGCCAGAGGGTTAAATGCTTTGTGTAATCGAAGCACTTATCAGGTGAGCCTGGCTGGAAGAGTGGCACATAACTGGGCTGCTGAAGGGATGCACATAACTGAGCTGCCGAAGAGATGGCGGGATGCGCCTGGTTGGAGGCGCATGATATCTGCTGCGCCTAACTGGTGGCGCATGGTGACTACTGCGCCTATCTGGAGGCACATGGTGGCTGCTGCGCCTATCTGGAGGCACAAGGTGGCTGCTGGCTGTAGACTTAGGATCCTTCCTTTGTAGAAATTCTCCTTTGTACAACATTTTCTAGACATGTAATAGACTTTTATATATAAATAAAAAATTCTTCTTCAAATGTCTATGGTTATTGATCTTGCTGTGAAGTGTTCTGTTCGAGTTCTGGTGCCTGTAGTGTCTGGCGCATGGTCTTTCTGGTTGTGAAATTCCATGCTTCTACATAGGGGATCTGCAGAAACCATATTGATGGACGGTATCTTCTTGAAGGCTTGACCGATACTGGTAGCAGAGTCCTAGGTTGATGAATCGGAGGAGTGAGAATGCATTATGACCTCCTTCTTGGACCTCTCCGAAGTTGCTATGGGTGTAACATAACCCAACCCCCAACGATTATGCTGGTAGTAATTTTTGGACTTTTCTTTTAGAGCACGAAGTCATAAGGAAAGGCGTCGACCTTTGCCATAGTTCAGTCCTCTATCTCTGTTCAAGTTGTAACCCATCTTCTGGATAAGGTATTTGGCTTAAGCAGTATAACGGTAGAATTGCATCTTGTTGTTGTTGGGCTCCGGTTCTGTGGGAGTAAGTCTCTAATGATATTCTACTCGACCGAATAGGATGGGTTCCTCATCTTTCTTTCTTGCTGGAACCAGAAAGTAAGCATCTCAGAAAGGGACAACTCGACTTGCCAAATTAATAGTTGCTGTAAACCCCTTAAATTTCTACTACGATTTTTTTATAATTTTGTATTCATTTTGTATTTCGTATCTGCACGTCGCATACGAGTTCTCATTGTTGTATTTGCGTAGCGTGCGGGATTTTTGTTTCCTAAATACTCGACGAGTGCGAATATGTGCGAGGTACATATTTTGTAAAAATATTTTATTAGAGATTTTATATATAGAAGAATTTAATTTTCAAAATAATATGTGGTAAATATTTTTATTTCAAAAAGAGTTTTTTTATTCGTCATTTAAAAATAAATAGTGATTTGGAAAATTTTGGTTTATATAAAATATGTTCTAGATATTTGCGGAATTTGAAATTTGTATAGTAACCTATTTTTGTTATTTATAAAAAGCTACTTTATGATTTAATATTTAAGTAATTACCTTAATTTTTGAAATTAATTAATATTATATTTTAATATTTATGAAAATAATATTTAAAATTTTGTTTTATTTAATATTTGAATTATTTTTGATAATTTAAATTTGGGAAAGATTTATTTTAAATAGGCATTAAACTAAAGGAAGTTATCTATATTGATTAATTTTTTATTGCTTAAATTTTAATTCGATTTAAATTAAAAGATGGAATTATCCATCGGGATTTAAACGAATTATAGTCCTTATCCAACTGGGAATTCCAACCTCCTATATAAGGAGAGGTACTCATCCAGAAAATTCACACAAAACCAATATCCACAAATTGTGCATCGTGTCTGTGCCACCCGTCTACTACATTCCCACCATACAAATACAATAATTCTGTCACGTCCGACAATCCCAAACGTCCACCCAGCCGTATCGGACACCCCTGACACGACACATCTAACCTGACAATCAAATCTTGTTCCTAGCCTAACTCTAACTCAGCCTCGCCTCTGCCAACACCAGTGCCTCCATCACCATCGTACCAGCCTACAACATCCTCCGCCACTCCGCCAACACCCCGACCACCAAGCACCACCACCTCCACCACAATCGAGATCCTAAATTTCCCCGGCCAGGTCGTACAGCGGCAGTACCTCCTCCTCTCCTCATCACCAAAACCCGCGGCAGCCCCGCCTTCACCGTGCCCATCCACGATCTCCCGTCGCCATCATCACGCAACCACCACCGCCATTAACAACCACACCACCACCATCTCCGTCGACCCGTCACCGACACCACCACCAGTTCAATACCCCACCACCATAACCCATAGACGAAGAAAGGAGGAAAGCCTCGTACCTAATCCCGCAGTCGCCGTATGCATGTCGCGTCCGCCGCCTGAGTCCAACGCGTCCTCTCCATCCCGCGCCACCTCTATCAAACCCCGGCACGTGACCGGCCCCATCCGCTCCGCCCGGGGCCGACCGCCGAGCGTCCGCGATCCCCGATCTCCTCATCGGATCCGCCAATTTCGCCTCCGCCTCCAGAGTTACGCAGCCGGCGAACTCCCACTGGAAGACCGGACGTCGTCGGTGCCCAACGCGAGCGCCGCCCGCGGGTACGCGTCACACCGCTGATGGCGGTAGCCACCAGAGCCTGCGCCCTCCCGTACGAGTCTCTGCGTGTCCGCCTCCTTCCACGCATGCGCGTTGGCCGCTGCCAGCCCTTCACCGAAGCCACCGCCAGTAAGCCTCTCCTCTCCGCGCTCTCTCTCTCACTCTCCCCAGGTCGAATTTGGGGGTAGGAAGGGACTGATTAGTTTTTTTTAGGTTATATTATTATTATTATTATTATTATTATTATTATTATTATAAACATAGGGAAAGGACTGTATGGTTTTTAATAAGTTTTATTAATAAGTTTTATTATTATTATTATTATTATTATTATTATTATTATTATATTTTATTAATATTACTATTATTATTATTATTATTATTGTTGTTATTGTTGTATCAAATTTTATATTTGACAAAAATATATTTTTGTAACAAAGTTATATTAAGCTTGGGCTCTAACTGTATTATATTATGATGTGGAATTTTAAAAATCTTTATGTATAATTTTATATCTAAACTTAATATTAATTTTTACCTAAATAGTGTATTTTAATAAAACTAAGTTTACAAGTAATTTCCTAGATTTCCAAATTTTCATTATTTTAACAAATAAAATTTAGTTTCCAAATTATAAATAATTTTCTAAAAATAAATTATATTTATTATGCAAATTCCTTTTTGATCATTATCATTGATCTTGAATGATCGTGTGTTCCTATTTTTTCGTGACTTTGGACCTCTACACGTTGATCATAGCTATTGGACAATCAGGACTTGTCGGAACATCGTACCACCAGGCGACACCCCAGGCAAGATACCTTGCCATAATTTACTGTTTATAAATTAGTCTGTATTTTATTTACTGCATATCACTGTGTATTTATTTCCCATACTTTTAGCTGTACCATTATTACAGTTCCTGACTTACTGTCTGCTCAGTGATATTAGCTGTACCTTGTTAATTATCCTTTTATTGCATGTGGACCTAGAGTTAAGGGACTACCACTAGTTTAGGACATTACATAAACTTTGACACTGTTGTGCCACGAGATGTGTAAGTTATGAGAGGATATAGCATACGGACTTGCGTATTGGCTGATCACTGATGCGTACAGGACGTGCATTAGGTCTAACTGTCAATAGTTGTATGTTAGAAGACTTGACGGTTAGTAGTATTACATGGTCGTGGATGCGACATAATAGGTACATTGGGTGGGAAGAATATTTCCTTGTCGTATGGGCTTCGATTGTACTTCCCTTTTAACCCGAAAGCTCCGTTGGAGATACGGGTATGAGCCTCTCAGGTTGGCCACTGTCATTTTTGAACGTCATGCGCTTAGGTCACTGGTGCCCAAGTGGGGACTATACCAGATCCCATTTACAGCCAGGGCTCATGCGACGAAAGGTTTGTTCTCAACTGCATGTTCACTTTAGTACGGTTAGGTTGCCTTATTTATGTCTTGTCACTTTCTTTGATTGCGGCTTATTTTATATTCAGTATTTATATGGCATGTTTATTGTATCTAGTTACGTTCCTCTGAGGACCTGGTTATCTCGCCAGGTACGTGTTCTTGTCTTTCGCAGGTGTTCTAGCTGTGGCCACGATTGTCACTATTTCTTCGAGGATGATTGCGCCTTGATCGTCTTCGCTTCGCCCGCCAAACTCATTTTATTTTCTATATATTTTTCCTTACTTGTTGGTAGTGGATTTGTCTCCGCCCAACGGTTGTATACATGACAAATTTAAAGTTTTTTATATCATTATTTATCTTTGTGGATGAGATTTAGTACCTTGGTTACTGTATTTTACAGCTTACGTATATGTACTATACGGCTGGCATGCCTACGTTCCTAGTCCTACGTATTTTGGGACTGGGGCGTTATATATTTTTGTGGTGGCCTATGCAGGTCGAGTTTATCGTTTCGGTTACATAACTGTACCGAACGGGCCTGCAATATAGGATTAGAGTTTAGAATCTCATCCACCTACTTGACATCCTTTCTTGACTTCAAATTCCGAACTCTTGTTCGACCTCCTTGATTTACATCTTGCTTGACTCCTTCTACCGTAAATTCTTAGTTTCGTGTTTAGTAAAGATGACTACACTAGTATATGCCCATAGGTTAAACACATGGCTAGATGGATTGCATTGACAATTAATATGCATTGAGATTTTATTGGAGTTATAAAGGCAGTTATTTTTCTAGAAATATATCTTAAGGATTAGTTAATTCTAAGTTGGATAGTAGCATATTACCGCTTCCAAAAGATAGTTAGAATTTTAAGGTGATATACACAAAAGGATAGCTAGATCGAGAAAACAAATTGATTTAATTTTGCATTTTATTTTTTAAAGGTCTTTGAACATTTATGATTTATTGAGTTATAGTTATACATCTTTTGGAGTGATATAAATTTGATTTGAAAAGGATCATAAAATTTTAAACTATGATTTACGATTGACCAAAATTTGAGAATGATTGATAAATTTTGGTAAAAATATTTTTGAATTAAATTACGTCATATGATCCATGATTTATAAAGATATTTAGATTTCGAGTTTAAAGCCTTGATTATGGATATTTAAATTTTGGTAAAAAAAGAGGATTTAATTTGAGTTACATGATTTGCGATTAATGAAATAAGCTAAGAGTTTATCTCGAAGTACATTTGAGAATTGAAAAAAAAAGAAAAAAATTTGGTGGCTTATTATGAAGGTTTAGTTGTGCTGCATTAGATATGATGAAGGTTATTTGGAAATTTTTTTAAAGGAAATTCAACTTTAAGTTATGATTAAATATTGATGGAGTATCTTGAGATTTTATTTCGAAACTGTTGAGGAACTTGAAATTTAAAATTAGATCATATATTGGTGGAGGACCAAGAAACAAGTAGGGTCACCCTAGTGAGATAGAAGTATTCCACATTAGATTGCCATACCACCTATGATTATGATATTGCATATACAAGTATAGTTAGTCATCGACCAAACCGATGAACATATCTTTGACTTACTCGACCTTCCCTCAAATCTAGATCTTTATTCGTGACATCTAATTGCTTGAAACTTCTAGAATAATTCCCTTGACCATACCCTTATCTAACTGTTTTCTCCCTATAAAACTGTGTCCCTAACTTATCTTAACTTGATCTACGAGATTACATAAATTATCTTCATTTCGTGCTTTAACCTTTTATTTTTGTGCATTAATTTGCACCTTATGAAAACCCACTTTCTATTTTGATCATTTAGTGTTCCCTATCGTGACTTCAATATTTGGAGCACAACACTAGACTTTTCCTTCCAACAAATTTCACATGCAAGACCTAGACGAGCTCACCTTCATGTAGGTATATCATGTCCCACTAAAACACGTCCCTTGTACTCTATTTTTGTGGTACAAATTTCGGGTCATAAAGACTAACTATAACCTATACCATGGTACCGATATACTTTTGACTATATATTTGGACTCAATCACGACTCAAATCTTCGGCCCGATTGCGATCTACTAAATCCGTTAAATGCTTAACCTTGTGTTTTTATCTTGACTGCTTAACCCTTGTCATTTTATTTTCTTGTATTATCTTGATTTACTTAGACCCATAACACCTTTTACTCTTCATGCAATATTAGCAACACTTACTTTTCTCCCCTCTAATTAAATTACTTACTCATATTTTACTATGATTTCTCCATTGTTTACGCAACCTTGTTCCTTGTATGATTCCCTTATGCAAAATAAAATTTGATCATGACAATCTCAGATTAGTAGAGGTAGATTAGAGAACCCCACAACAAGGATAAATAACACAGTTGGTTAAGATAATTATGAGACTACAAGGTGTAGAAGGGACATAAATGAAAATGTGCGATAAATCCAAAAAGATGAAGTGAGAAATGTAATATTGCGTTGATAAAAAAAATCAAAGGTAAATAGACATCTCAATTTTCAAAAAAAATTGTTTTGAGGAAACTAAATATCGAGTGAAGAATTTCTAAAGCTTTTATGGTTAAAGAACCAAGTTATATATTAAATTGATGAATGCAAATTCTTGATAAAGACAACGTGGACTTGCCTTCGATAAGATATGGTGTCATAAAGATAATAGGTTTCAAAGATAACCAATTGTTGAAGAAAGAAAGTGCGTACATTTTTGACGATTTAAGAATACGATTCTAAAAGTGATTGTGAGTTTGAAGTAAAGACGGGTTATTTTTACCATCATGGATTAAAAGATCATTGGGTTCCAATTTCCGAAGAACACCCTAATAAATAAGAGATTGAGAGATTTCATTTATAAAAGATTGCTTTGTGAAGATATGATCAACAAATATTTAAGATGATATTTTAAGGATAAGTACGACTCAAGATATTGAAGGATTATCGAATTCCTACATTTGAGAGATTATGAACAACGAAATCTAATTGAGGAATATATATATCTATATATGCAGATATACGGTAAAAGTGTATTAGAGATTCATTAAATTCAAATCTGTTGAACTCACGACGAAATATCGAATGAGATATACGCATACATTTGGAATTCAAGTTTGTGAAGCAAATGATCGAAGTAAAGAAGAAAATAAGTTTATGGAATATAAAATTACGGACAAAACAAATTGAAAGAGTGAATAGGGCTAATCGATAAGGACGATTAGAGATTTTAACGATATTGGAAACACGTAATGAAATGTTCTAATGATCAAAATTTATATTGGAAGATTATTACCTATCTAGGGAGCTTGCACGTCCATAGAACAAATGACAGTGAATGAGAGATTATAGTCCTTGAGGGGTTGTCATATGCATAATCATACTATAGCTGATTCTTTTCTAGTCATCCAACTGATCTACTATCCATTGAAATATCGCTCGCCGTCCGGTCCAAATATTGTGAATGCCTTCTCGTTCAATGTGAATCAATTTCGTATCAAAAAAAAAACTGCTTCTATTCCCTTAAGCCTACCTTCCCTAATTATTCCTAAATTTTGAGGACAAAATTCTTTTATGTTGGACAGGATGTAAACCCCTTAAATTTCTACTATGATTTTTTTATAATTTTGTATTCATTTTCTAATTCGTATCTGCACGTCGCATACGAGTTCTCAATGTTGTATTTGCGTAGCTTGCGGGATTTGCGTTTCGTAAATACTCGAAGAAATGTTACGCTCACGCAAGATGAATACCATAATGGTCGTATGCAGCTTAGCGACGGGGTCATCACACAAAACTCCCGAACAGAAATGTTGAATAACACAAAATGTACAGAAATAAAATCCCCATTATTAATATCGCAACATAATTACAAAGATACAATAACAAGATTGCAATCGCTCATGCTCACAACCTCTATTAATACAATCATACAGCTCTTTCTCTCTCTCTCTCTCTCTCTCTCTCTCTCTCTCTCTCTCTCTTCTCTCAATACAAAATATCGTGCATATAGGCTTACAACTTGAAGAGGATGATGTCCATACATTTTATCTTGTATAAGTGAAGCCTCCAACGCGGCCGTACCTCTCTAAATGCCAAGGAACTCCTTGCCTCGACGCGTCCAAGCAAACTCCGTACAGAACAAGTTACTAACTAAATCCTGTGCAAAAAAAAACTTTGGGGATATCAGTACTTTGAATGCACTGGTGGAGAGGCCTCTCGCCATCCATACAAAACCAATACGTTCATTTAGTGGGTGCGCCATATGATTTTTGTTGTCTTTCTATCTTGCCTTAGGATCAGTTTCATGGCATAATACTACAAAACTACTTCGTGTTGCAACATGGAGACCGTGCAATAAAAATATTTATGTAACAGTATCGATGTCGTGCCTTGCAATATAGCAATAAGTTATCCATACTTACCTTCCGGCCTTCCCTGTTTCAACACAATAGTACAATTATAGCATAAAGACTCAGTATCAAGCTACTAAACCATAACACACATTGTACCGAAGCACGTATCTTTGCTAAATCCAAATCTTAGGCTTAACTACTTGCTTTTTTTAATATCGTGTATTCACTTCTTGACTCAATCAAGCAACGTGCATACAGATTACTGTAAGCTCACCGACTCATCTACATGAAAGCCTACTGGAAATTCAAGCCATCTTGGACTATTTTTGGGTTAGACGACGATCGTTTCAGTAGCAAGGTAGCTAGCCCTACCGAATCACCAAGCATTACGGCACACTCTTTAGTCGAACAACCTAAAGGCCTACAAGATCCCGTGCTAGTACGTCGAACACGACAAACTTGTTCCTGCTAGGCTGATATGATTCAGGTGCCTCGGGGATTCGTTTGAGGAACTCTTAATCCTTGTGCATAAGATGTCCATGAAAATGTGTACAGAAGACCCAGTCAGAGGTGCCAGTTGTTGAGTTGCGCCCACGTGCAACCTGGCAAGTTGGTGCCACTTGATCAAATTTTATGTCCAGAAGCAGGATAACATGGCGCACATGCCACTAATCTCGAAGAACGTGTCTACTACGTTGTCCACAACCACACACATCTCACTTAAACGATGCCACGTATCCTCAGCTGTTGAAGTAACCGCTCGTGCAACTGGACAAGAGGCGCGCAACCTGAAGTGCGTGCCACTCAGAATAACTACTTAACAGTTATTTCAAGAACTCTATAAATAGAGTTTCAAATCAGTCTCAAAGTATCACTAAGGATCATAATCTTCTGACAAAGTGTTGTTGCATTCTCCAGAGGATTGTGTCTTCAATATCACATCGTCTAAGGGATAAAGTGATTATCTTCTGATCAGATTTCTATAGTTGTACTTTCCCAGAAATTAATTGTACTCTTGTACTCTCTTCTAAGTTTGTAAGAAAACTTTTATTTTTGCAAAAAAATGGTGACTCTGTTGGGGACGACTTTATCCTCCGACGAGAAAGTGACAAGTCAATGTGATACCGCGTCAATTGGCAAGACGCAGAAGACTTTGGTCGTTCAAATCGACTAAACCGCCCAAGAAACAATGATCAGTGCTGGGGGTACTAGGCGCGCCTCTGTTGCTGCCAAGAGCAAGGCACACACTGTATGGACTCCTAAGCCCTTTGTAGTACCAACCACTACTTCTGCGCAGCCTGCGTATGCTGTCTTTTCACAACCTGTGCCTACTGTCTCTTTGGCCTGAACAAAGGAAAATGCCTTTTGGCTACTCCCTCCTCTTCACCAGTTCTAAATTCTGAGAAGAACCTATCTAGTGGGAGTGCTAGACAAAACAAAGGAAAGCGCCCTTTGGCATTTCCTCAAGTTGCGCAACCTATTCCTGCGGCATCTCAGCCACAAAACAAAGGGAAACGCTCTTTATCTAATCCCTCTCTTTCCTCAAATATGAACTTGGCAAAGAATACATATATTCCTACCTTGTCACAGAACAAAGAAAAGCGTCCTTTGGCCTTTCCTCATTCTTTCCCGGTTCTCGACTCGGCAGAAAACAACTCTGGTTGTGCCCTTGCACCAATCAGTATAAAAGCTCTTTTGGACAGAAACCTTACTCCTCTTTATAGAGACAATCAAATCTCTGCTAAGAAAGTGAGTTCTATCCAAACTGAACTTTCTGCCATCCAGTTGTGCCAGGCCAAGTGCACAAAAATAGGTTGTGCAGCACAAAAAGGGATTCTAACTACTCCCAAGAATACAACTCAGGATCTTCCAAACCAACGCATCTCAAGATCCAAACAAGACAAACTATTAGTATCTCAGACAGATACACAAGTGCCACACCTTTCTGACCTGCGCACCTATCTCAACAGGCGCCAACCAGTATCAACTTCAGCAAGACGCAAGCAGCCTGTGCTAGTGGCTAACTTGCGCCAGAGATAGACTTCTAAAGTCAAGAACCCTCTTACATATGCTATCAACTTAGCACTTCCCTGTACACTCAGGGAACCAGACATCTCAAGAATCAAAATCATGTTCCTAACATCGTTAAAGAATATGTTTCTCCTTATTCTTCTCACTCTGTTATGGTAACCGATCTCCGTGAACTTCTTGAACAGAAGCAGAAGATCACAAATACGTATTATCCACCTGTAATATAACCACAAGAACACCACTATAATTATCACCATGAAGTGGTTATCAAATGCTGTTGTCAGTCAGCTAACCGGTCTGTCTTTGACCGTCTTAACTACACTCAGGTTCCTCAACCAATAATAGTAGATGAAGATGAATTATTGTACGCTTCTGTCAACATGACGTCTCAAAGCACTGGTGGTAGAAGCGTCCAAGATGCAATACATCTCGTAATCCCAGCCAACAGTACTTAGATCGGATTTGTGAGTACGGCGAAGGAGTATACCGACACACCAGATCAAGAAACCAAGAAATAATCAGTTAAAGGAATCTTCCTTCTGACCAAGATACAATCGGTCAAGGGAATCTTCCTGATTCCAGTCAACATGCCTTCATTCAAAGGGATCTCCCTATCACTCATCCTGGGAGTAGTTCCTTATATGACTTTGATGCCGACAGTAAAAGTTTTGAACGAACCATCTTTTCTACTAGCTCGTCTTCGATAGCTAGAGAAGTGATTGCTTATGTTGTCACAAAAGATCTAGATGCTTCCATTTCTAACAGTCAAGAGCAGAGAATTGCTACTTTGGAGGCCAGTTTGAAGAGCATGGTCGAGATGATAACAGGCATACATGCTGTGATTATGGCACAACATACGGTTCCACCGATTGTAAATCCGATTCCGACCCAAGAACCTATAACGACATCTGCTCCAGTTAATATTAGTCTAGGGGTACAGTCTCCTCATAACGCTTCCATACCAGTACAGGCTATTCCAAGTCAATCTGGTGCTGGGGGTAGTACTTATCATGCAATACCTCCTCCTAACACATCAAATTAGTCCACTGCTCCACAATTATCAGAAGATACTAATGAGGCCGTAAAACTTTTACGTACTCAATTTGAAGCCTTCAAGCCGAAAGATGGCTTACAGAAGCTTGGAATCAAGCAGCCATATCCTATAGAGTGGAAGAAAGTTTAATTTCCTCCCTAATATAAACCCCCTACTATTATGTTGTTTGATGGCAGCACATCCCAAAGTCAGTACCTCAATCACTTTGAGGTAACGACTGATTAATTACAGCCAAACGATGCTCTACTCACTAGTATGTTCGTTGAATACAGGTACAACTTACGACTGGTACCGCAGCTTGCCAGATGGTTGTATAACCTCTTTCTCTTAATTCAAACAAATGTTTCTAGAATGATTTTATGAGAGAACAAATGACATGACTATGTATGCCATCACAATATTAAACAGCACATAATGAAACGACCGAACGGTTCATTGAACGATTCTGCCATGAGACACTCAAAATGCCTTTCGGAACTCCAGATATTTTGACTATAAACACTTGCAAATCAAACATGTTGCCTATAATCAGCATGTGGACTGGATCGACGCAGTTCCAGGATTGGCCTTCATTTATAGTGAATGCTAAAGCAGCAGAAAAAAGTGCTAATAAGTTCAAATAATTAGGTATTCATATACCTAATCTTGACAGAGATGAACATGCTACATCAAAAGCGGTGGCCGTTAGAACAATCGCAAGGGAAACGAGACTTTGGCTATCAGTGTCAAAGGCAAATAAGCTCTAGCCATCAATATAGGTCAATCAACACCTACTCCAATGGCAACACCACAGAGAGCACCACGTCCGAAAGAAGAATACTCCTTTGATGAAGATGATGTTATGAGCATCTTTGATTGCCTGATCAAGAGCAATAAACTTCAGCTGTCGGATACAAAACGGCCAGAGGAAGTAGGTAAAATTGACCATCCTAAATATTGTGTTTACCACAGGTTTATCGGATATCCTACTCGAGCATGCTACATGCTCAAAGGCAAGATCCAGGAGATAGTCAATTCTATTGCAATCACTCTCCAACAAGGCAAAAAGACTGTAACGGCTAACGTCGTCTCTCTTTGGTGATTTTCCTGCTCAACTTATGCAGGATGACGTTGTCCCCATCCCGAGAACCACTTTGGAGATTTTTAATCTCCTACATGTACGAACTGATGGTCTTGTTTCTCTGTCTATCGATAAGGGAGAAATCATGTGAATCCATCCGAATTTTGTGGCTGGTTTCGAAGCACCTTCTTTATCCACAAAGTCCAAAAAGACGACCAAATATAAGTCATATCATATGACTTCATTGGGTAAACATTATCTTCCACCTTTAACTGATACCTTCATCTTAATGGAAGATTCTTCTTCTTCCTCTGAAAGAACACTGCCAAAGTTAGAGGACAAATATCAACCAGCTTTCTATTTGTATGGTCCACAATCCCGTAAACTAATGACAAAGATGGGATATGATCTACAGAAGGCCCCGGCTTGAATTATTGAAAAGGATCTCCAATACCTCTTTCTCTATACATTCCATACAATCAATATCGGTGTTGGCTTGGATTTTTGGACAAACTCTTCATCATGTCAAAAGAAACATTCTAAGAACAAGCGCCATACGAAGAATTGAAACATGGTGACCTTCGAACCTGTATCTGAAGAAAAAGCTTTAACTGGTACCAGGTCTAGAAGACTTTACTTACGAAACTACTCAGAAGGTCAAGAGAACCCTGCTCCAACTTCGGAGGCTATACCAGCACCTTCTTCC
This sequence comes from Iris pallida, assembly GCA_029216955.1. Classification (NCBI taxonomy): domain Eukaryota; kingdom Viridiplantae; phylum Streptophyta; class Magnoliopsida; order Asparagales; family Iridaceae; genus Iris; species Iris pallida. The sequence goes on from JANAVB010014200.1 coordinate 4,756,605, forward strand.
CCTGCTATGAATGTTTCATCTGCTTCATCACCTTTAGTTGAACCGACTCCTCCCAAACCAACGACGGCAGACAAGGGAAAATAGCCAGTCCATTTCGATAAAGTATTGAAAAAACCCCACCTCTGGTACTCGAGAAGCCATATAACTTTGATATAGGGCTTAGCTGGCTAATACCCCGACAAGGTTATCAATCATTTAGCTCCTGCATCTCTCAAAGGAAACTCGAGAAACATTTAGTGAAGCTTTGATGCAAGCTGATACTTGTCTGACACTTCTCAAGAAGCTAGAGGAGGAACCTGTAACCTACTTTCATTGTCATAGTATGATGGAGCTGATACCCAACATCATCTTTACACAAGATGATATGTTGTTGGAAGATAATCGTTATGACCGGCCCCTCTATTTCATGGGATATATCGATACCATAAAGGTTGATCGTATCTTGATTGATCCTGGGTCTGCACTCAGCATCATGTCGAAGACTCTACTGGATGCATTGAAGATTCATGTGCATAATCTTTCCACAACTATCACAACGATCCTGGGATTAATTCTGGAAGAAGTAAACCCTTGGAAAAAATTTACCTAAAATTTCAAATCGGTAATCTTCGTACAAAGGTTACCTTCTACGTGATCGATAATCATGGATCCTATAATGCTTTATTGGGAAGACCATTCCTGCATGAGTATAATATTGTACCATCCACTCTTCACCAATGCTTCTAATATGTGGACGTCAATGGAGAAGTCCAGAAGGAAGTAGCTGATCTAGATTCTTTCAGAGGCATTGAAGCATATTATACTGATTCTCGGATGTACAAGAAAGAGTTCATGAAGGTTGTACTGGCGATGGATAGTGAAGAAGATCAGAGAGACACCTCAGATGATGTTCTCATAATCCCAGTCAAAGGATATACTACTCGTCAACCTTCTTCTGAGATATTGACTATCCATCTTTCCTCTCATAACAAGCAGCCTCCTACTGGAAAGATGGAACAAAGGGAGCTCACCTCTTCTGAGCCACTTGTTATTGACCTTCGTCGTAATAAGCCTTCTCCTTCTTCTTTTCCTCCTTTGGTTATCAATCTGACTAAGCCTTCTGCTAAGGCCAAGAATCCTGTTATAAATGATGATGTACAAATCAATAAAATAATATCTCATTTGCAGTATACTGATGTCTTTTATTATGCACGACGTTATTTGGAAATACTAGATAACTTTGAACCAGTTACAATAGGAACATTTCAACCTCCCCAAAACAAAGTACTACTTGAACCAGTATTAGATTCCTTCTTTTTAGTTCCTTCCAGGAAAAAGGATGAACTTCCAATACTTTTTAGGAAAGGAACAGAACAAGAAACTACTCTCAATAGCGAAGACGCAAATGAAGATAATGTGAGACTACAACTTCGTCGTTATAGCCAACAATAAAAAGATATTATTCAAAAATAGGTTATAATTTTAAAGTTGGTCTCAATGGCGGTAAAGGAAGGCAAACTCCCATTCGTATTTTTGCTCCAAAAAGAAAATCACTGCAATACTACAGCAAAATAAAGCGTGGATTAGGCTATACCAACCCCAGAAGCTTCATAATCTGACAAAGAAGAACAACCTAACTCCTCTGATTCTGTTTCATAGGATTCTGACACCAGCATCAGACACGTCCATCGTGTGACACTATCTTCTAATATGGTGTATGCCGAATTTTTAGAGGATGATGAGGATGATGTAGTTGAAGCTCCTGAAGTAGAACCTTGGGCACAAAGAATGGACACTCAATGAAAACATTGTTTCGAACAACGAGAACAACCTTCTGAAGATCAATTAATTCAGGTCGATGTTGGAGAAGAGGGTTCGCCAAGACCTATCTTCATCAGTAAAAGTCTTCCAGAAGCAGACAAGTAAGAATTAATTCAGCTTATCCGGGAACACATTGACGTCTTCGCCTGGAGTTATGAGGATATGCCAGGACTGGATCCTCAGATTGCTACCCATAGGCTCAATATCTTGCCTAATACAAGGCCGGTCAAACAAGAACAACGTCGATTCCAACCTGACATGATGGATGCCATAGAAACTGAAGTCAAGAACCTTATCTCTTATGATTTTGTCAAAAAAGAACAACATCCTGACTAGGTGGCTAATTTTGTCCCAGTTATGAAGAAAATAGGGAAGGTTCGAGTCTGTATTGACTTTAAAGATCTCAACGATGCTTGTCCCAAGGATGAGTTTCCTCTTCCGATCACTGATGTCATAATCGACAATACTTGCAGATTCGAACGAATGTCTTTTATGGATGGATTCTCAGGATACATTCAAATCAAGATGCATCCAGAAGATGAGAAACATACATCTTTTTGCACTCCTCTCGGAGTCTACTATTACATTGTCATGCCGTTCGGTCATAAGAATGCTGGTACTACCTATCAGCAGGCTATGAGTACCATCTTTTATGATCATTTACGGAAGACTGTTGAATGCTATGTCGATGATATTGCTATCAAACGTCGTCTAAAAGAAGACCACACCCAAGACTTGTGAACTATCTTCGATCTAATACGCCAGCATCAACATAAGATGAATCTCACCAAGTTATTTCTGGGAGTCTCTAGTGGCAAATTTCTGGGATTCGTCATTACCTCTAAAGGTATACACGTTGATCCCGAGAAGATCAAAGTCATTCAAGAGATGCGTCCTCCACGTAACATAAAAGAGCTACGAGGATTCCAAGGTCGGCTTGCTTATATCAGGAGATTCATTTCTAATCTGTCTGGAAGTTGCAGACCATTTACTCAATTGATGAAGAAAAATGTGTCTTTCATTTGGACTGAAGAATACCAACAAGCATTTGAAGACATAAAATGGTACTTGATGAACCAACCAGTCTTAGTACCACCAATTTCAGGAATACCCTTTTTGATGTATGTTCGAGCGATGGATCATTCGTTAGGTGCATTACTAGCTCAAAAGAACAAAGAAAGTCATTAGCAAGCTATCTATTATCTCAGCCGTACAATGATCGGGGCTGAACATCGATATAGCCCAGTAGAAAAAGAATGTTTAGCTTTGATATTTGTTGTTCAAAAGACGAGACATTACATTACTGGCCAAACTATTTATGTTATTTTCATAGTTAACCCTCTCCGGGTCTTAATGAAGAAGCCTAGTACACTCAATTCCAGGATGAAACATGGGCCATATTATTAGCACAATATGATATGGTTTATATTTCTCAAAAGTCTGTTAAGGGTCATGCCCTTGCTGACTTCCTTGCGGGTCATCCAATTCTCGAAATATCTAAACTCTATGACGAGATTCCTGATGAAACTTTGGAATCTAACATGATTTCAGAAGAAATTCTTGTCTGGCGTCTATTCTTCGATGGAGCATCCAGAATCGGACCAAAAGGAGCTATTGTCACAGGAGTTGGAATTATCCTCGTATCACCGGAAGGATTAGCTATTCAAAAAGCTTATTCTTTGGATGAGTCATGCTCCAACAATGTGGCCAAATACAATGCCCTGCTCATTGGTCTCCAATTAGCTAAATAATTAAACATTGAATATCTTGAAGTATAGGGAGACTCCAAACTGATTGCCAATCAGGTCAAAGGAACATTTGAGGTTCGACATCAAGATCTTGTCCCATATCATGAGGTAGCAGTCAGAATGGCTTCATCATTCAAAGGATTCTTCATTGAACATGTACGTCGAGCATACAATACTGAAGCTGATGCATTGGCCAATCATACAGCAGTACTGGCAATTCCAGTCAGAAGACAGCAGATGATTGTTATTACTAACAGAGTTATTTTGCATCAAGAATAATTCAAACATTGAGTTCAGCAATTCAAAAGAAATCAACGTCATCAGTGAAGACTGGAGAGTTCCCTTCATTGACTTCATGGTACAAGATATCTTACCTGAAGATCCTAAAGAAGCTACAACCATTGGTCGGCGATCACTCTAATTCTATTATAATCATACCACCAAGACCTTTTATCGACGAACATTTGACGGTTTACTACTACGATGTCTTGCAGGAGATGAAGTAAAACAAATACTATGGGAGGCTCACGATGGTATTTGTGGTGCACATCAGCCACGTCCTAAATTGTAGGATCGTATTCGACGTATGGGGTACTACTGGTCCACTATGGTATCAGATGCCATCGAGTATGTAAGGAAGTGTCGACCCTATCAAATCCACGCAGACTTCATTCACCAACCATCGAAATTTCTTCATCCGACTGTCGCATCATGGCCCTTTGAAGCTTGGGGCATGGATGTCATTAGTCCTATTAATATACCGTCATCTAGAGGACATCGGTTTATACTGGCTATAACCAATTACTTTTTGAAGTGGGCCGAAGTTATACCTTTGTCCAAAGTTAAGACCAGCAATGTCATCAACTTTGTGAAACATTATGTGATATACAGATTTGGCGCTCCTCGACGAATCATTCATGATAATGGACCATAATTTATCATTCATAAGTTTACTCGATTCTGTGATGACAACAGAATCGACAATGTCGCTTCCACTACCTATAGTCCTGCAGCTAATGGTTTGGCTGAAGGATTCAACAAGACTATCATCAAACTCCTTAAAAAGTTTGTTTCTACTAACAAACACAATTGGAGTGAAAAGCTTGGAGGATGTTTATGGGCTTATCGTACTACTGTACACAATCCTACTGGTTGTACACCTTTCTCTCTAGTATATGGGTATGAAGTTGTTCTACCATTGGAAATTCAAATTCCTTCACTGAGGATTACAATTTCAAATTAACTCACAACAGAAAACAATGATCGTCTTCGACTTCAAGAACTGAAAGCGCTTGACGAGAAAAGACTGCTAGCTCAACAATATATCGAGCTTTACCAAGCCGCATCTCAAAAGCTTTCAATCGTAAAGTCAATGTACAAGCGTTTCAGAAAGGCGAACTAGTTTTTACTGTCAGACATCCTATGACTTTGACACACAAGAGCCAAGGCAAGTTCAAAGCGAAGTGGGAAGGTCCATATGTTGTAAGCAAGGTTTTCCCGAACGGAGCTTCCACTACTAAAATCTACTATATTAGCGATGTAATTTAGCGACGTTAGTTAAAACGTCGCTAATTCTAGAAATTTAGCGATGTTTACGTTAAACGTCGTTAATCGTCGCAATTAGCGACGACAATTGCGATGTGCCAGCGACGTATATTAATTAAATGAGCTTTTCGTCGCTAAACATCGCTATTACGTCACTAATAGCGATGAATTTAGCGACGTTCCTTACAACAATACTAAATTTTAATTAAAATTTGCCCTCCGGATCTATTTTCCCCTATTTTCTATTTTCACTCTCTCACTCTCTCTCCTCACTTTCTCCTCCGACGCGGCGAGAGATCCTCCCTCTCCGGTACGTAACTCCCTCCCTCTCTCTCTCTCTATTATGGTTGTGGGTGGTTGGGGGTACGGGTGGCTCGGAGAGAGGGACACGGGGGGGTACGGGTGGTTGGGGGTGAGGGGCTGGGAGGGAGGGCAGGGGGATGCGGGTGGTGAGTGGGGGGTGGCTGGGGGGGAGGGGCAAGGTTGGTGAGGGCGGTTGGGGGTGAGGAAGGGGGCTGGGGGTGGTTGGGGAGGTGAGGGGCTGTGGAGGGGAGGGGCAGGGGCCGAAGGGGATGCGGGTGGTCGGGTGGTGAGTGGGTGTGGCTGGGGGGAGGGACAAGGGGTGTGAGGACGGCTGGGGGTGGGGAGGGGGGCTGGGGGTTAGGGTTAGGGTTCGGGAAGATGTTTTGATGTATACATATATTGTATGTATGTATATTATACATTTTTAGAATTATATCCATGTATAAAAACCTATTTGGATATATAATCATTTATATAAGAGCTTATGATTATCTATATTATTATTATAGGAGTTATATAAGTAAATATTTCTTAAAGAAAACCATAAAAGGACCTTGTTTCTATTCGTAGATGTATACATATATTGTTCGTAATACTTGGTTGTTTGTGGGCTCTGGTAGATTTTGTAGAACCATAGCAGCATTAGTCTTACCTAGGCCCGGGTTTAGTTGTTTGTGGGCTCTGGTAGATTTTGTAGAACCGTAGCAGTATTAGTCTTACCTAGGCACGGACCAAACCCGGGAAATCGCAGTCTCAGCAGCATTGGACAAACCCAGGCAAGTATACTTTGCCTATTGGCTTATATATTTACAAGCATGTATTCTTTATCAGTCATTTACTTTCGATATACTGCAACATGCTTTACCTAATTATTATTAGTACTCTTTCATGATTATCCTTGCTGACACGTAGACATGATACACGGTTTCGTATTACATGGCACATAGCGACCGAATTATGTTCTCTAGATGTTTACTTGATGATGGAATTTCATGTGTATATGTTTGACTGGACTTCTAGATTTATCATTTATTAGAGTCAGACTGGAAGTGTCATGGACGTGACACGAGCAATAGCATGGGGTTGGAAGGGTAGTCAATAGGCGTATATATGAGCTACTTTCCCTTATAGTTATCGCTGCATCATTACCAGAGCTGCGAAGATTTCATTGTTACCACAGTTTTCCTTATAGGGACTGCGGATACATCATAGGTACTGGAGTTTCCTTACCAAAGTTTCGGAGTACACCGTGATAGCTCAATGATGTCCTCAAGTGCATCTCACATAGAACAGATAGTCTGTCTAGTAATAGTGTCACTTGATTACATGTTTAGTTTCTTCGATCACTTGTTTTAAGATTAGGGGTCTGCTGCTTGGACTGGGGCCCCGAGGGGGCTCGCAGTATAATGTATATATGTAGCATATTCGTTTTAGTTTTGAAGTTTGTTCATATTTGCATATATCTAGAAATGGCTATATCCATGTATCTACGAGACCGTTCGTTGATGTACAACCGTATTCGAGATGACAGGTGCGGTGTACGAGATGAATACATCATCGGAGTAGAACAATTCCTCTAATTCGCGAAGGCGTTTTCTCAATCCATGGACGGCATAGATATTAAGTGTCCGTATGCAAAATGTCAGAACATGAAGTTTCAACCAGAATTGGATGTGATGTATCACTTATACACAAAGGGTTTCCTTCCTAATTACTACCAGTGGAACGCACACAGAGAGCTTGTACCTTTAGCATTCCAAGCGGAACCTTATATGGAGCCTTTTGTGGAGCCTTATATGAATGTCCACAATAGAACTGGTGTCAAAAATAAGTACATGAACATGGTCTTCGACGCTGCGGGGCCTAGTTTTGATCCATACAATCGTGACGCAGCTGAGGAGGCACCGAATGCCGATGCCACGAAGTTCATAGAGTTGCTGGAGAATGCAAGGACTCCTTTGTACCCTGGTTGTGAGGACCATTCACCCTTAGAGGTGATCACTTGGCTCTTGAGCATAAAGTCTGACTTTAACATGTCGTAAGAATTCTGCAATAGAGTGCTCGAGTTGATTACAGATATCTTGCCGGAGGGTGCCAAGTTACCGAAAGACTTCTACCGCTCTAAGAGGATGGTGAGATCCTTCTGGATGGGATACGAGAAAATCGATTGCTGTCAGAACGGATGCACGCTTTACTACAAAGATGACAAGGATGCAGAAGTGTGCGGATTCTGTGGTGCTGATCGCTACAAGCCAACTGCTGCAGGCAAGTCTAGAAGTCCGACTGCTTCAATGCACTACTTTTCGTTGACGCCGCGGTTGCAGAGGTTGTTTATGGTGAAAGAGACTGCCGAAAATTTGAGTTGGCACAAGCGACAACAGACCGAAGGAGTGTTGGATCACCCATCTGATGGAGAAACGTGAAAGCACTTTGATCGAGCATATCCTAATTTCGTTTCTGATGCACGTAATGTAAGGTTAGGTTTAGGACTTAAAATTTTTGGGACTTGACAAAGTGAGTCTTTGTAGATGGATCCAGGACTTAAAATTTTTGGACGGATACGTCTCCAATCTAAGAAAATGTGTCAACATAAAGGAGTGTAAACTGACCGAAATGAAGAGCCACGACTGCCACGTATTCATGGAGAGGTTAATTCCAGTTGCATTTCGGGAATTATTACCGCCGGTAGTCTTGGATCCATTAACAGATCTTAGCATATTCTTCAGAGATCTTTGTTCTAGCAAGTTGCTCGTCGATCGTTTAGAGAAGCAAGATAAGGACATTGTGGTAACACTTTGCAAACTTGAGAGAGTTTTTCCTCCTGTATTCTTTGACTCAATGGAGCATTTATCGATTCATCTTGTCCATGAGGCTCTTGTTGCTGGACCTGTCGGTTATCGTTAGATGTACCCGTTCGAGCAACAGTTGAACTACCTAAAGAGGAAGGTGAAAAATAAGGCACGGATGGAGGGTTCCATTTGTGAAGCATATGTAAGGAGGAAGCAGAACAGCAAATGAGACTTCATTTTCCTTTTTGGTTGAGAGCAAATGTAAGGATATCTTCACAATTTACTTTTTCTGTACGTATATTCTTACAAAGAATAATTAAGTTAGCATCGTTTATTTGGTATTTAGGTTGATCGTCCGGAGGCAATCCTTGATAATGAGTATATTAAAACTATAGCCAAGGGACCAATTTATCAAGTAAAGACCTGGCCAAGTTACTGCGTAAATGGCTTCAGGTTCAAGTCAACAAATACTCGAATGAGAGACGACTTCTTGGATCTAGATTCTACGAAGAATAGTTGTTTGTGCATAAAATCTTCAAACTATAAAGACGTCGACCCAGGCAATGACTTCTTTGGCGTCTTACGGAAGATTATGGAACTAATATACAATTATGCTATAGAACCTTATAAGATCGTCTTGTTCAGATGTGACTGGGTCGATCCGATCCAAGGTCGAGGTTGGAGAGTTGACAAACATGGTCTTTTCGATCCGATCCAAGGTCGAGGTTGGAGAGTTGACAAACATGGGCTTATCGACATAAATTATCGTCGTCGATATCAAGCTTATGAGCCGTTTGTTCTAGCAAGCCAGGCTCAACTAGTTTACTTTACCAGCTATCCAAAATGAGGAACAGAAAGATCAGATTGGTGGGCAGTCTGTAAGACCAAAGCTCGGAATACCTTCGATGTCGACGAGATAACTTATCAGGAAGACGAACTACCTCTTATTACAAATATTGTCGATGTGGACTCAACGGAAGTTTCTCATGACATGTTTCATCAATTGGAAGAGGTAGAAGTATCGGAAGAGGAAGAGGAAGTTGATAGAAGTAAAGAGGAAGAGGAACAAGATGAATTTTCAGAAGAGGATTGAATATGTTTAATTTTCAGATGTAGTATGGTCTACTTTTGTTGGTCGGTTGACCTAAAGTTGTAATACTTTTATGGCCTAGTGGTCTAGTTTGTTGATTATGATACTTAATTTTTATATATACTTTTTGGTCTAGCTAGTAGTCTAGTTTGGTGATTATTTTTGTATATACTTTTGTGGCCAGGTAGCTTAGTTTCTATTTCATATTTGTATTTGTTTTAATTTTCTCTAATATTTATTTTTTTCAAATATGGCTCGACGTAGATCCTTTGGTACCGGTGCCGGTGGGAGTCGATTAGTAGGACGGTCTCCATCTACCACACCTCCTATCGGGTCCTCCTCATCCCCCCACACTCCAGTATACACTAGCGATCTAGTCGTCGGCAGTGGCCCCGGCTCTAGCAGTTACAGGCTAGGGCCTTCTATTTCTACGCCTCCAGTACCGTCGAGTATTCCAGAGGCCGACCCTACTATTAAGGAGGAGGCCGAGGCCGAGGCCGAGGCCCATCTCAAGGGCGAGGGCGATGGCGAGGCCCACTCCGAGGGCGAGGCCGAGGACGAGGGGTAGGCTGCGGGCAGGGGCAGGGGCAGGGGGCGGGGCTGGGGCAGGCTGCAGCTTCCATTTGAGACAGATCCTCCGTGTCGTCCGGAGGGGGATCTGAGGTTGGAGATTTGGGCCTGTACTCGGGCCAGGCGGTAAGTAAAATTGTTGCACTTAATTTGTTTAAATTTATTATAAACTTGTTTAATAAATTTTAATTTCTATTTTACAGGTATTATCCCTCCTCCGTACACCGGTCGCTGGGAACATTCCTGCGACAGAACTACGGGGGGCCCTGGATCAATTGGAGGGATGTCCCGGCCGACAAGAAGGCCTTCTAGTTTAAGCACTTCTCGGTACGTAAAAGTTTATTTCCTTTTAACATTTAATATGTTATGTTATAAGTTACGTACTACTATAATTTTTTCAGCGGACTTACTTCTTCCCTCCCCACCGCGCCGTTGCTGTCGAGTCTATTTTTTCTAGCGTCGCCAGCAAGCTCATTAGGGACGCGATCCTCGACCAAAAGGATCGTGAACGCCGGGGAGAGCCTATTCAGGGTTGGATCTCTGATGTCGATTGGGCAGCAATGAAGAGAAGATTCGAGGAGAAAACCTACAAGGAGAAGTCCGCGAAGAACAAAAGAGCACGACAGGCGGGGTCGCAGTGGTGTGGTGGGTCACGGTCCATCATGGATTTTTTCACTCATATGGTACATATCTCGTCGTATACCCATAATTAATACTTTATAGTAATATATTTCTTTCAACTTAACTGACAAATTACATAATAATTTTGTAACAGGTTGACTCGGAAGAGGACCCGAATATAGTGACCTTGTTCCTCGCTACGTACACGAAGAAGGAGAGGTTCGTCGACGACAAGGTCCGGGACACCTACCTAAGTTTTACTTAATGTTAGTTTATTACTATTAATTTTTAGTTACGTAGAGAATTCATATAGATGTTATACGTAAGTTTTGCTTAATGCTAGTTCATTACTATTAATTTTTAGTTACGTAGAGAATTCATATAGATATTATTTATAGGCCGAGTTTTTGAGGCTTAGGGAGGCCGGGTCGACACAGTCAGAGGGAGCTGGAGCTAGCATCTCCTAGCAGCCCCCGGCCGTCGCAGCTCAATTAGATGACGAGCTGTGGATGAGGGTCGTTGGTGGCATGCATAGGGGTACATACTATGGTACAGGCTCCTATGGTTCCTTTTTTGCGTCACAGGCCTTTAGGACCGCCACTAGTATGCCCGGCCCCGTACAGACTAAGGAGCCACTATTAGCCCAGCAGAGTATCGATGCACAAATCACAGCTCATGCGTGACGAGATGCTACAGAGGATGGCGACATCGCAGTCGCATCCGCAGCCGCATACGGATGATCCTGCGCTCATCTCACGTTTTGAGAGGCTTGAGGAGACGACTGAGGTGCTGCGACAAATTTCTTGTGCTACGTAGGAGACTATACAGCAGTTGGTCGAGCAAATGCAGTAGTTCCACGAGATGGCTATGGAGCGAGCATCTGGTACGCCGAGAGTATCGTCTCCATCCGGCGGTGCACAGGAGGACATGCTCGTCAGCCTGTCACTATAGGAGTATCAGACGATCCTTGCATTGCAACGACAGTCATCTAGTGGCGCTCCTCCTCCAGCTCCGACTCCAGCTCTAGCTCCAGCTCCAAGCGATCAGTAGTTTTGTTTTTGCATTTTCGAACTTTGTACTCTACATTTTTACTTTGTACGTATTTGAGGATATTGACTTTGTTCTTTATATTTGTACCTTATATTATTCATTGAGTATATTATTTGTTCTTTATATGTTTTTTCTATTTTGGAATGTATTATGTGTGCCGGTGTTGAGTGTTCCACCGAAGGGGTCGGCGAACCCAGGTGTATTTCTGCATTCTGGATTTTGCATTTTAGATTCTGTATTTCTGTTGGATTCTGTATCTTGCATTCTAGATTCTGGATTTTTTTTCCAATTTAGCAACGTTTACATACGTCGCTAAGATTTAGCGACGTTTTTAGCGACGTTTACATACGTCGCTACCATTTAGCGACATTTATATACGTCGCTAAAAACGACGCTAAATTGCTGACGTGGCAGACAATTTGATGTCACCACATCGTCGCAAAAACGTCGTTAATGTGTCGCTAATCGGCGACCACAAAGAAACGTCGCAAATAACGTCGCTATTTAGTGACGTTATGACCGTCGCTAATTTATGTCGCCAAAGCGACGTTTTGCGATGTTTTTTCGATTAGTGACACATTTTTTTCGTCGTTTCCAAAACATCGCTAAAAATGTCGCTAACTTAAGTTAGCGACATTTTGGCCGAGATTAGCGACGTTTATAAACGTCGCTAATCTAACAAATTTTTGTAGTGTTATTGTCACGACCCGTGGGTGTTACAGTTATCAACTAACCAGGATGGATGTCCTTGTCGCTATGATGCCTATTAATGGCAAATTTCTAAAGAAATACTATGTTTGAAGGATGTACAAGATATCTTATGAATGTTGTATATATAAAAAAAAGGCATTGAGTTATTGTCTCTTATTCACTCTTCTAATAAACTTTTAAATCCTCAGCGGAGTATATCCACATCGTATTACTTGATCATAAACCTTATCCTTGAAATTCCAGCTAATTCGAAGATAATCAGAATAAATATTTGAATCCACGTTCACGTTACCTCTGAATTCGACTATCTACGTCAGCGACCTATCACGTCCACATTACCTCTGATAAGGTCGTCTATTGAAATAACAATATTTTAAATATTATATTCTGTCAAGTCCACATTACCTCTGTACAGATATAATAAATATTGTTATTTTCTAAGGAGATATGCCACGTCCGATACCTTTGAACATATTTTTTGCTTTTGATCTATTACTTATGTCTATCACAGGCATACAACAAGTAATGGAACCATTAAAAGATCATTAATTTTATTGATGATTCAAAATATAAAGATTACATCATAAAAAAGAGACAACAAAAACAACTTCATTGAGGAGGTCGAGTACTGAGCTCCATGATTAATTTTTTTAAGTTCTCAGCTCTTTCTATCCTGGAATTGAGCACCTGTAGTCTAGCTTGAGCTCTTCCAGACTCCGGATCAAAGGGTATCAGTGAGGCAACTTGGCGCTCTACTTCAGCATGCTCGGCTTGGACAAATTCATCTTTTTGCCGCCTCAGTTCAACTAGTTGGCTCTCAGCAATTTGATGCAACTCTAGCGCTTCCTCTTCACGTCGCCGAGCTGCTTTAAGTACTTCTTGGAGCTGGGTCAACTCAGCTTCTAGCTCCCGAATGCGAGTTTGCCACTCAGATGCTTCTTTCTTTTTTTCGATAGCTTCAGTCTTGTGACGCTCAATAAAATAAGCTGCTTCAACAATATGAACTTCCATTTCTGCAGTACGTTGTGAGAAGGCCACCACAGAAGCTTCGAATTCAGTCTTTCGTCTTATAGCCTCGTTAGTCTTTGCCTTAAACTCGGCGTCTATAAGTTTCTGAATATTTGCTCTTATCAGATCTTTGTAAGATTTGATAGATTCCTCAAGTGCATTTAAGATACGCTCCAGATATGTGGCTCTATCCATATCTCTGACCTTGCCGATGGTTGCTATTATACAGGAGGAAGGACCCCTTTACCGATTTATTAGGATTATTTTTCTCCAGTATCCTCTGAACTAGAGGCCTCAAATATGTGAAAAAAGCATTGGTATAGGACTCTACGATGAGACTGTTCATCGCTAAGACGCCCGGAGTAGCAACCTCTGTTGGAATTCTCCTCCTAAAACAGTTAGAGGAATTATAGACTGTACACCAGGAGACCCAACTACAGGCATCATAGTCGAGCTTTCTTCTCCAGTACAGGTCCCCATATCTAGTGGAGCCATTGTTGAGCTGAAGCTGAGAGCTGTTGAAGGAAATGGCATAATCGTCCCTACAGGACCTGTTACGGTCGAGATACATAGTCAGTGTATATCATAAAAAAATCAGGGTGAAAATTTAGAAATTTAACCGAACTTGGCAGTACATGTGGGGTATAATAGGGTGTAACCAAATCCGTACAGAGCCCGGCTTTGGTAGTTTCAGATACTACCGCATGATTACTTCCAGCCTCAAAACCGCCTGATAGGAAATGGCTGCTTCCAGCCCCTGACTCTACTTGGTTAGCTGAAGCAATCACTTCTGCATCCTTGAGCTCAAGAGCTTGATCGGCAGGGGTCTGAGTCTCCGCAGCAATGTTGCTAGGATTTTCATCATTCCCAGCATCTTTAGGAGCCGTAGTTGTAGAAGCATGGAAAATATTGCTTTTAGTCCCACATCGGAAAGGAGAAGAAGAAAGGGCTCACTCCATTCTATAAATAGAGCCCCCTTACCTCCTTTGAAAAGGGCACCAACTTCTCTTCCCTCCTTCCAAACTTGGACTCTTCCTATTACGCACCTTCGGGTGCTAAGTAGAAGAAGTCTAGGGCAGCGCGGGCTCATCGGGCTCAGTCAGCTGTCCCAGCCTCTGACCATCAAGAGCGTCCCGCTAAGCGGGCCTCTGATGGAAAGTTGTACAGAGCCGCCTGTGTCCAGCCCCCGGCGGCAAACGGACAGAGTGGTTCTCAAGTGTCTTCCAACAAAGATCGAGGGCAAGTGTTTCTATTAGCCCCTACATCAGGGAGCAAACATGATACCTACGCACTCGTGTGTTCAGGATACCCGGGCCCACAAAGCGAGTGCACGGGCAGATCGAGACATTCCTCATGCGAGTCATGAGACATTCCTCATGCGGCTCGGTCATGAGACGTCCTTTATACGGCAAGGTCATGAGACATTCCTCATGCGGCTCGGTCATGAGACGTCCTTCATACGGCTCGATCATGAGACATTCTTCATGCGGCTCGGTCATGAGACGTCCTTCACGCGGCTCGGTCATGAGACATTCTTCATGCGGCACAGAACCCAGGAAGCTTCATGCGGCTCAAAATTAGACGAGCTTCATGCGGCTCAAGAGTATCATACGGCTCAAATATCACCAACATGGACATGCGGCTCAACGCACATAGGCAGCTCGAGTAAACTCCATACGGCCCAGAGAGAGAGGCCACGTGGTCTTCAAAAACAGCTGTGCCCAACGTGTGGATGCATTTAATGCTCTGACGGCTGATAGACCTGACAAGTGACAGACCTGACATAAAGTTGTCATAATGACTGACACGAAAAGCAGTACTTCAGGAATAAGGAAAATCTTTAAAGTGGCGCTGTCTACCAAAGTTTTGAGGCGAGCTTATGCGGCCAAGAATAAACGAGTTCATGCGGCCAATGCAGAGAAACCTATGCGGTTCAACCATGAAGGTCCCCCATGCGGCTCGGCTATAAAGAGATCCATGTGGCTCGGCAATGAAGACTCTCATGCGGCTCGGCCATGAAGACTCCCATGCGGCTCAGTCATGAACATATCCATGCGGCTCGGTCATGACAACCTTCATGCGGTTCGAGTATAGAGACTATTCATGCGGCTCGGTCATGACGACCTTCATGCGGCCCAAACATCGACACTCCTCATGCGGCTCAACGTTGACGACTGGACACGTGTCCTAAAGTAAATCAAATCTTGGGCCAAATCCCAATAATCTGGGACACGTGGCAGAAGAATGAATTAAATTTATTCATTAAGATTCGCAGATGTCAGCAAATCATCATGACGAAGATTTATTGCAATCAGCATTAATTATTGATAGGATTTGGCATAATCCATATTAACGGCCCAGATCTTTCATGTTCAAGACTAATGGTCCAGATTGGTTAATCATCAGGCCGCCGCCACTTTGAGAACGGGTAATCATCCAAACCCTAATGATGCTCCCACTATTATAAATAGCAAGGTGCCATTCCCTTGTAAAGAGAGAGATATAGAGAGATATACAAAAGAAAAAAAACCAGAGAAGAGTATGTATACACAGAGAGACTTCCCCCATAGTCAGAGAGAGAATATACACAGAGAGAGAGAAGCCAGGAGAGCAATCAGAGAGAGAGCAAGAAGGCATTTCTTCGTCAACGAACAAGCAGATCTTCCCCGAGTCAAGGCTGCGTACCGATCGTCCAAGGAGTAAGGCAGAGCGGCCGTCGCTTTCCCGAGCCTCTATCGTTACCCCCCTGAATCTAAAATAAACAATCGTACTTAGACTGCTGTACCTAGGTTTTCGTCCCTATGCTTTCTTTGTACGAGCGAGTTTGTATTGTGAGTCTAAGTTCAGTCCTTCGATAATTGTTCTGTACTTTTACAATCAATGGCAAACACGATGGCGACTCTGCTGGGGACTAACTTCTCCATGGTTGAGGAGTTGGTGACGCAATCGGACGCAACCAAACTTGGCTCTACACAACAGAAGATGGTCGTACGCTTCGACCAACAGGCGTTCGAAGAGATGCTCTCTGAAGGTAGCGCTGGCCCGGTCCAGAAGCGCACCCGCACCATAAAGGCTCGTAAAGAATGGAGGCCAAAATCATTTGCTCCTCCGCAAGCCCTTGATGAGGTGCTCTCTATTGCTCAAGATGGCGAGAAAGACTCCCCTGCGGCCCTACTTCAGACCGTAGACAACTCTGCTGTCCCCAAGTCCGGCAGAAGAAAACACTATGATGCTGGACTTGCAGGGGCAAAGAGGAACTCTACGCGCTCCGAGCCGCAGAATAATATTAACCGCAGGGAGAAAACCCATGCGGCTACAACCGCCGACCGCATAAAGAAAACTCATGCGGCCACATCTGTCAGTCGTATAACTTATGCGGCTACAGTTGCCAACCGCACGGATGAGACTCATGCGGCTACTAAAGTCAATCGCTTGCAGAAAACCCATACGGCCACAGATGCCAACCGCATACGGTCAGCCTGCACGGTCGTGACTCCTAACCGCATAAAGACTCATCCTACAACAAAAGACAGCCGCATGCAGACAGCCTGCACGGTACCCAATGCTAGCCACATAGCATCCGTCCCACGCTTCTCTCGATCAGTCTTCGACCGGCTCTCATGCGGTCCTGACTCTGATCATTATCTAGATGATAATCCAGACTCTGTGGTATTCGACTTAGACTCCTCCTATTACGCACCCACAAGTGCTAAAAGGAGGAAGTCTAGGGCAGCACGGGCTCATCAAGTCCAGACGACTGCCCCAACCTCTGACTATCGGGGCGTCTCGCTGATTATCACGTGGGCCTCTGATGGGAAGTTGTATAAGACCACTCAAGTCCAGCCCCCGGCGGCAAACAGACAAAGTGGTTCCTCTGACCTGCGTGAGGTTATCCTCCACAAACGCAAGGAAAGAAAAAGAGCTTCGGGGTGTAAAGAGCCCTCACACGGACATCAATGCACCCAGATCATCGTCAACTGCTGCTGCAGCAGCGCGACGGTGACGGAAGACCGGCCATCCGTCTTCCAAAGACTACATCACCCGAGCTCAGAAGACGAGACACCTCCTGTTGTCTTCTGTAAATCCGCACAGAAAGTTCTCGCCAAGGGAAGAGGGAAGAAAACGAGTATCTCCAGCCCAAAGGTGTCAACTACTACAGCTAAGAAACCATCGTCTAAAGGGATATCCTCCACTGGAGTATTTTAACACACTCGTTCGAAGACGAAAGCTGCTGCAGTAGGAAGTTCGTCGTCTGCAACATTGGGGGTCGTCGGAACTGGGGGTAGTACTCCTCCAAACATCCACGACAATCTGACATTCCAGGAATACGGACTGGAGGAAGCAAATCCTCCGACGGATACAACAGATACCGACGTCCCCAAGGACATCCTAGACGAAGCAAGCTCCGAAGCCGGGGGTAGTGTTCCTTCCGAGTCTGAACCTGAAGAGAACATCCCCACATATCCTGATGATTTCTCGATGCACGGGTACGACTCGGAGGGTACATCCTCCACCACTCCTTCCGTCACTCCTCATATGAAGACGGTGTTCGTGACAGACAGCAATCAAGGCGGTTCCGGTGATCGCCAGCACATCGACACTTTGGAGGCCATATTATACGCCTTGGTCAAGTCTGTAGACGAGATCAAAGTGGCGCTTCCTAATCTGCAGGGGGTGACACCTGGCCAGACAAGCACGGGTCCCCCAATCAAAGTAGATTCAAATTCGGCGGCACCGAACCCGGGCAATAATTCTCCCGAAGTAACGGCTCCGACTGCAACAGATGAGACCCGAGAAGTAAGGAGAGAAGTTCAAGAGCTCCGAGCCATGTTCCACGCCAGAGAAAACTCTCAAGACTTCAGAATACGGCAACCATATCCTGCTGAATGGAGGGATGTTCCATTCCCACCAAGATATAAGCCGTTCAATATCAACCCCTATGATGGCAAGACCTCAGCAAGTCGGTACATCACTTACTTCGAGGTCACTACCGACCATCTGCCCCATGATGACGCTATTCTGATACGGTTATTCATTGGGGCATTGGAAGGAGTCGCCTTCGATTGGTACCACAACCTGCCGGACAATTGCATCCATTCCTTCGCTGGCTTCAAATGCCTGTTCTTGGAGAGGTTCTATGAGGTAGGACAGGCAATCACGATGTCTACCCTCATGGACGTCATTCAAGGAGGGAAAGAGCTGACGAGGAATTACATTGAGCGGTTTCGTCAAACCGCAATGAAGTTACCATCTGGCAACCCGGACTCCTCCTTGATCGAAATTTGCCAAAAGAGACTACTCCCAACAATCAGTCTCTGGATGGGCGAGAGTCAATTCAAGGACTGGAAGGCTTTTATCATTAGTGCTACAAGTGCCGAAGAACGATTAAAGAAGGCTCGCCAACTGGGATTACATATCTCAGAGGGAGAGAACAAGAGCAAGCGTCCCAGCACCACCTACGACAATGGGGGTAGCCCCTCCAACAACCGGGACAACAGAGGCAAGCAGGCTATGGTGGCCGATACAGCCCAGAAGTCGAGTCGCAACCTGCGGACAAACAATGGCCTCAAATTACTTACTCTTTTGAAGACGGTCACGTCAAGCCTATCTTGGACATGCTCATACAAGGAGATAGGATTCAGCTTCCTCCACCAAGACGGGAGCCTCGGCCGGCTGATCTGGAGAATCCAAAGTTCTGCCATTACCACCGCTACGTCCACCATGCTACGCACGACTGCTACCAACTGAAACGATATATCCAAAACCTCATCAATTCGAACGCTCTAGCCATCGATTTCGAGGAGGTAATCATGGCAGCCAACATGGTGTCCGTACAATTCGGCAGCTTCCCTCCAACAGAGACCCAGGACGGGGTTATACCCATCCCTCTGGCAACGATGGAGATTGCTAATCTCCCGCCTGCTCAAGCTGCTGGTCTAGTACCCCTCACCACATCACGAGGGAAAATCATATGGGTCCATCCGGACCTAGTCCACGAGGTAACTCAGTCCACTCCATCTTCTAAAAAGAAAAGTGGAAAAGTCAGATCCTGCCGTACCACCTCAGCAGATGAAGAGGAAGTCACGACCGTTATTACTCGATCCGGAGCACAATCTCAACCTGTGGCTGAAAACTCGACTGATGATCATCCGCCCACTACCACGGATGCTCCGGGACCGGCTCAGCCTTCGACGACCGACAAGCCTAGGCCGAAGGAGACTCGCTTCGACAAATTCCTCCGAAAGAAAATATCTCAAGGGCTGGAGAGGCCCTACAACTTCGATATTTTGGTATAATTGGCCAATACACCGGCCAAATTGTCCTTATATGAACTCCTGAGGCTCTCGAAGGATGTCCGCACAGCTTTGAGCGATGCACTTCAAAATGCCGACGCGTACCTGGCTCAGGTCAACCTCACGGGAGAAAATCAGCCCGCAGACCTCCAAGACAGTGCCTGTACGGGAGCAATGCCCAACATCGTCTTCACTCCACAAGACATGCTCATCAAAACTAATCTACATGATCGTCCATTATACTACACAGGCTACATCGGCGACATAAAGGTGGACCGGATGCGCATTGACCCTGGGTCTTCCATACGTATCATTCCAAAAGGACTACTGCATCATCTTCGCATCCCGATGCATCGTCTGACCCCTACAAACACCGCCATCAGCGGTTTCAATTCGAGCAGGAGCTACCCTATTGGAAAGATTCGTCTGAAGTGTCAAATTGGCGATCTCCAATCCGAAGTCACCTGCCACGTCATAGATGCAGACACTTCTTACAACATCCTCTTGGGGCGCCCATGGATACACGATTATATGATCGTGCCTTCCACGCTACACCAGTGCTTCAAATACGTCGACAAATACGGCTTCGTGAAGACAGAATTTGCTGATATCGATCCCTTCAAATGGGTCGAATCTTACTACTCGGACTCCTGCTTATACGAAAAGTCGAAAAGGCACCTTGATGAAGGAGACGCACAAACTCATACCGAGACAACCACGGGATCAGAAGGACCCCTGACGATCCACCTCCAAGCTCACAAACCGGGCAAGTCTGCACCCCTTACCGCCACTCTACGGAAGGATGCAATCAGCCTCTCAGTGTAGGAGGAGCAAAGGATAATCCGGCTGCCAAGGTCCGGCCAAGTGCCAAGACCCACAACAGGGCTACTGACAATCAGATTGCCGAGAGTCGGTCAACCCCAAACGGAGAAGCTCAATCCCTCCGATCGGCCACTGACGATACGCCTTCCCAAGAAGGGTCGTCACCCCGATGCAAGGTCTGACACTTCTAGTGAACCAGCCACTCCTTGCTCCACATCAAGTGCCAAACTGGGGGTCGCTAGTCCGCCAACAACTCCACGATCTACTCCATCAACTGAACCCCTGATGATCAAGTTGCCCAAATCATCCTCTCAGTCTGCATTTATACAGGGGGTGGCTGAAGAAAAGTTGGAGCTGGCCAAGTATGTGGCTGCTCACACTGAGACTTGCTCATATTGTCCATCAACGGCAACTTCCTGAAGAAGTATTACGTCCGAAACAACATCCAAAAAAAAAAATCCCTGATGATTGAGTTATGTACCCTCCGGTACCGCTGAACTCACATTTCGCCTATAAATTTCCTAGATTGGTGAGTTATGTACCCCCCGGTACCACTGAACTCACATCCACTCCAGATTATCTAGTCATGTACCCGCTGGTACCACTGAACTCACATCCATATTCTCTCCAGATTATCAAGTGATGTACCTGCTGGTATCGCTGAACTCATATCCACAATATTCCAGATTTTTGAGTCATGTACCCTCTCGTACCGCTGAACTCACCTCCTTCTTCCATAAAAATCCCAAACTACTAAGTCATGTACCCGCTGGTACCTCTGAACTTACACTTTGATCACAAAATTTATGGATTGTCGCCTGAACTTACATCCCAGTCACTCTTTTAGGGAGAACGTTATGTATAAACATACCTCTGAACTTTTTTCCTGGAAGGGATCCTCCCTCATGATCCACTACCCGTACTCCCAGTGCACAAAAAGGGTAACAGATCCACAAATTTCCAAAACGGCCATGTCCTCATTACCTCTGAGTCGTTCCATTTCCGCCAAAAACAACTCACCCCTTTACATAGAACTTCCATGTCCTTATTACCTCTGAGTCGTTCTATGTACCCCTCTTCATTGAGCCCACTCCTGCCATGTCCTCATTACCTCTGAGTGGGAAGGCTCCGTCGAAGAAAACTTCATACTTGCTATGTCCTCATTACCTCTGAGTAAGTATGTCGATTCCCTTTCAACCTATTATTTGTACCCACAACCGGAGTACGCCAAAGATAATAGGTCCACAAATATCCTCCGTTGAGTTTTCTCCTGCCATGTCCTCATTACCTCTGAGTAGGAAGATTCCGCGGTGAAACAAAAATCCTCATGCTTGCCATGTCCTCATTACCTCTGAGTAAGTATGTTGGTTCCTTTTCATCCTATTATCCGTATCCTAAGCCAGGGTACGCCAAGGATAATAGGCCCACAAATGTCCTCTGTTGACCACAAATGTCCTCTGTTGACCACAAACGTCCTCTGTTGACCACAAATGTCCGCTGTTGACCACGAATATCTTCCGTGAAGTCTTCCCTGCCATGTCCTCATTACCTCTGAGCAGGAAGATTCCACGGTAAAACCCTCATGCTTGCCATGTCCTTATAACCTCTGAGCAAATATGTTAGTTTCCTTTCATCCTATTATCCGTATCCTGAACCAGGGTACGCCAAGGATAATAGGTCCACAAATATCCCTTGCTAAGCTTCTTAGCATAAATCTACCATCTCACCATGCCCCGGGAGCCCAACTGCTCTACGGCATTCTTTTTCCCAATACCGAGAGCACCCATGACCACTTTGCCATGGCTGTTCCGGATATCCTGACCAAACTTGTTATCCGTACCTAAAACCAAGGTACGTCCAGGGTAACAGGTCCACAAATAATCCCCCAGCAGGTCCAATTCCACAAACACCACAAGTACAAGAAAGAGAAGATGAGTTGAAACATGCTCATTTATTCAAAATTCAAAGTACTACATCATCTGGAATCACATCCCTTGACAAAAAGAAAAGAAAAACAGTGAAAGAAAATAGAAAACTGTTTACTGCTCCATGGTATTCTTTCGCCCGATACCAAGAACCTCCATATCCGCCTTACCGCGGAGTTGTCCTAGGTATCCCTATCAAACTTATTATCCGTACCTAAAACCAAGGTATGCCAAGGATAATAGGCCCACAAATGTCCTCTGCTGACCACAAATACCGTACTAGGTCCCTTAGTACATCTACATCTTTCCTCATCATCACATGCTTTCGGAGCCCAGTTGTTCCATAACATTCTTTCACCCAATGCATAGAACTTCCACGTTGATAGCACATCTGAGTTGTTCTATGTATCCTCATTCGAGTTCACTCTTACCATGTCCATATCACTTCTGAGTAGGAAAGCTCTACCATCAACCTTATATTTACCACGTCCATACCACCTCTGAGTAAATATGATGGTTCCCTCTCTCAACTTATTATCCGTACCTAAAACCAAGGTACGCCAAGGATGATAAGTCCACATAAAATCCCCAGCGGAAGTACCCAAACCTATCACGTCCATGCTACCTCTGATTGGATTGCCACACCTAAACAAATCTACTTTCCATGCTTCTTATTCAAAGTGTTCCAAATTTACAATTTGGAAACTTTGAAGGGGGTCCTGTAGAAGAATGGAAAATATTGCTTTTAGTCCCACATCGGAAAGGAGAAGAAGAAAGGGCTCACTCCATTCTATAAATAGAGCCCCCTTACCTCCTTTGAAAAGGGCACCAACTTCTCTTCCCTCCTTCCAAACTTGGACTCTTCCTATTACGCACCTTCAGGTGCTAAGTAGAAGAAGTCTAGGGCAGCGCGGGCTCATCGGGCTCAGTCAGCTGTCCCAGCCTCTGACCATCAAGAGCGTCCCGCTAAGCGGGCCTCTGATGGAAAGTTGTACAGAGCCGCCTGTGTCCAGCCCCCGGCGGCAAACGGACAGAGTGGTTCTCAAGTGTCTTCCAACAAAGATCGAGGGCAAGTATTTCTATTAGCCCCTACATCAGGGAGCAAACATGATACCTACGCACTCGTGTGTTCAGGATACCCGGGCCTACAAAGCGAGTGCACGGGCAGATCGAAACATTCCTCATACGAGTCATGAGACATTCCTCATGCGGCTCGGTCATGAGACGCCCTTTATACGGCTAGGTCATGAGACATTCCTCATGCGGCTCGGTCATGAGACGTCCTTCATGCGGCTCGATCATGAGACATTCTTCATGCGGCTCAGTCATGAGACGTCCTTCATGCGGCTCAGTCATGAGACATTCTTCATGCGGCACAGAACCCAGGAAGCTTCATGCGGCTCAAAATCAGACGAGCTTCATGCGGCTCAAGAGTATCATACGGCTCAAAAGTCACCAACATGGACATGCGGCTCAACGCACATAGGCAGCTCGAGTAAACTCCATGCGGCCCAGAGAGAGGCCACGTGGTCTTCAAAAACAGCTGTGCCCAACGTGTGGACGCATTTAATGCTCTGACGGCTGATAGACCTGACAAGTGACAGACCTGACATAAAGTTGTCATAATGACTGACATGAAAAGCAGTACTTCGAGAATAAAGAAAATCTTTAAAGTGGCGCTGTCTACCAAAGTTTTGAGGCGAGCTTATGGAGCCAAGAATAAACGAGTTCATGCGGCCAATGCAGAGAAACCTATGCGGTTCAACCATGAAGGTCCCCCATGCGGCTCGGCTATAAAGAGATCCATACGGCTCGGCTATAAAGACTCTCATGCGGCTCGGCCATGAAGACTCCCATGCGGCTCAGTCATGAACATATCCATGCGGCTCGGTCATGACAACCTTCATGCGGTTCGAGTATAGAGACTATTCATGCGGCTCGGTCATAAAATCTTTCATGCGGCTCGGTCATGACGACCTTCATGCGGCCCAAACATCGACACTCCTCATGCGGCTCAACGTTGACGACTGGACACGTGTCCTAAAGTCAATCAAATCTTGGGCCAAATCCCAATAATCTGGGACACGTGGCAGAAGAATGAATTAAATTTATTCATTAAGATTTGCAGATGTCAGCAAATCATCATGACGAAGATTTATTGCAATCAGCATTAATTGTTGATGTGATTTGGCATAATCCATATTAACGGCCCAGATCTTTCATGTTCAAGACTAATGGTCCAGATTGGTTAATCATCAGGCCGCCGCCACTTTGAGAATGGGTAATCATCCAAACCCTAATGATGCTCCCACTATTATAAATAGCAAGGTGCCATTCCCTTGTAAAGAGAGAGATATAGAGAGATATACAAAAGAAAAAAAACCAGAGAAGAATACATATACACAGAGCGACTTCCCCCATAGTCAGAGAGAGAATATACACAGAGAGAAAGAAGCCAGGAGAGCAATCAGAGAGAGAGCAAGAAGGCATTTCTTCGTCAACGAACAAACAGATCTTCCCCCGAGTCAAGGTTGCGTACCGATCGTCCAAGGAGTAAGGCAGAGCGGTCGTCGCTTTCCCGAGCCTCTATCGTCACCCCCCAGAATCTAAAATAAACAATCGTACTTAGACTGCTGTACCTAGGTTTTCGTCCCTAGGCTTTCTTTGTACGAGCGAGTTTGTATTGTGAGTCTAAGTTCAGTCCTCCGATAATTATTCTGTACTTTTACAATCAATGGCAAACAGTAGTCTAATCTTCATTATTTTTAAACTCATCAGTTTTTGGGCTTGGATGCCTCTTATTAACAACGGGGTGTTCTTCACCCTCAACAGTTATATAGCCTTCTTCAGCCGATATCAGTGGAATATCCACTAAAACTAGTTCTTCTTCAGCAGTGCTTGCAGAATTATCTCCGATTGACACATCCCTATAGTCATAATCCAGGAGGGCGTCTATCATTTCTTGATCTTCTTGAGAACGAGTAGGAGTTTGAGCGGTCGAAAGATCGACAACCCCAGCTTGAGATTCTATAGGAGGAAACCCCTCATCGAGGAATGTAGCCTCTGGGACATCTAAAGTCGGGGATGATAGTATTACTTCTGCTACAGCCATTATAGTTACAGATGTAATGCCCCGCTCCGCACGAGGCATTTGGTTGGCTTGTTGGATGGGATCAGAATGTTGGACCATGACTTATGTTGAGAACCAAGAGAGTTGAGACTGATGCAGTCTCTCTGAGCAGGCTGGACGGATTAAGTGTTGGAACGTGGCTCGCTGGTTGAGCTACGCTTAGGGGGAATGTGTGCAACCAGAATAAGAAGAACCTTTTATGCAGGCAAGTGGAACTGTCCTCCTTCTTCCTTATTCCTGCATGATTAATAAATGGAATAACGTGATACTATGAATATGTCCCTAATGTCTCATACCTTGAATGTTGAATAATTGGGATGCGATACTTTAGTTGCTAAATCGATAGAGATGCATATGCTGGAAATCATTAAATGAATAACTCATGAACTTTGGAACTGCTGAACGAATTACACTCGAACTTCTAATGTAATATGATGCCTGAGAATGAATCAATAATGTCTCTTATGCTTAAGATTGATGAAATGAATGAAGCACTTGAATAATAAGATGCTGCATAAATGATACATGAGGAAAGAATTGAATATGCTATTGTTCCAATGAAATGAATAAAATGCTACAGGTCCCTTCGAAAAGAATGAATGCTGTCGTTCCTCCTTAGAAGAAACGTGATGAGAAATGTTCCAATGAAGCAATGAATGAGAATTGATGAGGGTTGGGATCGTTGAGATCACCAAATGAAATGATAGTAATGTTGGGAATGAATAAGTCATTGAACATGACTTGAATGAGATGAATGATGATGCACTGTTGTCTTTACTTCAATATTTTACCATGTATTTTATGTTCACGATTGAGTTGGACACGCATTCGCATGGTCATAGGACAACTTATGCATAAGTAATGGGGATATGTTTTCTTCGACGGTACCCCGGGACGTTAGGGCGACCGATCCGGCCTAGGAGAAAACATTGGCGTGCCAGTAGGGGCACGGGTTCTGCTAGGCATCCTTTGGGGCTAGCTACATTCTCTGGAGTCATCGCATTACCAATAAAGACCTATATGGCAACGTCCGTATGGTTAAACACCAGTGACCATGTAGTCAGGATGCATGCTAATGAATATCTTATGCCGGTAGAGTAAGTATATCTGCTGACCTGTATTTGGTGCAGGTATGAGGGAGTCGGCTATCGGTAAGAAATTACTTAAATGTGATAATTCAATATATGTGTTGGTTTAACTTGCATGCTTACGTTCCAAATAAGTAAATGATGCTGTATGTAGCCTTTCAGTATGAGATCCTGCTTAACATGTTAAATTCAGTATGCTAGAAAGATGCCATGCTATAATCATTGCTCAAACACAACATACATGCTAAGTGATGCTTGAAGTGAGAACTGTTATAACATGTTTAAGATGTTAATGTTAACTATGCCTCAATGATGCCTTTTCATGATAACACCTAGTATGTCTTAATGATGCCTTTGCATGATAACACCAAGAATGCTAAAATAATATGTACGACATCACGCCCAAGCGAGGACGATCGATTCCAAGAGATGAAATATGTGAAGAAATGACTCTACAAATCGGGGCGTGACAAATTGGTATCAGAGCATGGCTTTACGTCCTTGGTCTCTTCTTTGATTCATTTCAAATCAAAGTTGCATCGACGATTAACCAAAGTTGCTTCTGCAATCGCTGAACGTTGCTTCCGCGATTAAATCAAAGATTGCTTTCGCGATTATGCTGTTGTTGTTCTGTAATCATCCTTACGTTGTTCGTGTCTGAAAGTTCATTGACCCTCTTGACTGCTCACTGGATGTTCCATACAATAAGTCTATATATATTGTGATGCCCCTGAATAAATGATTGTTGTTGGCTTGGACACAAATAATCCAACAATGACTCGATGCCATAGTATGCTATATTGTGAATGCTGTTTGGAATGTAGAAATAAAGAAAAGTGGCTATGTATGCTGTAACAAGTTGAGATTGCATGTGATGTTGGAAATGAATTGTGAATGAAATAATTGATGGATGAGTTCGACATAACTGTTGAGTCGACTCAGGGGTGATGGCTAGTACTTTTGAGATCCTAAGAATGTTGGCTTGCGATATTAAGACCCCGAGATGTTGGTTACGTATTATGATCATTGTAGATCATGAATGTCCGGAATAGAATTGGGTTGGTATTATTTAAGGATGGCTTCGTTTCTGAGTGGTATATTGCCTCTACCACCTCAGAACGAGATGTATGTTGACCCTTTTCATAGAATAGCAATGAGATTATCTGTGGATACTAGGTAGTACCGAGACTTAGCTGGGAGTCATGTATTGTTGCTGGATGACTCGAATGTCCCTTGACGGTAATGTTATGTTGGGTAGCAAGATTTTCGAAAATTGTAACTGGTGGCTTGGTTAGAAATTATTTAGTCGAGTGATGTTTCAGGCTGGTAAGACAGTTAGTATGCTATGGGTAAATGGAATTAGCTAGAGAATGTTATGGCTTAAAATATTTGAATGTTGATTTTGAATGGTTGGGTGCAAATTTTATGTGGCTAATACAATGTTGGTTACTAAGCTGAAAGTTTTAGAAATATTGTCGGAGAATCAAGGGAATATTAGAAATCTGTGCCTTAACCCTAAGGTGTAATAGATGTTAACCCATCTTGATAACCAAAGGATAGTCGTTGCACCTGTGCATGAATGCTGGGGAATTGAATTGTACTAGAAAAGTAACAAGTAGCAACCCTGAATAATTGTGCTACATAGAGAATGGTTAATTGATACATGAATTGTCGGATTGAATGGAATGAATTACTCGACCCTTGCAATATGAGATTTAAGAATGTCCGTATGAGATGTTGATGACTGATGAAACGAATAGGATTGAGAAATTGCAATCGTGTTGGATAATGTCGGTACATGTGACTGTTAGTTGGGAGATAGATTGTTGGCTTATGACTTGGTGGTATGACTCTGTCATACGGATCGAATAGTATGATTCTGTAGTTATGTTAAGAATATCGGATTCAAAGACCTTTGAATAGTTAGCCTTGGCTTATGGGTTCGTATGGGTACAAAAGAATTTGAAATAGAAATTGAATCATCAGAAATTTACTTGATAGATTATTAGAACGATGAGAATCGTATGTCGGGTTGAGAATTGACCGTAATGTTGATAGATCGATCTTAGTCGATTGTTGGGTAAGTCTAGAATGAGCCTCTGTGGGAATTATTTCCTTGAGAAAGACCCTGGATAGATAGACTTGACCCTAGCGACCAGTTGATGAATTACCAATTGCTGGCTTAGCCCAATTGACAATTTATTATTCAGACTGAGTTGATACCCATAGGTTTGGGTAGAGTTCTTTAGAACTGTCGGTTGCTTATTGGCCCTGAGAATAAGAAACTAGCATGATCCCTAGTAGCCGTCCACTCTAGGGAAGTCACCTGAATGATTAGGTATAGCTGTCGGTATAGCTAACCATTGAGACTGGACCGAATAATAGATGGCCGTTGGTGACCCATAGAATGACCTTGTGGCATTGAACGAGAGATGGTGATGAGTATGATCTAAGAATGATAAGTTGTAAGTATATGCTCCAATATGAACCTTAGAGATGTTTGACCCTTGAGGATTATGTGTCGGCCTATAGCGGGAAATGGAATCGTGGGATGAGACTTGAGTTGTATGTATCGAATAGTGAATTATTATATGAGATGGAATTGACTGCTCATTACGGGAATATTGGATAGGTATCTATAGTCGGGTAGCTGGGTTAACATTGACTGTTGTATAGAATTATACCCTGACTCGAATAATCGATTGTTGGTGATGTCGGATTGTATCTTTTAGAAAAGATGAATTGCCTCGGTGAGAAATATTGTTGGATTTGGAAAGGAGTATGATTGCATGTTGTGGACTCTTGATATAATTGGCTCTAAGATTAGACCCTTGATCGAATGCTAGAAATATTATGCCCGGATAGAGAGCTTAACCAAGTTGTCCCTGATGTTAAGTGTTGTGGCCTGGAGGATAGTGATTGTGGCAAGTGAATAAAGTAATAAGTCAATTGAAGGGATGCTAAGTCAGATTTGAAAAAGAGAGTTATATCGTGGCTGATCGAATCGCACTAACATGGAAGTTGGCTGAAGTACATATATTTTGGGGACGCCTAAAATATGTGTATGGATCCAGCCGAAGTGGCAGGTGGCGACTGAGATAACATTATGGAAAGAATCTATTGCACTAGCACGGACTTTGGCTGAAATGCATATGTTTTGGGGACGCCTGAAATATGTGTATGGATCCAAACGAAGTGATGCATTGCGACCAAGATAGAATGCAATGAAAATATTGGTGAATCAATGAGAAGTTGCAAGTATTTGGAAAAGAGAAAGATGGAATGAATCGTTGATGGATTAAAATGATACAGTTGGATAACTATTTTGAAATGATCAAGTGGGCTAAAATAAATATTAAATTGAAGCTGCATGAGTAACTCATTGTGATTGAATGAATCTAGTAGATGAGTTGTTTCCTTAAGTTTCGAGGACAAAACTTTTT
This sequence comes from Iris pallida, assembly GCA_029216955.1. NCBI lineage: Eukaryota > Viridiplantae > Streptophyta > Magnoliopsida > Asparagales > Iridaceae > Iris > Iris pallida. The sequence continues at coordinate 4,786,541 of JANAVB010014200.1, forward strand.
CTGAGTGGTATATTATGTAATGCCCCGCTCCGCACGAGGCATTTGGTTGGCTTGTTGGATGGGATCAGAATGTTGGACCATGACTTATGTTGAGAACCAAGAGAGTTGAGACTGATGCAGTCTCTCTGAGCAGGCTGGACGGATTAAGTGTTGGAACGTGACTCGCTGGTTGAGCTACGCTTAGGGGGAATGTGTGCAACCAGAATAAGAAGAACCTTTTATGCAGGCAAGTGGAACTGTCCTCCTTCTTCCTTATTCCTGCATGATTAATAAATGGAATAACGTGATGCTATGAATATGTCCCTAATGTCTCATACCTTGAATGTTGAATAATTGGGATGCGATACTTTAGTTGCTAAATCGATAGAGATGCATATGCTGGAAATCATTAAATGAATAACTCATGAACTTTGGAACTGCTGAACGAATTACACTCGAACTGCTAATGTAACATGATGCCTGAGAATGAATCAATAATGTCTCTTATGCTTAAGATTGATGAAATGAATGAAGCACTTGAATAATAAGATACTGCATAAATGATACATGAGAAAAGAATTGAATATGCTATTGTTCCAATGAAATGAATAAAATGCTACAGGTCCCTTCGAAAAGAATGAATGCTGTCGTTCCTCCTTAGAAGGAACGTGATGAGAAATGTTCCAATGAAGCAATGAATGAGAATTGATGAGGGTTGGGATCGTTGAGATCACCAAATGAAATGATAGTAATGTTGGGAATGAATAAGTCATTGAACATGACTTGAATGAGATGAATGATGATGCACTGTTGTCTTTACTTCAATATTTTACCATGCATTTTATGTTCACGATTGAGTTGGACACGCATTCGCATGGTCATAGGACAACTTATGCATAAGTAATGGGGATATGTTTTCTTCGACGGTACCCCGGGACGTTAGGGCGACCGATCCGGCCTAGGAGGAAACAATGGCGTGCCAGTAGGGGCACGGGTTCTGCTAGGCATCCTTTGGGGCTAGCTACATTCTCTGGAGTCATCGCATTACCAATAAAGACCTATATGGCAACGTCCGTATGGTTAAACACCAGTGACCATGTAGTCAGGATGCATGCTAATGAATGTCTTATGCCGGTAGAGTAAGTATATCTGCTGACCTGTATTTGGTGCAGGTATGAGGGAGTCGGCTATCGGTAAGAAATCACTTAAATATGATAATTCAATATATGTGTTGGTTTAACTTGCATGCTTACGTTCCAAATAAGTAAATGATGCTGTATGTAGCCTTTCAGTATGAGATCCTGCTTAACATGTTAAATTCAGTATGCTAGAAAGATGCCATGCTATAATCATTGCTCAAACACAACATATATGCTAAGTGATGCTTGAAGTGAGAACTGTTATAACATGTTTAAGATGTTAATGTTAACTATGCCTCAATGATGCCTTTTCATGATAACACCTAGTATGCCTTAATGATGCCTTTGCATGATAACACCAAGAATGCTAAAATAATATGTCCACATGAATGCTACTAAGAATATGTTTACATGCTTCACTATAATTATTGCTCATGAACTGTAAACTGGTGCTAGGCCCCAAATAGAAAGATCATTGTAATAAATGCTTGCTTAAATGATCACTTAAATGTTGGTTTATGCGAGTGGGTTGGATTCTGCTTGCCAGTACATAGATGATGTGCTGACCCACATTTTGTGGACAGGTGCTTGTGCTTGGGATATTCTACACACGAAGATTGGCTTGATTAGTTTTGCGACATCGAAGATTTGTTGGGCATACAGAAGATCTCCTTGTTCAAGATGATGTCTTCTGTTTATAAAGGGCATAATGTATGGAACATTGTAATCAGTTGTACCAGTGAGTTGTAAGCCAAGTTGGTTTAACGAGTTGTAATCCAATGTATCCAAGTATCAAATGTAAGCTGTATAGCATTGTTCAGTTGGCTTTCAATATAAAGTGAGATGTGTTGTAAGCATTGTATTTCAATACAAGTCTTGTACTCTTCTTCAATTATCAATAAAGAGAATAATGTTCTATATATCTTTGTGTGACTTCAAGTTATCCTTTTATCTCTGCTGCTATAAAGAAGTGATGTACTTCTATTCAATAAGAAAGCTTATCCTTATTAACTTCAATTTGTCTGCTTCTGCCGCTGCGATGTGTTTCTATTTGAAGATAATCGATTATGTACCATCTTTGCCTTGTACAAGTGCAATACCAGACTTGTACGGCATCACGCCCAAGCGAGGACGATCGATTCCAAGAGATGAAATATGTGAAGAAATGACTCTACGAATCAGGGCGTGACAACGGAAACAGTCATCCTCACAACTCGATATCCTAGAATTTCTTCGGCAGTAACTAAGATTGGAATATCAATTGCTGTAGTCTCTGTAGATGAAAAAGAATAATATCAATATATATCATTCATATCTTAAATTATGCTTAAAAGTATAAAAATTACCTTTTTGAGATGGCAGATCCTTCTGCGAGGGTAATAATATATCAGATTCCTTTGGTCTGGAAGGGATGGAGGAAGCGTCAATTGTTTGACATTCTACTCGAGTCACCAGCAATTTTCTTCTGGCCTTCCGTAGCAGAGGTGCTACAGGTTCTTCTTCGACCACACCAAGGTCGTTTTGCATTCTGGATACTTCTTCTTGGGCGACTCCACTCTGTTTTGGAACCGAAAAAGGAGTTATCTCTCCTTCCCAGGGGATGCCCCAGTATGCATCTATTTCGACTGGGACCGAGTTGTCCTGGTAGTAGGCTGTTCACTAATGACCAAAGTGGTCTTCGTCTTTTTCTTCTCTGGAGACTTAGATGAAGAAGGAAGATCATCATGATGTGAAAGAGCAGGTGAATCTCCAGTTTTCCTTTTCTTAAGCCCCTTGGCGGGAGACTTTTCCTTTTGTACCTTTAATGATACATCCAACGAATCATTTACTTCATCTAGGAAGCCGACAAGAGAAGCCTCCAGAGCTTCATCGACAGAGTATCGATCTTCTGTATCCATGAACAATTATGCAGTACGGACTCCAGCCTTTGATCGCTTATCACTGGTAAAGCTGTGGGGCAGATGAAAGTTTTCGGCAAAAGTGTTTGCCGAAGTATAGAAATTCGCGTATGGGTATAACATACGCGGACCCTGAGCAAGATTATTGGGCATGGAGAACATAGCTTTGGTGCCTCTGGCATTATAATATCTCCAAGCTCTAGCACCATCAATCAAGAAACCCTTGGCCTGAAGGCAAGTGGTGGCATTCCCCACATGTAGCTGGTCATAGCTAAATTGCCGAGCGAATCGACTTGGCAAATACGGTTCCAGAAAACACTCTGCCTCAAAACGATATACTAGGTGAGACAGCCGGATTGTCTTCAACCATGTAAAATTAGCTGGATACAGATGGAGAGATGTCGCTTCTAAATCCATGAGTTATGGGAGAAGATTCTCATATCCTGGAGGAGGAGGGACACATTGAAATCTTCATCCAGATCCTCAGTTCAAAGCTCTTCTCCATTCTGAAAGTGCGTTTATATTCCATCGAGCATTGGAATAACGTCTGATAAAGTAGCCTCCAACTTTACCCATATCAGGGTCCATCAAGCTGGAATGGTGTAGCAAAAACCACCCAAATAAATAAGTATAAGGCATTTCGGTGTGGGGAAAATCCAGTCGAGCAGCCGTATCGTGCAACATAGTGTCAACAAATGAACGTAGTCCTGCGTTCAGGCGACAAGTCATCGCTAAAAGAATGTCCATCTTGTGGCCAAATACTAGACACACAGCAGTAAGTAGTACGCCTCGGTGAAATCTATCGACTGTACTGGTCACGGGAACTACAAACCGTCGCAGCCACAAAGAAAAAAAATCTGCCAACTGGGCTTCTTTTGACATGGGTCTGTAACCCTTCCTGAGATAACTCTTAATAGTAGCACCAGGCTTAAATGGATGCCAGTCCACATCCAAGATGTTATCGGCATGCTTAGACTTTTCCATCAGTTTTTCTATGTCGCTACGGCTGAGTGGTTTGAAGAAACGAGGATCGCAAGCCTGACTCTCGACTATCTTATCTTCAAAGATATGGCCTAAAAACAAATACGGCAACCACTTGGTTGTATAAAAAGTTCCTATGGAAGCGCTTTTGTAATAAAGGGAGCATATCTTATAATGGCACAGAAGCTCCTCAACACAGCCACCATCTGAGGGTTCTGTGTAGACAGAATATCCAATTTTTTTATTAGTGGACACATATTTTTCATATGGGTTGTTACCCATTGAAAGATGTGAGAGATATTTCATCTCATGAAGTGCAAAACCATTTTTTCCATGAGAGGTCATGAAGGTACCAGTTCTGTCGTTATATCTTTCAATCAGAGCCACGGATATATGAGCATTTGGGTGAAAGTCGTGAACAGTGATCCAGATGGCCTCATAAAGGTCTAGTTCGAGGAGTTTGTCCTTGAACTGATCCAGAATCCAAATCACTAAGCTGCTCCAACGTTTTATGTCAGGATTCACTAGACCTGTCAAACGCATGGCCTGATCTAGGTATCTTCCTTCAGCTTTAGCAAATGTGTTCGCAAAGAGGGTACCCTGATGGGAAGAAGCATCGATAAATCTTTCGAAGGTATACAGCTCAGCTTCAAACCCCTCAGATGGGAGCTGTACCTGTCTGAAGTACTGTAAAATAGGTCCTTGCTCTGTGGACCTAACTCGTAACATATTTTTTTGACTCTGGCTTGCTGAATCGGAGTCATGTCCCATACCATCCGTCGAGGGTGACTGGAGAATTCATATCGAGACAAGGACATGTGTCTTGACATCTCAGTGAGATACATAATTTTGTCCCTACATTGATAAATCCTTTCTTCTTTCTTGGTCTTTGGCTGAGATGTCTTCTTGACTGCATCTCCAAACAAGAAGGCCGATTTCTTATGAACCACATCGCCTACACTCTCCAAAGGTTCACCGTTCACCAGACATAATAAAGTGTTACTTTTTTTAGCAGAGAGTATGGCCTTTCTGGATTCAGGTGCATCGTATTATGGATATGAGACAAGAGATAAGTCTTCTTTATATTCTGGTACATTGAAAGCTGAATCAAATTTCTCAGCATCAGGGTCTTCTCTAAGATCAACTATAAAAAGAAGAAGAACAAACACAATTTAGTCTCAAAAAGTACCTGATTCTATGAAGCAGAATACACAAAATCATAGGTTAGGCGACAATCTGTGTTGCACGATAATCTGTGTTGTGCGACACCTGTGTTGTGCGACAATCTGTGCTGCACGACACCTGTATTATACAACATCTGTGTTGTGCGTGGCCTCAAGTTGTGCCAATTTGACATGTGCATTCACACAAAATCAGAAGGCACAAGTTTGAAACTCGCGCAACAAGTTCGTAAAAACAAATAGTGTGTGGACAGCAACCAAGCCCTAAAAAGGGAAGATGCAAGTTATAAAGTGCACCTACACTCTAAAAAAAAGAGGCGCACGTTATGAAATTATGCAGATTAAAACCAAAACTCTAAAATGATTCGGTCAATTCTGTCGATAATCGGTTCATTCTCGAAGAGTCACCTTCCAGTGTCGGGTTGGCTGTCTCAATTCTCAAAAAGGGTGGTACATATTGAGATACTCTCTTCGATGATGCACGCGATGAAGGCCCAGCAATGGCCTTTCTATTGTCAGCAGCGGATCTCTTTGGCGCCATTAAAGGATTGGAAAAGCTCGGGAAGAAGAAGGCAAGAAAGGGTTTTGAGGAAATCAACTCTCAGTAAAAAAATAAAAAGTTCTCTGGTTGCGCCAAAGCCAAGGTGCGTGGCTCCATGTGCCAAGCCTCCTCGAGAAGCTGTAACAGTTATCATCATTACTGACAGCTCTGACAGCACAAAAATCGAAGAAAATCCATTCGAATCCCGCACAGTGTACCGTTCGAGAAGATTTTGTCAGCATATAATTAATGTTGAAAGATGGCCCGTACAAGTCGTCAACTGGCATGCGAATTAATAAATACAGTACAGAAGACCCAGTCAGAGCCACCAGTTATTGAGTTGCGCCCGCGCGCAACCTGGCTAATTGGCGCCACTTGATCAAATTTTATGTCCAGAAATAGGATAACGTGACGCGCATGCCACTAATCTCGAAGAACGTGTCCATTATACTGCCCATGACCACGCGCATCCCACTCAAACGATGCCATACGTTCCCAGTTGTTGAAGTAACCGCTCGCGCAACTGGACAAGAGGCGCGCATCCTAAAGTGTGCGCCACTCAGAATAACTACTTAACCGTTATTTCAAGAACTCTATAAATAGAGTTTCAAATCAGTCTCAAAGCATCACTAAGGATCAAAATCTCCTGACAAAGTGTTGTTGCATTCTCCAGAGGCTTGTGTCTTCGATATCACATCGTCCAAGGGATAAAGTGATCGTCTTCTGATCAGATTCCTACAGTTGTACTTTTCCAGAGATCAATTGTACTCTTGTACAAATTTCTAAGTTTGTAATAAAACTTTTATTTTTGCAAATAGTGTTCCACAAAGTGCCACAAACCATGTCATACTCTATATGACACACATTGAACACGTATTGTAATACCTGTTTCTAAAATTTCAAATTTTTATTTTTTTATTTTTATTTATTATTGTGTGTTAGAAAATGAATTTTATTGAACTTTTATAGAGGAAATCATGAATATTTTCGAATTATAAAAAAATTTGCCAAATTATATTTCAAAATTAGATTTTTGGGTATGTAGAAATATTGTTTAAATGATTTTGATGATGTTAAATATTAACTTGAATTATTATTGTTATCGAATATTAGAATTAGATTTGATTAATTTAGGTTTAAAATTATTTATTGTTATTTTTTACCAATAAAAATCTATTACTAAATTATTTTGAATAAGATTTTGGATTATGCAAATAAGTTTTGAATTATCCTTTGATGAAAACAAATATAATTTTAATTTATATATGGTAACTAAATATTGGATTAACTTGATTTATTAAGTTTTTAATATTATTTGATTTAAAATTTATGAAAATATTTGATCATTTGATTCTTAATCCCTATCTAATTAGGAAATCTCTAACTATTTAAGGAGAGCACTTTCCCTTCCAACCTAATCCTAATTAGGTAATTGATATCCATTATATATACATATTGAAGTTATCAAAAATTCTCTTTTTCCCCCCAAAAGTCCTCTATTTTTCATCCAAAATAGCCTAAAATTCGTCATAAATTCAGCCACATTTTTTAGAAGATGTAGCAACTTCGTGAAACGTTACGACAAACTTTGTACTCCGTTTCACCTCCAGTTTTTTTCTTAGAGCTGTATTGAGGTTAGCTTTTCAAATTTATAATGTATTTTCTGTAATTATGAACGTAAAGTTTATGAAAAAAAATTTGAGTGCCAGTTGTTCAAAAATTGACAACCGTATCGTTTTCGGGATTTCGGGAGATCCTAACTCCGTTTTGTGAACCGGTTAATTTTTTCGAAAGCCAACACATAGATCTTCAACATAATAATTTTTCAAAAATAAATAAAATTGTTTAATATTTTGTTTAGCTCGTAGAACCCATAGATGGCCGATGATTTATTGAATTAGTAGCAATTAGCCATAATTGTAATAACTTTAAACCAAATTATGATTTGGTGGTGCACCTCGATTGCAACTTAACTCGAGACAAGATACTATTGCTTTATGTTCTTTATAAATTATAATAATATTCTTTATTGTGTTTCCATTTAGTATTAAGTTTGAGACACGATTGTGACATGATAGGATTATTGTACCACTGCTCTATTATTATTGTCTAGTGAGTCGGGAGGAAATATGATAAGTAGGTATATGAACAAATCCAAATATTTTTATTGTGGATAGCTAAGTCATATAACTCACGTATGGGTTAGTCATACCATTTATTGTGGACGGCCATCGAGATGATGTGTTGTATTAGCCTAGTCGTTCATAGGTCGAAAAGTATTTCACACACATTGTCTATTAGTCTTACTTGTGCATGTTCATTGTCTAGTTATTTATATATTTCTTGTCTAGTAGTTTTCTTGTACATGTTTACTGCTTCTCACATGTTCTAGAATATATCCTGGTAGTTCATATACATGTTTTTCTTATTGTTATATTTTATTGGATCTCTATTTGTTTAGCTTTATGTTGTGCTGAGTTGCATTATTGAATAGGGTTGTACTTAGCTCCTTTTCTGACTTGATACGTTGCAGGTGACGATGATTTCTACCTTAGCTTTTATGGCCTATAGAATAAAATGATAGGAATAGACAACATAGATGCTACACAAGGATCAGTAATAACTTAGGACCATTGATCTGTAAATTTACTCTCAGTTTTGATGGATTCAGACTTGTGACATTGGAATTTGATTTTATTATTTAATTTATCTTTCCATAATCCTATGTGTGTGTGTGTGTGTGTGTGTGTGTGTGTGTGTGTGTGTGTGTGTGTATATATATATATATATATATATATATATATATATATATAACTACCTTCGATGCTTCGGCTGTAGGCTGGACTTGACCATGTAATTGTAACCCAAAAGTGGGAGCGGATTGTGATAAGTTTTTTTTTGTGGTGCATGCAGGTCTGTCATCACAAATAGTGCGGTGTCGTAATATTACGCAGAATTAGTGTGCTATTGCGAGCCTGCAAATGATAGGTTATAAGGATTTCAGGAAGTGCTCAATCACATAATAGGAATCTATATCTCTCAATATTCCACTGTACACCTAGCCTTGATAATTTATTCAATTTTTTATTTTTTGTCTAGGGAAAGGTCCGGAACAAATACTCCTCTTTACATAAATCAATCCTTTCCTCTAATAGATCGTTAATTATCAAAATTTGATATTTACACTTAAAGCACAGATACCTCACTCTTCTTGTCATGATCAACTTGGAACTCGCTTAAATTTCTAGAAGCTCCTTTAAAAATTTATGTGGATGAAGTTGAGAGAATACTTGGTAACTTACTATGGCAAGGTAGATGAGTAGTACAGCTATTTATCTGAATCATGGAGATTGCAAATTCACTGTAGCCGGCAGCACACTAGATAGGCATGAACCAAAGTTAAAATAATTTCACGGTATGCATAAGTTTTTGGATACTATTAAAACTATGTCCTAATTGCATCATTTTAATCTCTTGAATTGTTCTGTCAATATTGGATAAAGTTGACAGAATATTCGGTAACCTATCATTATTTGAGTTATGGAACCAAGAGTTTACTGTAGCCTGGTGTACACTGACGGGACATAAAATCTTAGTAAAGTGACTTCAGATGTACTTACGATTTTTGGATACTGTAGAGACTATATCCTTTTGGCATATGATTATTGATTTTTCATGATCCACAAATCCCTTCACACTCACTTCAATTTGATTTGGTATCATGTTTCTTATTACACATCTTCTCAATAAACCTTGTAGTTTTTTTTTCTTTCTTACCTTTCCTATTCCTGAATCATCATTTGGTTTTCTCCTAATAATCATTTAAAAACATAATACTATATTTTGTTTCCATTCCACTAGATTCATAATCATACCTATATTTTGATTCTATGATCGTGCCTAAATAATTTTGATTAAGTAGTTGATCATGCCAAAAGATTTCGATTTTGATCGTTATCTTAAATGATTTTTTTTATTGTGACTATATTTGATCCCTAATTGTGTCTAACAATTTTGATTTTATTCCTTATTATAGACCATAGTCATGCGAAAACGTGCAGTTTCAAATTATGTATTTTATCATAACTAGATAATTTTGATCGTATCTAGATGTTAGTGATTGAATTTTGATCATTCTTATTCTTGACCAATCATGTCGTATAGATTATCATGCATAGGTGTTTTGATAATGACAATGTTTAGATATTGATTTGATCATTACTAGACCATTTTGAATACATTTATAGTCGTGCCAAATGGTATCTTTTCTTAAATTTCAATTCTATTCACGATCATGCTAAATGATAATGATCATTAATCGTGTCATTTTTATATTTGATTATATTCTTGGTCGTGCCTTGTCGTACCATTTGAAATTTTGAGGACAATTTTTTATAATGTGTGCAAATTTGTAACCTATGTTCCTAAAATCTTTTTTTTTTTGTGTTAGAAAATAAATTTTATTTGAATTTCTATAGAGGAAATCATGAAGATTTTCGAACGATAAAAAGATTTTGCTAAATTATATTTACAAAATTAGATTTTGGGTTTATAAAAATTAGTTTGAAATTATTGATTATTGTCTTTTACAAATAAAAATCCATTGCCAAATTATTTTAAATAAAATTTTGGATTATGCAAATATGTTTGAATTATCCTTTGATGAAAACAAATATGATTTTAATTTATGTATAGTAACTAAATATTGGATTATATTTTATTAACTAAGTTTTAACTATTTATTTAATTTAAAATTTATGGAAAGATTTGGTCATTGGATTCTTAATCCCTATCTATTTAGGAAATCTCTATATATTTAAGAAGAGCCCTTTTTCCTTCCCACCTAATCCTAATTAAGTAATTTCCAACCATTATATTAAATATTGAACTTATGAACATCTCTCATATTTTTCTTTCCCGAAATTCTTCTCTTTTTCGTCCAAACTAGCCTAAAATTCGTCATAAATTCAGACTCATTTTTTAGAAGTTATAATAACTTCGCGAAGGCATTACGGCCAACTCTGGACTCCATTTCACCTCTACCTTTTTGTTAGAACCGCATTGAGGTTAGCTTTCCAAATCTATAATTTATTTTCTGTAATTATGAACGTAAAATTGTGGAAAATTGTTTGAGTGCTAGTTGTCCAAAAATTGACTTGTCGTACCATTTTCGAGATTACGGAAGATCCGAAACTCCGTTTTGTGAACCGTTTAATGTCTTCGAACGCTCACATATAGATATACAACCTAATAATTTTCGAAAAATTAATAAAATTGTTTAATATTTTGTTTAATTCGTAGAACCCATAGGTGGCCGGTGAGTCACTGAATTAGTAGAAGTTAGCCATAATTGTAATAACTTTCAACCAAATTATGATTTAGTGGCGCACGTCGACTGCAACATAACTCGAGACAAGTATACAATTGGTTTATATTTTTAGTACATTATAATGCTATTCTTCATCGTGTTTTTATTTAGTATCCAGTTTGAGATACGATTGTGACACGATAGGATTATTGTGCCATTTCTCAGTTATTGTTGTTTATTGAGTCGGGAGGGACAATGCTAAGTAGGTATATGAATAAACCCAACTATTATTATTGTGGATAACTAAGTCATACAACTCACGTATGGGTTAGCCGTACATTTTATTGTGGATAGCCATCGAAATGATGTACCGTATTAGCCCAACCGCTCACATGTCGAAAAGTATTTCACACACATTGTCTATTAGTTTTACTTGTACATGTTCATTGCCCAGTTATCTTATCTTTACATATTTCTTGTCTAGTAGTTTTCTTGTACATGTTTACTGGTTCTCACATGTTCTAGAATATATCCTGGCAGTCCATATACATGTTTTTCTTATTGTTATATTTTACCGCATCTCTATGTATCTAGTTTTATTTTGTACTGAGTTATATTATTGCAATAGGGTTGTACTTTACTACTTTTCTGACTAGATACGTTACAGGTGACGATGATTTCTACCTTACATTTTATGGCCTCCAGAATGAGATGATAGGAATAGACGGCATGGATGCTACACAGGCATCAATAATAACTTAGGACCATTGATGTATAAATTTACTTTCAGTTTGATGGATTCAGACTTGACATTGGGATTTGATTTATTATTTTATTTATCTTTCCATTATCCTATCTTCCTTTAGTGTGTGGTGTGTGTGTGTGTGTGTGTGTGTGTGTATATATATATATATATATATATATATATATATATATATTGAAACAGGTAATTATGTTACAGAATAACTGGCCCGAAGGCCCGTACCTATACTTGTATCTCACCGCATCTGGCTCGATCCAAAGACTCGCACAAACACTTGTATCTCACCCCATCTGGCCCGCACTCACATTTATTCCTCTACATGAAATTAAATGTGCTTCTCCCGTTGCTCAAACCTGCAACCTATATATATATATATATATATATATATATATATATATATATATATATATATATATATATATATATATATATATATTTCTAATGTTTTGCATTGCCAAGCATATATATATATATATATATATATATATATATATATATATATATATATATATATATATATAAAATATATATATATATATATATATATATATATATATATATATATATATATATATATATATATTTTATGGGAATGCTTGGCAATGCAAAACATTAGAAATATGTATATATATATAATATATATATATATATATATATATATATATATATATATATATATATATATATATATATATTCTGATATTTATTGAGGATTTATTGGAAGATATAGACAGCATAGTACATCATCACGACCTAGGCTGGACTTGACCATGTACTCGTATCCCAAAAGTTGGAGCGGATCATGACACGTGCGAACATGTATACCAGGACATCGAGTCGATTGTTCGTGGAACAACATAAGAATACTCTCTCTACACAATACGTGAACTCAATAGGGTGAGTGCCAGTTTGAAAACACGACATGAAGAGCTGTACAGACATCAAGTTCAATATTTTCAAGTTCTACACAAAATTGATACATAACGGGATTATGCCCTTAACTATGTCACTACAAAAATACTGCTTAGCGACATAAATATATGTAGCTAAGTATAACATTGTTGTCGCTATTTCATATTAGCAACGGATAGCTATTTCATATTAGCGACAGATAGATGGCGTCGTTAGAAAATATGTCGCTAACAAATGTCCGTCGCTAATTCGTCTATATGGCAACGAATTAGTGATGGATTTAGCGACATCACACTAGCGACAGGTTAGGGACGTTATGTTTCTGTCGGTGGGACTTGTGACAACATAGCGACGACTTAGTTACACAACATGTGAGCCCACATTTTCATTTTTTCCAGAAGGTTAGCGACAAAAAATTTCATCGCTAATTCGTCTGGTACCTTTTTGGTATCAGATAGTACGTTTGCGACAAAAATTTTTGTCGCTAGCCTGATAATTTCTAAAAAAAAATTTGCTGATTAGTCGCTAGGTAGTCGGTAGTCTGTGAATTTTACAGAAATACGTCGCTATTCCATCGTCGTTTTGTCGCTAATTTTAGTATTTTTGCCAGAATCTATAATTCATGTAATGATCATACATGTCAATATATATATATTATATATATATATATATATATAAGTTCCACGCTTTAAAAAAAAAGAAAAATATATATATATATATATATATATATATATATATATATATATATATATATATATATGTATGCAATACATATATACATTGTATTTGTACAATACAAAATTACTATTCTACTCAATAAACTCAAAACAAATATATATAACATTGTATTCAATAAACTCAAACACAATATATATTTTCACAAACTCAAAATCAAACGCAAACATGAACTCAAATTCAAACACAAGTACATATATGGAAATAGTCACTGTCTGCATAAAAAATTACAACACAAGATACAATCGTAAAAAAGATCTAAGCTATCAAGTCGTTGGTAGAGGAGGTGGACTAGGCGGTTGTAGGCCTGTAATGTAATGCATCATCACCATAGTGAGGATCCGCTATAGGTCCTCAGAAAGAACAATGCCTGGATCAGTCGCCGTTGTGACAGTAGGAGCTGGAACAGTCGTCGGAGTAGAAGTAGGAGCCAGAAGCCGTTGGAGGCATAGTGGTTGTAGCAAAAGATGGTGCAGTCATCGGAGTGGTAACATGAGCCGTAGTGGAAGCAGGATTCAGATCACAATTATCTAAAATTTGGGTCACCTGGCTCTGTAGGGTGCATGTATAATATGCTCAAAAGTATAGGTATCGAAAGTAACGCTGGATTGTATAGAGGTGGAGGTAGAGGAGGAGCTCTTGAGTAAACGGACGACTGGTATGTTAACGATCCAGCATCAAATATGATGTCGCCTTTTTCTCTTCTGATAGCTTGTATCCACAAGTCGTTCCTCGCAACCAGCGTACTTGGCTGGCTAGTCCCAGCTCCCCTCTCAGCACCCCCCTTAGCAGTCCCTCCCCCATCGACCCGACTCTCTATGTCTTATACGTCTCTTATATTTATATATGTAACTAGATTTAGATTTATTCATATTATAGTTACAATTAAGTAACATTTTTAGATATTATAAGTTTTTTTTTTTATCGTTAATTAGGGTTATGGTTAGGATATGTAAAGTTAAGACTAGCTATTTAGGTGAAATAAATAGAGTTAAGTATAAAGTAGAATGTAATTAGATAGAACTGAGGAAACTTATATAGGTTTTGGTCGCCCGATCATCTACGAGCTTTTTATCCTTATTTCGTTTGTGAGTACACTCGAAGACTTTAAGAAAGTCGATGGTGTTCCGGTCTCCGCATGCTGGAGACCTCCTCGCACAGTAACAATTAAACAACAATTAATATCTAAAAATTAAAATTGAACAATTAAACATATAACAAATAAGAATACTCGCCATTCGTCGATAATGCTCTAAAATTGGAATGGATCCACCCGTGTGGTGACCACGCTTAGCACGGCCATTCTTCACCTTATCGCACTTGGCCTTATAGGCTGGAGTGTCCATCTTCTTCTCCATGTCATCCCAAAAATCCTCCTTCAACCACTCCTTGTGATGCCCTCCAGGGAGTGTAGCAAACGCCTTCTGGTCGTTGATCATATCCCTCAGCCTTTTGCTGGCGATGGACTTGTAGAGGTGCTCTCTCACGAGATCCACCTCTTTGAATGGTATATTATTACATTTGACACAAGGACACTTTATGAGCCTTACGTCCATGAAATAAGGTTTTCTACTGACGTATCTAAAAAATTTCTTGATGTCCGCCTTGAAATCATCTGTCAAACCAATCATGCTCTCATGTCGTCGATTGTACATATACAAACGGTCAACTAAGTATCGACTTATTGCTTTCTTATACGTGAATGATTCTACACACACCATATATATTCAAATAATATGGGTTATATACAAATTAAACTAGGGCAAGCATAATTCGCTAGTTCGTCGCCTATCCGTTGGTACCTCAGTTAGTGGTTGCTTATTCACATGTGGTTGACTAAGTAAAATCAATCAGCTCTGATTAATTGCAAATAAAACTACTAGTTTATAACCATATATGTTTTCAACATTATTTTTTTCTATATTATTTCAATTACTAGGAATCCTCAAGCTAAATATCATGTTTTTTTTAATATTCGAAATGCTAGAAAGTATGGAATATTAAATTAATATTTTCTTGTGCCCTAATATCGTAGGCTAGAAATCTAGCACAACTAGCGCAAACTAACCCCATGCACCTAGACCCCTACTAACTTGCAAATCCAAAATCAAACTTCCAAATGTTTCTATGTCATGTGTTAGTGTCTGTATCGTGAGTCCATGTCCAAATTCTATATCAAAATCATGTTGTATCTGTGCCTGTTCTTTCAACAACAATTTTTTAACAAAGAAATTTTAAAAAAAAGAGGAAGGTCACTACCTGTTATTTTGGAGGATTGGGGCTCCGTCTAGATGATTCGTCAGAGACTACAGGGACAGGGGCCGTCGACTAGGGGTGTCGTCGGGTGAAGGTGTCTGGCTATAAGGGGTGCCGCTCGAGTGGGGGTGTTTGGCCGCTTGGGGTTGGGAGGAGGGGTCTAGGAGAGAGAAGGAGGGTATCGAGGAGGGGCATAGGGGGGAGAGAGGATCGGTTCTCCTCTGATGTTTGGAGGAAGGGATCGAAGGGGAGGAGGGAGTCGAGAAAGGGCACGGTGGGAATGGCGACGCCTAGGGTCGGGTGGAGTGGCTCGAGGAGGAGGCACAGCGACGCTTGGGTCGGAAGGAGGGGTCGGGAGGAGGCACACCAGAGAGAGGGGGCAAGGAGGAGGGAGTATTTGTTGGGTGGGGGGGATTTTGATTGAAAATGAAAAGAACCAAGTCGTCCTGCTAATATGATGTTTCACAGCGACGAAAATTCGTTACTACATTTTTTTGACGGAATAGCGACGGATTAGCGACAATTTTTTCTGGTTAAAACTTGATATTATTTTCATCGGTTATCAGTCGGTGTTCCGTAGTAGTTAGCGACAAAAAAGTGCCAGTCGATGGTTTTCGTCGGTAAATGACTGTATTTTTGTAATGTATGGGTTCATCTCTACCTACTCAGTGAGTAAGAAAAAATCTTATTTATTAAAGGTCTGCTTGGTAATGGTATTTTCACCGGTTCTTGGGTATTTTTGAACCGACCGTTTATGAAAACTCTTGCTTGTTAATTTTTTTGAGACACTGGTTTAGGTCGGCTCAAAACCCTCCCAAAATTGGCGTAATGTAATTTTGGGTGGCTTTATAAATACCCCCAAATCGGTGGGTTTGAGCAGCTTTATTACTTTATTCCATTTATATTCTCACAAAAAATATATAATTATAACTTCTAATACCCTTCCCTATTTAGTTTTATTCGTGTAAAAAAAAACTTTCAGAACCGCTCGTTAGTGAAATACAAAGCATGTTGGACTGGTTTAAAAGTCGCTACTTAAAACCGTTCAAAACTGGACCCCTCATAACAGCTCATAACCGGTAGTCTAAAAATACATTATAACCGCTACCCCTATAATTGCCATGCAGACCCAAGTGTGAAGGTGAAGCAGCGTCGAGTTAATCGAAGCTACCTAACTGAACGAGGATGTCTGGACCGATAATGGGACTCCAGGCAAGTCGCTGCATAGCAAGTCTAAACGTCGTTGCATTTATTGACTCATTGTGTTGAACTATTGAAGTGAGCGGTTGGGGCACTACAGACTGGCGGAGGAGGATGAGGTCAAAGAGGGGTGTTGTCGAAGGGCGGAGAGATTTGGGGTTAGTATATATATATATATATATATATATATATATATATATATATATATATATATATATATATATATATATATATATATATTATGTGTGTGTGGGGGGGGTGTATGTAAGTATCAAACTTGACCTCCGAAAGCCGTACAATACTGTCAATCAAGAGTTTATATGTGCCATCATGATAGCTATGGGCTTCTCAGAAATATGGGTTGCTAGAATCAGGGAATGCATCACAACAGCGACGTTCTCGATACTTATCGAAGGCCAATCTCATGGATTCTTCCCCAACAATAGAGGGATCAGGCAGGGGGACCCATAATCTCCCTACTTGTTCACGGTAGTGATAGAGTATTTATCATGCCTGTTGGACTCTGACGTTGCTTGGAAGCAGATACAACCACTATATAAATTGGTTCAACTGCATATCACCCATCTGATATATACAAACGATCTATTAGTCTTCATGCTATCATCAATCACTAGCATGCAAAAAATATCGAAATTAATAGACTTATTCGGCAATCTCTCTGGCTTGCAGCTAAACAAGGACAAAAGCATAGTCTATTTTAGTAGACTGTGCCCAAATCAGAAGGAGCGGGCACAAAAATTGGGAATCGGGCGAACAGAAATACCAGTAAAATACTTAGGGATCCCACTGAATGTCAACTACAGCTGTGATTAAGACTGCAAAATACTAGTAGATTATATCCAATAACGTAACGAAGGATGGAAGGCTCAAAGCCTGTCTTTTGGCTGCAGAATATAACTGGTGAGAACTGTTATACATTCGATTATGAATTTTTGGCTACAGGCTATCCAACTCCCCATGACAAAAATATACTAAGTTGAAAGGCAATATGCGGACTTCATTTGGCGCGGGGGAGTACACGCCATATCATGGGATACACTTTGTATATCGAAAGAAGAAGGGGGAGTCGGTATCCGACACTTGACACTATCTCGTAGTGTGGCATGCATAAAACTGACATGGAAACTCCTATAAGGAAACTCTCTATTGGCGGACTGGATGAGAAGCAGATATTTGAGAGAGAAAAACTTATGGGACTATTAGCAGAATAACAACGAATCGGTCACATTCAAGCATATGCTGCGACATAGAGAAGATCTCAAACCTTATATCGTTCGAATATTTGCTGATGGCTAAAACACAGACCTGCGGTTGGATCAATGGATCGGACATCAATGTTTGCTGCAGATACTTGGCCCCCACTTAGACCGTGAGGCGCACCGCGGGGATCTAGTTAGCCAGATACTTAGAGAAGGCCGATGGAGGCCTGACTTGCACCGATGGACACGCTCAGCGGCCCTATCTATCGCCAAATGCAAAATTAAACTGCTCCTTGAGCAGGATACCTGGGTATGGGAAGATACCTAGGAGGTGGGAATTTTTACAGGGCACATTAGCCAACAAGATGGGGTAATTACATGAAAAGATGGAGTATACGGATATGATTTGGATGCCCAAAATACCGCACAAGATGCAACTGAATACATACAAAATGGTATTGAAACGATTACTCACGAAATATCGTCTCCAGCGGTTCAGAATCTAAATAACAGATGCAACATGTACGTTATGCCAGCATGTCACTACCACATTTTTAGCTTGAGGGTATTTTGGTCATTTTGAGAATTTTGGATTTATTTTGAATTATTGGAGTGATGGTTGTTATTTTAAACCTTTACTAGTTGAGACTTTGGAGACTAACCTAGATGTTGACTTAGCTATGGTGACTTGATTAGCATGGTGGGACCCTAGTCTAACTTAAGTCAACCCAAGTTAAGTTATATTGAATCAAGTTTCATGTAGAGAATAAATGATTAGGTTCATGGACTTTTGACTTAAGGATTGATTTCATTACCATTGAAACTTGGCCCAAGCCCATTAGTCATAACCCTAATCCTAGTTCCTCCTTTATGGCCGGCCACATAGGGACCCCCCATATAATCTCTCTTCCTAGTTCTTGCCTCTTTTGCTTTTAAGCAACTTTTGGAAAGAGAGGTATTGGTCATTCTTTTCCAATTCATAACTTTTCCATTTTAATTTCTTTTTTACTCTAGTTTCTTGCATTAGAACCTAATCCCACTCTATTTTTTGTTCATGGAGAGAAATCTCAGATTTGGTGTAATTTGGAGCTTTTGGCTTGCAAGAGGAATCATCCTATTTGGGGCTTTTTTTTGTCGTTGATACTCTATAGGTAAACACCTTGAACTATCTTTTAATCCTAATTTCTTTGCATAATAGCCTAGATCTAGGTTTCCCCTAGTTGTGGTGTGTGATTGGTGAAGTTATGCATTGATTTTGTGTCCGTGTCGGACACGTATCATAATCCCTTTGCAAGTATTTGTGTAAATGCCTCAAAGGGAATTTATTTGCTATTTTTTAAAAGTAATTGAATAAAAATGATGATTTATATGCATGTATTGATTTCCCCTTGGATTGAGTCAAATTTGAGCTGTGTCTGTGTCTAAACAGGACATGAACACGCTCACTGTGCACGCACGGACAGTGTCCTGCTGCCCGACACTGAGTTTTCCCTACTCAGGACACGTAGACACGAGATTTTTGGGGTAGATGTCGGGGAAATGACTGACATTAACCTCCCAAAGTTTGGGATCAAATGGTTCACCACACGAGAAGAATTTGGCCCCACACTGGATTCACACTGTACGCGTACAGTCGAAGTTTCGTCACTGACACGCATCTCGTGTCCGCACAGGACACAACGTGGACACTTCGTGATGTGTTCAGTGTGTAGCCCTAGTGCTGGGCTACACGTGGACGTGATCACTTGGACACACGTATCGTGTGTCGTGTCCATGAACGTGATGAACATGTGCACGAGACTATGCACTGTTTCAACATGCTCGTGTGTAGAAATTATTTTGGACACATTTGTGTCCAGTTTTTGGACACCAAATCACTTGTGTGACACATACACGTGTGCACCATTATTTACCAACCAATAAATTGAATGTTTAGTTGTTTTTTGAATTCGAATTGGTGATTTCCCCTAAATTTCTGATACTAGGTACTGTTATTCGATTTTTTGAGATTTAATCATGTTTAAAATGATTTTTGAATGATTAAATTACCATGTTAAATCCTATATCATGTCTGAGTTTAAGTTTGCATGTTAGTATTCATGTTAGCATTGAATTTATGGGTTTCTCGAATGATATTGGGTTGTGTGAACCTGGGACTGAAAACTGAAAACCGTTGCACTGATTTCTCATATATACACACACATTGAAATGTCACTAGCATGTTCCCTAACCTTTGTTGTAATCTATATACACTGATGTAACACACACACAGGAAAAACCTGACACCATATATCTACGCTATACACACACATTGAGACACTTACTCACACATTGACACACACATATATGTACACTAACTTGGGAACACCCTATATGTACTGCTACACACTAAACTGAGAACACACACACTCTACTGCTAACACCCTATGCTATACACACACACATGTACACTCAAACTGGAAAACTATGAACACCCCTCTGTACACACATACACATACACACACACATTCCATGCACACACACACATACATTCCATGTACACACACACACACATGACACTCAACCTACTGCTACTGTCACTCTATCTCTCTCTCTATATATGTATATATAATATCTATAACCTTGCTAGATAATAATGTAATATATGTATGTATATTGCTTATATGAATTTAGTATATATAAATGTGGTAAATTTATATGAGTGCATGCCAATGTAGATTGGTACATAGGTATATAGCCTATATGGTTTCCTATATATAAGCCTATGTGTATATGGGTATGTATACACATGGGATTGTGTGTTGATCGCTTGTATAGCATTGTGATGGTACGTGAATGCTAGGTAGACATGGTTAGGCTTAGTGAGACTTGTCTGGTTAGAATTTGACCTAGTTGACCTAGTTTGACTAGTGTAGTTGACTAGAGTTGACCAAAGGTTGACTTTAGTCTAGATTGACCCAAATATCATGTAGAATGCATTGTAGTATTCTATTTTACTATTTTGGATATGTTGTGACTTGTGCTGTTCTAAATAGGAGCCAGACACCTCTCCTCAGACAGTATTTTATTTTAAATACTCATGATATCAGGCGAGTACATTCTCTGACCGTTTCATACTTGCTAGGACTATATTCTTGCTCTAGATTACTTTACTTGATGTTGTCACGATGGAAACACGGATTAGTACTATTTGAATCTTTTCATACGATGTTATCCCCCTCCGGAGCATCGGATACATCATGTCATGTGCGTTTCACTTTCATCATGTATTCCTGTGCTTTCACCATTTATATGCACTCTCGTGATTCATGTACTCTCTTGTTCACGGAGTCTCCATGTTTATATTCATGTGTACCCATTTATGGGCCCCCATGTGAAATCATGTACAATAACATAACTTGAACGGATCCTTGTGTATTGATTGGGGATGGGGAAGTAGAAGTAGTTATGTGAATATTTCCAAAGTAGTGTAGCCATGTACAACCTCTCATGTTTATTATCAAGCCGTTCACATGTCTATCTTGTACTCTAAATCACTAGTTCACTGTAGCTCTTTATTTATAGTAGATATTTCTATTACATAATTTTTCTTTATTTTATGTCCTTTCTTTCAGCGTTTCATGTACTTTAATTTATTGCCTGTTTTATATTTCTGTCATGATATGAACTGCGTGAGATATAGTGTGCTCGCTTCCGTCCTGACTGGACCTGCTGAAAATATTGCAGATGACATTGAGGAGTTCTATCCCATATACTATGGAGTAGGCCTAGATGACACATGTGAGCTGGACTCCCAGGAGGACCCAGCACTTGCAGAGGACATTACCCCAGTAGTCTAGGCTAGTTAGCTAGACCAGTATCTTACTTATTATCTTGTCTTGTTTGGATACACTTGTATTTATTTGAGGATTTTGTTATTCTGGATATTGTGGAGTTGTTATCTTAGACACTTAGATTCTCTCTCTTATCTTGTATTTTATCTGTGGATTATGTTGATATTCTTATCTATCTTATCGTACATCTTTCTTAGCTGTGATTGAGTTTATACTTATATTATTCCTCCATTCGGAGAGTATAACTATGAAATGTACCTTATAGTTGTTAGATGTATATGACCTAGGACAGCGTTCTACCGCGACATTGTGGCGTAGGCTGGACGTACCCACTTCTCGTACCCTTACACTGGGTGCGGGTCGTAACACAGCAAGAGGAGGAAATAATAGAACATTTGTTCTTCAAATGTGCTATATCCAACAACATATGGAGTACTCAACTTGCCAAACTGGGATTACTAGCAGTAAATGTGGAAGGATTTAAGGGAGAGATACAGCAGCTACGAGACAGTAGAAGGGATAACGGGAGAAGAGGACCACTCTGGTACCGAGAGGCCTGCGCACGTCTAGCATCGGCTATATGCAGGAACGAAACTATGCTAGGGCCAAAGGGGACCCTGGCCCTTCTAACTTTGAAAAAAAAAGTCTAAAAAAATATTGATTAGTTATTGATGGTATGCACATAGCTTTAGACAAGGTATTATATAATTAACGGTTAAAGAAGTTATTAGTTTCTACAAACAAACAAACTATAAGAGCATCTCCAACCCACTGTGAGTTTGAAAAAAAATGGTTGCCACATAGGAACACTATAAAAAATATCCCTATTTTGCAACGGTTTTAGTGCAACGCTTATATGGATGTTGATGTAACTATAATTGGCAACAGTTATGTAACAGTTGAAATAACCGTTTCTAAATTAAAAAATTTTGCAATGGTTAGAGATTAACCATTGCCTGATACACTTTTTACAACAGTTCATAAATGCTTGCTAAACATTTTCTTTTTCTTACAACGGTCAAGCAACAGTTTTATGAAAGTGTTGTCAAAGTGAGTTGAATGGACAACGGTTTTAAGTATTTGTTACAAATTTATTTATATTTTGCAACGATTACATAAAGCCTTATAAAAGGCTCATTGTTAGCAATAGTTGTGCAACAATTTTTACATGTTGTGACTGAGCTTATTATTTGTAATGACTGTGCAATGATTTATGCTACTAGTTGTAATTTTTTTGTTTAATAACAACATTTATGATAACCATTGTCAAAAGCATAAACAACTATTACAAAAATATTTATCTCGCAACAGTTTGTTTATAGCCGTTGCAAATTCAATGTCCAATTTAAATTTTGTCTATACACGATAGAAATTTAAGCATTAGAATTACTCGTATTAATTGGTTCCTTGTTCGCTAACAAAAAATATTAAATAATTAACATTTAACATCAATCCAAACTCTTCAATTGATGAAAATGACATAAGTATATATTTATATATATATATATATATATTTATATATATATATATATATATATATATATATATATATATATTTACATGCAAATGAGCCTCTAGCCTAGTGGTAGAGAAGAGGCATGTGATGCAGGAGGTCAGGAGTTTGAGCCCCATTGTGGTAGAAAAAAGTACTTGATATTGATCGTTGCCAATTATTTGCAACAATTTTTAACCGTTGCATGAAACATTTTAGCCAACGGTTATTTACAATGGTTTGTTAATCGTTGCCAAATATATTATTGACAACACAATATAATCATTATGCATTAACATGAGATCCGTTGCACAATACGTTATTTACAACTATTTATAGAAATGTTGCAAAAACCACCAATAATCGTTGCAAGAGGAATCTGCAACGCTCGAATTTGCAATAGTTCCAATAACTGTTGCAGAATAACTTTGCAACGGGTTATATTATTTTTACAATGGTTTTTTACTGTTGTAAGACATCCTGGTTTCTTGTAGTGGAATCACCACTTCTTATTTTAAAATTCCTTCTCCAATGCAAATGTGAAATAAATTATGAAGTTGACATGTCAAAGACAATGTGAAGTTGGTTGTCTAGATCTAGACAATAGACTGCACAATTCTTTACTTCCACATCATCAATTATGAATAAAAATATTTATAAAAAAAAGGAAGGAGTGGAAAAGTCGTCATGGAAGTTGGAAGAAAAAATTTATTATCTTCTCGAACTTTTGCATTGGAGAATACTTTTTTATCTCATTGTCTTGGGTGAATATTATCGTGCCACATAGGAAAGACATTGTCTTGTGCCTTATGCCACATAGGAATTACAACAAAAAATAAGGCAATTGGGTTGGAGATGCTCTAAACTCTTTTAATTTTGTACATTTAACTTATATTTTTTCTACCAAGAGATAATTGAAGAGTTGCTAGTATCAATATTTAAATGCCATGAACTCAGCTTTTACTTTCATATGATACATACTATTGACCAGGGACGAAACATTTTTTTACTATAAAAAATTATGTAGTTACCGAAATTTTTTTTAACATGGTTCAATAACTTTCGTGTTCGGCCCCTGTCCAACTCAAGTCCTGGCTCCGTCCCTGGCTGTATGGCACATATGGGGGAAAGAAATAATAGAGTATTCTTAGGCTCAAAAAATGGCACTCATTGGTATTATTCACAATGTGAATTCTGATGTAAAGGAGATGGGAATATACGGGCACTGCCCCTGAGGATGTAATTTTTGTCTTCTCTTTCATTTTCAGCAAGACAATTACCTGGTTCCGAATATATATATATATATATATATATATATATATATATATATATATATATATATATATATGAGGGAGAGATTTTAAGTTTTTTAGCAGAGTTAACGACGCTTTAGCAGTCATTTAGCAACGAGTTAGAAACAGAAGCAATATAATTTAGTTAATGTCTGATATTGCATATTAGATACCTGCAAAATTGTTGGCTCATTTATTGAAGTCTAACGACATTTTTTGGGATGTAATTTTGCCTTGGCAGGTAAATATTGGCAACATATTTATGAGGTAATTGCGACTTAGTCGTACTTCACTAATATGTCGCTTATGTATACCTAGTGTCCTATTTCCCCTTTGATTGCAATACAGTAGCAACTTCTGGTAAAAATTTTGCTCCCTTTTATTGCTGTAGGTCCCAAATTGGGAAATTTTAAGGTTACTCACATTCAAGGGCGTACCCACACTGTGGGCTAGGGTGCGCTCCAGCCCACCCCAATTTTTTCTTATTATTTTTCATATATATATATATATATATATATATATATATATATATATATATATATATATATATATATATATATAGCAAGCTTCCTGTACGGAATTAACTTACGCGACAAAATTATGGGATCACTAAAGATACACTTTTCTGTTAGAAATTTTATTGTTCTCTGTCGATTCATGAGATGAAGAACATAAATTAAATTGCGGAAGCGTACCTGAATCCATTGCTTGACTTGATGGATCTTGAAGTGAACGTCTCTTTATTTGATTCGATCTTCCAACTTGCTACGACCCTTAATGACAAAGAAGAATCCGAATCATTTGTCCCCCTCTTTCTGTTGATGGGGATGCAGAAGAGAAAAAAAGAAAACCTCTCTTTTGGTGGCCGTATAAGTTGGGGACCATAACCCTAATGAACACATATATTTATATGTTTTGACATTTCTAATTTGGCCCCTCATCAAATTACAATTATCTTCGGTATCTACACATTAATTTCATGACAATTATACCCTTAAGCCAATTTCCAAATAGACCACTTTAATTTGGCTTAATTATTTAGATAGCCTAAACACAATTAATTTTACATGTGTGGCCCCTTAATTATTGAATAATTCCAACAATCTCCCACTGGGCCACATATGTAACCTTATAATTGTGTTAACCTTAGTGAGCTCATAAATTGCTATCTTAATCCTTAAGGTATATCTGCACAATCTCGTCCATTAACCATATCAACATAGGATCAAAGCGGCCTTTGTCACATATAGCGTAACTAAACCATCAATGGTCACATATACCAATGTAGCTAAACGACATAGATCAATCATGGATGCGTAGTAGAAAATTATACGCAATGTGATCAATACTTGTCTATTTCCAACTGGTCCTCCTTAACTTTAATGAGATCAATACTTTAACATAATGAAAACAGAATGAACAGAATTTCCATATATCAGATCAGATAAATATCCAAAATACTTTAATATATTAATGTGTCCAAAACCAAATAGCACCCAAACGCATAAAATACAAACTCTCAATATATTATCATATACTTGATAGAGATAACACCCATATGAGCAAGATGCTCATGAAAGACCCTGGGTGATAATGCTTTTGTGAGCGGGTCCGCTAAAATAGAGTTTGTCATAATGTGCTCTATGGATACTTTAACCATTCCGAATTCTTTCCTTCACAACTTGAAACTTTATGTCAATATCTTTGACTTATACAAGTTTCTGTTGTTATTGGAATACATTACTGCTGATTTATTGTCACACCATAATTTAAGTGGTCTTTCAACACCGTACTGTAGACGCAGCCTTGTGACAAAATTTTGCAACCATATTCCTTGAATAGATGTCCCACAGCATGTTATAAACCTTGCTGCCATGGTAAAAGAAATTATGAGTGCATGTTTGACACTCATCCAAAATATATCTCCATTAGTCAGCATAACCTAATGTGGATCTCCTACTATGTTGGCATCCAACAAAATCAGAGTCGGAATACCTTATGATCTTCAGAATTATCCGATCTTCTACAAAGAGCATATAATTTCTTGTTCTCTATTAATTACTTAAGTAGTTTGGCTGCTACCCAATGATCTATCTATATTTGCTTAAATATCTGCCTAATATCCTAATATGTACGCAATATCCTGACATGTACATACTTGAGCATACATTAGACTCCCTACAACTGATCATGAAGGAAAAATCTATTGTATTTTCTTAATTTTAAGGCTATTCTTAGGGCACTGATTGAAACGGAACTTGTCTCCTTTAGCGACTGGGGTGTCACCTGGTTTGCATTCCTGTATGCCAAATCTTTTAAGCAATTTATCGATATAGCTCTTTTGTGATAATCCAAGAATACCTCGAGAACGATCTCGGTGTATTTGAATTCCTAATACAAAAGCGGCATCACCAAGATCTTTCATCTCAAAGTTATTTGATAGAAATTTTTTAGTGTCATGCAATATGCCTATATCATTTGTGGCAAGCAGTATGTCATCAACATACAAAACCAAAAAAAATAATTTTACTCCCACTAAATTTGTGATACACACAATCTTCAACAACGTTAATCTCAAAACCAAACGAGGTAACAACTTGGTAAAATTTATAGTACCACTGATGAAAAGCTTGCTTGAGTCTATAAATAGATTTTGTCAATTTGTAAACCATATTATTTGGATCTTTCGACACAAAGTTTTCTGGCTGCACCATATAAATAGTTTCGTCAATGTTACCATTGAGAAACGCTGTTTTGACATCCATTTGATGTAACTCGAGATCAAAATGTGCAACATGTGCTATGATTGTTTTAAAAGAGTTTTTCAAAGATACCGAAGAGAAAAACTCTTTAAAATCAATCCTAAAATTTTAAGTAAAGTCACTAGTTACAAGATATACTTTATACTTCTTCACATGACCCTTCGAATCCTTCTTGGTTCTAAATGTCCATTTGCAACCAATGAATTTCATACCTTTTGGTAATGGGACAAGTTATTAAACTTTATTATCTTGCATGAACTTATACTCCTTATTTATTGTATCAATCCACTTTGAGAACTGGAACTTTCCATGGCCTGACGGAAGTTGATTAGATAATCTTCCAGTATCCACAATCTTTCTCACGTTCCTAGAGAAATATGACAATATTATTCGAAATTATATTTCTCCTTTCTCTGGTGGACCATCTTAATATTATCGGTTCTTGAGGTTGTTGAGTTTGTTCCTTAGGAATAATTACCTTATCTTGAATGGGGTGCCGCTACGTTGTCGTTGTTAAGGTATCTCAACAACGACTTATAGAGGTAATTCGACATTGTCTTATTGAGACTCTGAATTCACTTCTTGATCATTACAGGTATAGAATCCTGCACATCATCAAAAGTGATAGTAGGAATCGTAATTGATTCCTTCTCAAAGACAATGATCCGGACTTTATTTCTCCCCTAAACTCAACATCCTCAAAAAATATTATACTTCTCGTCTCAAAAAAAATTCTTAGTGTGGAATTGTATAATTATCAACCCCTTGATCTGTAGCATAACCAATAAAGTAGCTGCTTATAATTTAACCTTGGTCTGTCTTCCCATTACACATTCAATATAAATATTAAAGTCTATAAAGACAATGGAATCCAAGTCTCATCAGACACAAATCGTTCAACTCTATTTCTAGAGAAGTGACCTAATGCTTATGTCATAATGAGGCTAAACAAAAAATATTGTTAATTTTGCGTTTAATACCACATGACTTCACTTGCAAGGTTTCATTATAAGATGCAATAGTTTCAACTAAATATAGGTTATCATAAACCTTAAGGGAACCGTTACCAATAATATTTAAATTTAACGATAGACTAAACTTATTGTTTCCAAATGAACAATGATAACCAGATTTGTCCATTAAGAAAACTGAAATTGAATTTCGTCTAAAAGACGGTACAATAAAAGTGTCTATCAAATCCAAATAATAATCGGTTCCTAAGAATAACCTAAAATGTCCTAATGCTTTCACTTCTACCGAATTGCCATCACCCACATAGATGTATCTTTCACCATCAATTAACTTTCAGTAACTCAGGCAACCTTGCCTAGAACATTAATGTGGGTAGTCCCACCAGAATCTAACTACCATGAGTTTCTTGGTACTAAATCTAAATTAACCTCAGAACAGATCAAATTTAGAGATATACTTTTCTTTATACGCCATGCGTGGTACTTTGTACATTTCTTTCTTATGTGTCATGTCTTATCACAAAAGAACAGCCCTTAGTTTTATATTGTTGTTTCTTTTGATCGGGACCCTTAGCAGCTACTGTATTCATTTCTTTTTGCCCTTAAAGTTTATCCTATTAAACATGAAAATTAAAATCTTATTGTCAGATATTTTGACAACATTAACTGTAAAGAGAACAAAGCAACAAAAAACAAACATGCTCTAACAAATAACCAAAGCGTAAAATATAGTCAAACAAATTCAAATAATGGTGAACCCCATCTCAAGATACCTAGTACATTATTAATATCAAGTCTTTGGACAGTGATATTAACTGCAAGTGGTATTCTTGGTGTAATGATCAAACTTTGACAATAATTTATGTCAAATAATAAGCCTATCTTTGGATCGGGTTATTATTCACATGTAAACCGTATAATTGTCACACATTTATCACCACAAGTATGTGTGCAATTCGGCCAAGCATTAACCTTCCTTTGGGCTGGCTAATACTCGCATGAATTTACACACACAAACATCTAACATCCCTCATAGACTATCTGCGCAAGAGAGGTCACTTTGGTGACATCCTGTTTCAATGGGTCTATTTAGAATATTAGACGACTATTGCTAGTCACAAAAGGCACCAAAAAAATTTTTGAATGTGGACTAAATTTTACAAAACCGAATCATATCCAAAACTTTATGTACTTGCATAATTAAAATATTACAACTCAAATAAGATAATCCTAAGCATGTGAATCTCTTTACATGATTCAAACAAATATTCTTAATTTGACTAAACTGAGCATTGTCAACATAATAAAATTTACGTAATATTTTACTGAAGATATGGACCAATAGATTGCTTCAAATAACCTATAAAGATTATATTAAAATAATCTGCTGAAGATATGTACGTCAATAGATTACATCAAATATATGACTTAGAACATAAATTTATTGGAAACTAAATTTATGCCAAACATAAAATTGTCTATATTTGATTCCAATTTGTCTTCTAATGATCAACTTAGATTGAAAAATACTCTAAATTGAGTAACACCAAATATCTATCAGCATGAGTAATTGGAATCTAACCGACATTCCATATTATCACATGTCCAGCAATAAGCATATTCATGCATATTTAACATAATAGAGAATTTCTACGATCATTATCACATGCGTCCATATCTAATATTTAAGCATGAACTGAGAGATCATTACTGTATATAAATTATGAATTCTATCAAGATTTTCTTAATATGGCGATCAAATCAATGAAGGATTGACAGCAAATCAATGTACTTGTAAGCAATGGAGAACCATGTATGCAAAAATATAAAATAAATAAATTATGATGTGCAAACATGTTGGAACAGTTGTTTATGTACGAAAACAACTCAGAAGTAGAAGACAAGATCCCAATAGTTGTTCTCTTTATTTAGCCATCTAGTACAACACTAAGGAAATATATAAATTATATTCCACCATAAATTATAACCCACCATGTGTAGTACTGCCAACAATTTTGATCAAACAACACAAACATAAGTGTCATCCTAGTCCATTAATTATGGATGTATCGTTTGGATGCATGTCCAGCATGATCTGGCCGGAACAAAATTTTATTCGTGTATCAAGAAATCAGTTATTGAGAAACTGTAGATCTAATATTCGTGTATCATAAATATTATTTTATGAACCATTGGAACCCTAAATTAAAATTAGAATGAAGGATCTATGATTTCTGAACAATAACAAAAAATTGATTCTGAAACTTCAACCTCATAAATCAAACAGGAAGGCTCTGATACCACTTGTTAGAAATTTTATTGTGCTCTGTCGATTCATGAGATGAAGAACATAAATTAAATTACGGAAGCGTACCGAAATCCATTGCTAGACTTGATGGATCTTGAAGCGAACGTCTCTTTATTGGGTTCGATCTTCCAACTTGCTACGACCCTTAATGACAAAGAAGAATCTGAATCCTTTGTCCCCCTCTTTCTGTTGATGGGGATGCAGAAGAGAAAAAAAAGAAAACCTCTCTTTTGGTGGCCGTATAAGTTGGGGACCATAATCCTAATGAACACATATATTTATATGTTTTAACATTTCTAATTTGGCCCCTCGTCAAATTAGAATTATCTCCGGTATCTACACATTAATTTCATGACAATTATACCCTTAAGCCAATTTCCAAATAGAGCACTTTAATTTGGCTTAATTATTTAGATAGCCTAAACACAATTAATTTTACATGTGCGGCCCCTTAATTATTGAATAATTCCAACATTTTCTTCCAAATTTCATTCTTTAGAAATTTTAAATCTTCCTTTTTTAAAAACAAATCTATCGTTATCTTAAATAACCAACTTCTATCCATCAATTTAATTTTTAAAATAGAGATGATCTTTTTAAACAGAGATAGATAAATTTATTATTCTTTTTTAAAAAAGATAGATTTGTTTGAAAAAATAATCTATCTTTTAAAACAAATCTATTTTAAAATATTATTTTTAATTTTAATGTTAATATTATTTTTTAATGTTAATTATGATGTTTATTGTTACTTTGAATCTTAAATTTAGTGTTAATTATGATTTTACTTTTAACATTAATATTAAAAATTAAAATTAATACTAAATTAACATTAAACTTAAAATTAAAATTAATATTAATATTAATATTTATTAACATTAACATAAATTAATATTAATATTAAAATAAACATTAATATTAGCATTAATATTAATATTAACATTAATACAAATATTAACATTAATATTAACATTATAATTACTATTAACAATAATTTTAACATTAAAATTAATATTTTTAAATATTGATTTGTTTTTTTAAAGAGATTTGTTTTTTAAAGATAGATTTAACGATAGATTATTTTTTAGCTTTGATTTGAAAGATAGATTATACATTAGATTTGTTTTTACGGAAAGATTTAGATATAAATATTAATTTATATTTAAATAGATTTGTTTTGAAAGATACATAATTCGTTATATTTGTTTTTTTAGGAAATATATGGATTTTTTGAGGAAGAGAGACACGTATGTATCTTTCTTTTCTCTCCGCTAAGAATTTATTTTTTTAAATTATCCCGTAACTTTGTCCCGTAAGTTATTCCCGTACTGCAAGGGGACTGTATATATATATATATATATATATATATATATATATATATATATATATATATATATATATATATATATATATTGTTAGTCCCTGGGCTTAAAGTCAGAAGTAAACTCTTGTGACACGATTGCAGCACTTCAATGGAAGGTGCAAAGCAGAAATTCTAGAAGGACTCTGTAAACGAAAAATCTAAAAAGATTTTTCGTTAAAGTTCAGCGTACGAATAGTCTAAAAAGACTTTCGTAAATTCAACAACAATGGAAAAGCCTGCTGGCGTGTCAAGAACACCAGTGCTCAAAGCTAGATCCGCCCTCACGGTCAGCTTCCAGGAACCAGTAAGTTCAAAAGAACTATGGAACGCTCTGTTAATCTGCTCAATGACGGTCTGGTCGGAAAGACGAAGAAGAAAAATTGGTGGCGTGAGAAGCAACAGGGGGCGCTGGAACACAAATGGGTCGAGGAACTCTCTCTGCTCTCATATAGAATCTTTTGTTTAAAAAGAATCAATTTATCTTTTTTCTGAGAGAAGAGAGGCCCTATATATAGTGTCATGCTGTAACCGTTCAGAACCGTAACGTGCGCGACGATATGATGTCAGATCCGAAATCCCCAGATCATTTATCGCACATTACGAAACGGTCAGAACGTGGACAGCCACGATCTGTGCAAAACATTTCCACTGAATGAGTTGTGCGTGACCAGCGCAACCCGTGCACCCCGCACGTCCTGCGCAACCAGCGCGCCCTGTGCACCTAGTGCAACCTATACAACCAGCGTACCCCGTACAACCTGCGCAACCTGGGCGCGCACCAGGGACGCATATCTGGGCACGTACCTAGGCGCGCAACTGGACGCTCAACTGGCTGTGCACCTGGGCCGCACAGTCGGCTACGCAAGAGGCTCGCGCAACTTAAGCGCACTATGCGCCTAGCAACGATGATGACGTACAAAGTGTAAAGTGCGCCAACAAAATGCCATATTACGCCTCCTGAGCCTGTGAGCCCGAGCCCGAGTCCGAGTCCGAGTCTGAGTAGCTAAGTCCCTATGGGGCTTAGCTCCAATTAAAATTAATTTTCCAAGAGCAAAAAGCATGAATGCTTAAGCCTTATCCTTACCTCCTAGTAAAATTACCCACATGGTTCCTCCTTAGGGCCACCACCCCATGTGCATATTCCAACAACACATACAACTATATATGTTGAAATAACACATGGTGCACTTTTCGTTTGGGAATAAACTTTACTAGGCAAGTTGAGAGCAAGCTCTATTCATGTCAATGAGCAAGAGCACCAACGATCCCTCACATATCTCAACATATATATATATATATATATATATATATATATATATATATGTCTAGGATTGAGCGTTCCCTACAGTAACTGTCCATTTTGCATTAGGATAGATTTTGCTGACGACTTGAATCTTCCCGCATGGGTTGAATAACAATGTGATACAAGAATGAACTACGCCTTGAATTCTGCACCACAATTGCAATTCTTCCTACTCACAAAGTATAGTTACATGTGCTTCTGGCTGCACATTAAAGGACATGTGCCAGCATGGTTTCAGTGTATAATTTTAGGCATCTACAAGTTTACCCTCAAGAGACGGCCTGATATCTCTTTCCATACACTATAGGTGAGTTCTTTTTTTAAAGAGACAGGGCATGAAGCCTTGCTCTTCCTTGTAGTGCTACGCCGCCATGACATGGCCTAAAGACAAGGCATTATCCCTACCCGGGAACCTCATCGTAGTGTCATACTACTGCAGCATGAGGTCACAGCCTATTTGTAGTGCCATTCTACCCAGCATGAAGCCTAAGGCTTCCTTGCGGTGTTACGCCGCAACGACATAGCTTCCAAGGCCGAGGCTTTACCCCTACCCGGGTACCTCATCGTGGTGTCGTGCCACTGTAACATGGGGACACCCTCCACTTTGTAGTATTGTCTACAACTCTTTTATTTCATCATACAGCATTAGGCTACCTGCCTATTTGCGGTGCTATGCCGCTATGGCTTGGCTTGCAAAGCCGAGGTATTACCCCTACCTGGGAACATCATGGTGGAGTCATCCTACTGTAGTATGGAGTTTTACTCCTTGTAGTGCTACGCTACCGTGCTTCCTGTAAAGCACACCAGGCATTCACTCTCCTGAGAACTCATTAAGGCGTTTTAAGCCAACCTTCCCACAGGATCTGTTTTTCGTAGAAAACACATAGTAGACAATAGTGGTTATGGGTCCGTAACCCATCCATGTTCTATAGAACAAGTACCCACTGTTACCGAATAGTTTTCCAGTCAGTGGTCCTCCCTTGAACCAAAAGTTAGATTCCTAGTAGATTTCTCTTTGAACTAATAGCATAAATCTTTATGGTAGGATTACAAAGACACACTATCAGAATGCCTTAAAGCCCATCTTCCCTACTGTGTCTTCGACCAGCTGGCGCTTGAGGCCCTTCGTGAACGGATCTGCCAGGTTCTCCTGACTCCAAACATCTATTACTACAATAACGCCTCTCTTAATGAGATCGTTCAATGCCTTGTGTTTTAATCGCACGGTTCTCTTCTTCCCGTTGAAGAAATAATTTGATACCACCACCGCAGTTGTCTGGTTGTCGCAGTATATCGAAATAGTCGGTATTTTTGTCCCAACCGTTGGAAGATCATACATGAGCTCCTGAAGCCATTCTGCTTCCTCTGCTGCGGTATCTAGTACAAAAAACTCAGATTCCATGGATGACCGCGAGAGCATAGTTTGTTTTTTCGACTTCCATGATATAGCAGCTCCATCCAATGTGAATATGAATCCACATGTGGACCTTTCGCTCTCCATCTCTGAGCACCAACTGGCATCACTGAAGCCTTCTATTACCTGCGGCTCTCCGCTGAAGTGCAATGCATATGTATGAGTTTTCTTGAGATATCTTATAACACGCTTCACAGCTTTCCAGTGCTCAACGCCTGGATTGCTAGTGAAATGACTCATCATTCCTACTGCAAAAGCTATGTCAGGCCTAGTGGCAGTAGTAGCGTACATCAAGTTCCCGATGACGCTAGCATACTCCAATTGTCTGACACTTTCCTTCGAGTTTGGCTCCAGCTTCTGGTCATCTCGGTACGGCATATCAATTATAAGAAGATCATGATACCCGTAGCGAGTGAGCATTTTCTCAACAAAATGAGACTGTGACAGTGCCAATCTAGTGTCTGTCCGGATGATCTTGAGTCCCAAGATAACATCAGCATCCCCCAAGTCCTTCATACTGAACTTTGTCGAGATGAACTTCTTTGTCTCAGTAACACAGCTTATATCCGTGCCTAGGATTAGCATGTCATCCACGTATAGACAAATGATGACTCCTCTTCCGTCAGCAAATTTAGTATAAACACACTTGTCAGTTTCGCTGACCCTGTAGCCGTTTGACCTTAGAACTTTGTCAAACTTTTCATGCCACATTTTGGGAGCTTGATTTAAGCCGTACAAAGATTTCACCAATTTGCAGACTTTGTCTTCTAGGCCTCTGACAACAAATTCTTATAGTTATTGCATATAAATCTCCTCGATCAGCTCGCCATTCAGGAATGCTGTTTTCACATCCATCTGATGTATCACCAACTTGTGTATTGCCGCAAGAGCAATCAACAATCTGATGGTTTTCATCCATGCTACTGGAGCATATGTGTCAAAGTAGTTGATTCTCTACTTTTGAAAAAACCCCTTGGCCACTAGCCTGGCCTTGAACTTGTCAATGGTTCCATCAGGTTTCATCTTCTTCTTGAAGATCCACTTGCATCCGATGGGTTCTGCTTCTTCGGGTAAATCAACTAACACCCATGTGTTATTGGAGGTAATTGAGTCAATTTCGATGTCTATTGCCTCCTTCCAGAAGACAGCATCTCTGGTCTTCATCACCTCATCATAGGTAAGTGGATCTGCTTCCACATGATAGGTGACGAAGTCATCTCCGAAGCTCTTCGGCCTCCTTTCTCGCTTCGTTGACGGCTCAGCGAGTTCTGGTTCAATTATTGTTTCTCCACCAACAACTTCATCTTGGACTACTGGCGCATATGAGATCTCAGTCTTATTTGCACCTGCATTATTCTCTGGAATGTCTAGAAGAATAATATTTTTGTGTCTTGCAAACTTGTCTTCAAAGTATTTAGCATCGCGAGATTTGATGATATGATTTGACTAAATGTCTAGAAATCTTCGGGCATCACTCTTCTCGGCATACCCCAAGAAGATCGCCTTCGTAGTCCTCGTCCCCAGCTTTTGAATTATCAGATCTGGAAGCTTTATATAAGCCAGACACCCCCACACTCGAATGACATTCAAGTTAGGTCTAACTTTGAACCAGAGTTCATGAGGAGTTATGTCAGAAGTTGTATATGGCACTCTATTCAGAATGAATGTGGCCGTTAATGCAGTTTCTCCCTAGTAGCATTTTGGAAGACCTGTAGTTAGCAGCATTTAGTTCATCATTTATGTCAACGTTCGGTTCTTCTTTTCTGCTACTCCGTTAGATTGAGGAGAATACGGAGCAGTAGTCTTGCAGATGATTCCATGTTCTTTGCAGAATGATGCGAATTCATGAGACCGATATTCTTCGTCTCGATCACTTCTCAACCTCTTGAGTTATTGTCCAGTTTGCCGTTCAGCTTCGGCCCTAAACTCTTTGAACTTCTCGAAAGCTTCATCTTTAGACTTCGGTAAGTAGACGAATACGTACTTCGAGAAGTCATTGATGAAGGTTATAAAATACTTCATCCCGGCTTTTGTAGAAAATTATTTAAAGTCACAGATATCGGAGTGCACCAACTCCAGAAGATCTGTGCTTCGATTGATCCGATGAAATAATTTTCTTGTAATCTTCGTCTGAGCACATACTTCATACTTCTCTACCTTACCCTCACATTTGGAGATAAGTTCTAGACTAGACATTTTTGTTTATTCTTTTACAATGAACATGTCCTAGCCTATTATGCCATAACTCAAGAGAATAATCAGAAAAAGCGACTGCATTAATTTTATTAGACTGGTTTACAAGCTGAATTTTAAACATCCCTTCGGTTTGATAAGCCTTTCCGAAGTATGTTCCCTTTTTGGACATCACCATCTGACCAGCATGAATGTCCATCCTCAAGCCTGCATTGCTAAGCAGGCTCACAGAGATTAGGTTCTTGGCAATCACCGGAACATGCTTCACTCCTTGGAGCATCAGAGTGTTCCAGGAAGTGAGTTTCAGCTACACAGTCCCGATCCCCAGAACTTCGGCTTAGGCCTAGTTCGCCATGACCTTTTTCAGACATTCGCTAGTATGTAACAAACCATTCCTTTTTAGAACAGACATGGAACGTCACACTGGTGTCTATTCACCAGTCAGAGTCAGCCCCCACAGTTGTGACCTGAGCGATCATAGCAACAATGTTAGAAACCAAAGAAACCTTACTAGGCTCACCTTTCTCTGATTGTTTAGGCTTGGATCTGCATTCACTTTTGTAGTAGCCTTTCTTGCCATAATTGAAACAAGTCACATGGGACTTGGACTTCCGATGCTTGAACGAAGGACCCTTCACTTTCATATTAGTGGAGTCCTTCTTTTTGTGATGAGAAGCCGCATGCTTCCTTTTGGACTCTCTTGTCTGCACCAGATTGGTCTTAGCCAATTATTTGGACAGAGTGTCCATCTTCTGTTGAGAATGCATCTCGTCCTCAACATGGATCTCTTGTAGGAGATCTTCTAAGCTAATGTCCAGCTTCTTCCGATGCATTCTTGCATAGAAAGTACTCAATCCAACAGGAAGTTTCGAGACGATCCCTCCAACGACAAACTTGTCGACGAGGGACATTTTCTCGTCTTCTGGAGCAACTTTAAGACCTCTTTCACCTGAGGCAGCATTGCCTTCTCATCTCCGAAGAGCCACTTACGGTACTTCTCGACGATGAAGATTTTTGAGCTGTTGTCGTCGTCTTTATACGGCTTTCCCAAGGACTCCCAGATGTCCCTGGCAGAAGTTTGCTTGGAGTATGACTCTGCCAGGGAGTCCTCCATTGCATTCAGAATCAATAGCCTATAGAGACTATTATCCCTTCTCCATTTGGTCAGCTTGACTTGTACAGCAGCAATGGCAACTACTGTCCACCTTCTGGAATTGTCGGTCCTTCTGGAATCGTTGGTTCAGCCTCAATCAACACATGATCGACGTCCACTAGTTGAAGATTGAAGATGATTTTTCTCTTCGACCAAATTTGAAAGTGTTCTCCGTCGAACTTCTCCAGTTTGTTAAAGCTGGTATCGTGGAGAGAGGCACGAGAGTTTTCTATCTTCTGATCTAGTTTTGAGATTGTTAGTCCCCGAGCGTAAAGTCAGAAGTAAACTCTTGTGACATGATTGCAGCACTTCAAAGGAAGGTGCAAAACAGAAATCCAAGAAGGACTCTGTAAACGAAAAATCTAAAAATATTTTCCGTTAAAGGCAGCATACGAATAGTCTAAAAAGACTTTCATAAATTCAACAATAATGGAAAAGCCTGCTGGGGTGTCAAGAACACCAGTGTTCAAAGCTAGATCCGCCCTCACGGTCAGCTTCCAGGAACCAGCAAGTTCAAAAGAACTCTGGAACGCTCTGTTGATCTGCTCAAGGACGGACTGCTTGGAAAGACAAGGAAGAAAAATTGGTGGCGCGAGGAGCAACAGGGGGCGCTGGAACACGAATGGGTCGAGGAACTCTCTCTGCTCACGTATAGAATTTTTCGTTTGAAAAGAATAAAGTCATCTTTTTTCTGAGGAAAGAGAGGCCCTATATGTAACACCCAGTTTTCTAAAATGAGGGTAATTTTGAAATTTTGTAATTATAATTATTTAATAATGATATTTAAATCATATTGTAATTTTTGATAATTTTTAATCAATTTAAAACTATTTAAAATATTGAATTGTGATTTTGATGGTTAACTAGTTAAACCCTAGAATTGCTAAGCTTAGAGACTACCCATGACCATGGGAGCCTAGTCATATGATTAGGATGACTAATTACAACTTTTTAGCTGAAGGATATTTTGGTCATTTTGACAATTTTGTGGAATTGTAAATTGTATTAATTAAACATGTGCTAATTGTTAGGTTGAGACTTGACCTAGAAACTTAGCCTAATCTAGATTAGCCTTGAGTTTAGAACCTTGATTAGGTTAACCTAGTAATGAAAAGGATTATTAATATCTAGATATTCTAAGTAGGATATTTTCTCTTAGGATATTTGTGAAAAAGAAAGCTTTTTGACAAGTTGAACCAATAGGAAGGCCTAGAATTGGGTGGACAACTCCTAACCACTCATCTAGACCTAAAACTTAACCCTAAATCATCTAATGGTATCCACCATAGGATCCCCCCCACTCCTATAAGTATGCTCCTATGTTGTTCATGCCTATTTTTAAATACCTAGAAAACCCCTAATTGTTCCTCCCCAAAATTCTTCCCCTAATATCCAAATTAAGTCCAATTTGATCCTAATCAATTGCATCATCATCCCCATAGTAGAGGGTACTAAGGGGGGCTAGTTAGCAAGGTTTGAAAGCGAATTGACCATTCAATTGGAGAAGAACACCTTCCCCTTGTTCATTTTTTTCATTGAGGTTTCACCCTCGATAGGTAATTGCCCTAAAACCTATTTAAATTTCAGTTTCTTTCCATAGATGCATTCATTGAGGGTTCCCCTTGTGTAGCCTAAGTTTGGTAGAAATTCGTGTCAATTTCGTGTTTATATCGGACACGTATCGGTATTTTTGAACTTGTGTTCGATGAAATGTCACATAGAAAATTATTATGGTAATTTTCAAAACTAAATACATGGTTATGAAGACTAACATGTGTATAACCTAACCCTAATTGACTGAGTCAAATTCTGTGTTATTTCGTGTCGAAATTGGACACGCACACACGCAGTACGAGCCCGTACACTGTGTCCTGCTACCCGGGTCCTAGTTCTCCCTAGACACGGCGTTTCGACACACAAAACTTGGTGTGTACCTTGGGGCAGTGACTGACAGGTCACCCGCCAAGTCTCGTACGACCCCGTGTCGTGTCGGACATGAAAACATGCATACACTAATTTTATACGCACTGTGCACACACGAGAAATACGCACTGACACGTACTTCGTGTCGTGTCCTGTCACCACGAGGACACGATTCAGGGTGATGTATGTGTATCCCTAGTGCTGGGCTACGTGTAGACACGAGCACGAGACGTGTCGTGGCTCGTGTCGTGTCCTCTTCGCACATATTTGGAATTTAAACTTGGTTTTCGAAATCAATTTTGAGTTGCAAATGTCGGGTTTCATAAAACTCGAATACCATGTTCAGTTCTTAGTTTTTAGAATTTAAACGATATTTAAATGTTAATCTATGTAAATTAAGGTTCATTTGATAATGTGTAAACGTAAATACATGTCAGGGATTTAGTTTACATAACTGTATTTTGAAACTAAGTTTTAGGATTCAAATAGATTTTTGTTGATTGTAATTGGGTTGATAGGTTCATGTGTAACCTGAGCTTGAATGGGTTCAAATGTAAAAACTGAGATTAACGCCTTATGAAAAACCTGAGATTTATGATTTTCAAAACCT
This sequence comes from Iris pallida, assembly GCA_029216955.1. Taxonomy (NCBI): domain Eukaryota; kingdom Viridiplantae; phylum Streptophyta; class Magnoliopsida; order Asparagales; family Iridaceae; genus Iris; species Iris pallida. The sequence continues at coordinate 4,827,271 of JANAVB010014200.1, forward strand.
GTGTAGTTGACTGGGGATTAAATTGAGATGGGTATATTTTGATTTTGATAACTGAGAACCTAATGTTAACTGAGAATTGAATGAAAACATAAGTTTTGTTTGTAGATAACTGAGAATATGAGTTAGTTCAAACTGTAAATTGATTTTTGGAATTTAATTATTTAAATTCAATTGTACATATTATATATGTATGATAAGATGTGTAGGTAACTGGGATTTAAATAGTTGAAATTGTTTTCAAATTTTATTATTTAGATAACTGGACACATAGAGTGATAACTGAGAAATTCCCTGAAAACTGAAACCATTGACAACTAAAAACCTGAAAATTAGCAAATGAGGAAAACCTGAGAACTCAATGAATGAACTGCGATTCCCATTATGGAAAACCTGAGATATATGATAGTTAGTTTGGAATTGACATGGAAACTGAAATGTAAATCTGAGGATTCAATCAACTGTTAACTGAGTTATGTTTACATTAAATTCCTGAGATTTTATTACATTGATATGCATTAATTTACACATTTTCCTATTACACTGTTAAACCCAACTGTCAACTGGTTTCCTATTCCACTAAACAGTAAACACACACACTGCCACACTATCCACATTGCACTGTCTAAATTTCTGAGAACCTAAGGCATTCCTACACTCACACATTAACCCATATTACACTCTCACATCACACATAAACTGTGAACACATAGACCCTTCCCAATATCACAGACATTTGGTACACCAACACTCACAGATACACATGTGCCTCTCTCTATATCACTATATATATATATATATATATATATATATATATATATATATATATATATATATATATATATATATACAAATATGTTAACTATAAGTTCTACCTTACCTAATGCTACAAAATGTCTATACACACACACACAACCTATATATATATACTCTATATATATATGGTTTATATATGTGAATGTTAATATAAATTTGATACTATACGAGATTACTTGGTTGTGTGTGCCTAGCTAGTTAGATGTGATGCTAGACTATGGTTTAGTTTTGTGTGTAGTGTAGAAGTTGCCTAGGCTATGTGTTGTATAACTAGAATTGACTTGTTAAACCTAGAATTGACTTACTAAGCGTAGATTAGACTAACTTAGACTAGTTGACCAAGACTGACCAAACCCTAACTAGTTGACCTAATTTGACTAAAGTTGACTTTGGTCTAGACTGACCTAGAAATCATGTAGATGCATTGTACACTTCATTTATAACTCTCTTGTATACATCATGACTTGTCTTGCTCTAAATAGGACTCAGATACCTCGTTTCGGACATTGTATTCTCACAGACATTCAGATCGTAGGCGAGTACATTCTCTGATCGTTTTATCCTTGTTACGACTTATATTCTTATTCTAGATTACTTTACTTGATGCTGACACTTGTTATCATGGATTAGTACTATATGGATGTTTCATGCGATGGTATCCCCTTGTAGGATACATTGGGTATTTCGTATTCGTGTACTTTATCATGGGCATTGTATACTCCTTGTGTTCGTGTTATTCGTGTGCAAATCGTGTGAAATCGTGTACTCTCATGTGCCCATATGATCATCTTGTACAACTATACTTTGTGTGCAATAACATAACTTAACTGGATCCTTGTGTATTGATTGGGGAGGGTGAGTAGGAAATGGTTATGCGATCAATTCCCTATTGTATAAGACATTGTATATGTCCATTGTACCCTCGTGTATAATGGAGTCCCATTTTATTGTATAAACTAACCTGTTTACATAACCATATTGTGCTCTAAATTACTAGTCACTTACAGTTCTTACTTATCATGTATATATTTCCAGTTTACAAATATCTCTTATTTTCGTGTATATCTTCTTATAGTTCATGTATCTTACTCTTTTGCATGCTTTATATTTTCTGCCATGATATGAACTGCGTGAGATGTACTGTGCTCGCTCATGTCCTGACTGGACCTGTTGAAAATATTATAGATGATACCGAGGACTTCTATCCAACCTACTATGTAGCCCATCTAGACGACACCTATGAGTTGGACCCACAGGTGGATCCAGCTCTAGCTGAGGACGTCATCCCTACTGCTTAGACTAGATTAGCTAGGATTTATCTTATTTTTTATATGTCATTTGTATTGACTTTAGAGTTGTATTTTTTTCTGGATGTTGTGTCGTTAGACACTTAGATTTTTCTTCTGTTTATAAGTTCTCTTTGAGATTTCATATTTATCATATCGTGCTGTTTCCATCCCTAGATTTGTGGTTGAGTTGTACCTTCTGTGATTTGTCCTCCATTCGGAGAGTATATCATATTGTATTTAGTTTTTGATAGTGACCTAGGACAGCATCCTACCGTCGACACTGCGGCGTAGGCTGGACGTACCCACTTCTCGTACTCCTACACCGGGTGCGGGTCGTGACATATTTTTAGTGGTGGCCCATGTTGGTCGAGTTTATGTAGTGGTATTCTAACTAGAGTATCACTACAGCCTACGATAGGATTGAGAGATAGACTTTAACGGAGAGGTACTCAATCACAGTTAGGAAAATTCAGCTTCAATTCATGCCATCTACATATCTTACTGATTTGCCTTCTTTGAAATAAATTGTCCTTCTTTGATTATATCGATTCCTGCTTAGTATTGACTTTCTTGTTCGATCTGTCTTCAGGATGGTGGAGACACGATCATATCGCTCTGGTGCAGCAGCCGCTGGAGAGGGGTCTGCCACCTCTTGTCCAGTGCAGCAGGATGCTGGGACTGTAGCACCTTCTGTTCCTGATCAGACATGAACGACTACAGCTATTGGGGGTATGCCTCCACCTGTTCGAAGGATAAAACCAGTCATTCCAGAGATGCTCCAGCAGCAGCAGCCACCTTCCGGATCAGTTGACGCGGGACAATTGTTCGTTTTCCTCCAGATGATGATGGAGTCTCAGCGACAGTAGATCACCCATTTCCAGCAGGGCATAGAGAATGCCCATCAGCTTACCCTGACGACTGTGGAGAGAGTTATTGCGCAGCCCCAGGCAGGCCAGATTCAGCAGTATCAGCCAAAGACACCAGGGATCCAGGACTTCCAGAAGATGCGTCCGTGGGACTTCCGCGGCACAGAGGGGATCTTATATGTCGATGACTGGATCGAGCATATCGAGGAGATATTTCGGCTAGCGGAGATACCAGCCCGACTTCAGATCGAGGCGGCAGGCAGCCAGATGCAGGACCTGGCCCGCACTTGGTATCAGACGGACCCTAGAATGGGGACCGAGGGACAGACTTGGTCAGCCTTCAAGAAGCTGTTCAAGGAGAATTTTTTCTCTGACACAGCTCTTGGCGCCTTGGAGACGCAGTTTGAGAGCCTAGTTCAGGGCAGTCGTACTGTTGAGGAGTACGCAGGGGAGTTCTGTCGTCTGGGCAGATTTGTTGAGGGACTCAGTGAGACAGCGAAGGCTCAGAGGTTCTAGAAAGGATTAGTCAAGAAAGTCAATTCCTTAACCAAGAGTGACAGGCGTGCCACTTTTGAGAAGATTCTGCTGGGTGCCCTAGCAGCAGAGGATGATCTTGAGCTGAAGCTCAAGAGGGGACGAGACGCTCATGGAGCGAGTGGCAGTGCAGGCCCGGCCAAGAGGCCTCACATATAGTTTCATCAGCAACAGCAGAGGCCTGTTCAGCAGCAGTTTTAGGATCAGGGACGTACCTATTTCTAGGCACCCAGACAGCGGCTGGACATTATGTGCAACTTCTGCAAGAAGGCAGGTCATTGGTGGAACGACTGCAGGAAGAGGCTGGGTACGTGTTTACTTTGTGGTTCAGCAGAACATTAGTGTAGGGAGTGTCCCAAAAACCCGACACTATTAGCTCAGACAGTAGCAGGAGCTAGGGCTCCAGCAGGACAGCAGAGGGCTGTCCATCATCAGCAGCATGCCAGAGGAGGAGGCCAGCAGGGGCGAGCTTTCGCCATGACAGTCGAGGATGCACAGGCAGTAGGAGGGATGCTTGCAGGTTCTGTTCTTTTTCGATTCCATTCCTACCCTTGCTTCATTTTAACTATCTTGAAATTTGATTACATCTGTTCCTTATTTCTTTTGATAAGTTGATCTAGTGTTTCATTATTATTTAATTTTCTTCTGAGATAAGTCGTATGGGCTAGGTCGCCTCAGTTATGGGATCTAGTATCTTCTATAGTCATGTTAGCTAGTATAGTGAGGATATATAGTCTGGTTTTAGATGTATTTCTCGGGTGTGAAAATTTAAGGTTTTCGCGGCCAAGCATACGGCAATGCGAAAATTTTAAATACCATGATTCTAGAGGTATGTACCTTAGCCGAGGACTCTCTAATTATCGTAGCCTTACTCACTAGCATGACAAAGATTTTGATTATCATAATTTTGGACAGACGCGTATGATTATCGAACGTGTGATTTTGAGACTATAATTGTTGGGGTAGTTGACATAGAAGGAGTACGACCATCTTAATTTCGAGGACGAAATTCTTCTAAGGGGAGTAGACTTGTAACATCCAGTTTTCTAAAATAAGGGTAATTTTGAAATTTTATAATTATAATCATTTAATAATGATATTTAAATTATATTGTGATTTTTGGTGATTTTTAATCAATTTAAAAATATTTAAAATATTGAATTGTGATTTTGATGGTTAACTAATTAAACCCAAGAATTACTAAGCTTAGAGACTACCCATGACCATGGGAGCCTAGTCATGTGATTAGAATGACTAATTACAACTTTTTAGCCTAAGGGTATTTTGGTCATTTTGACAATTTTATGGAATTGTAAATTGTATTAATTTAATATGTGCTAATTGTTAGGTTGAGACTTGACCTAGAAACGTAGCCTAATCTAGATTAGCCTTGAGTTTAGAACCTTGATTAGGTTAACCTAGTAATGACAAGGATTATTAATATCTAGATATTCTAAGTAGGATATTTTCTCTTAGGATATTTGTGAAAAAGAAAGCTTTATGACAAGTTGAACCAATAGGAAGGCCTAGAATTGGATGGACAACTCCTAGCCACTCATCTAGACCTAAAATCTAACCCTAAATCATCTAATGGCAGCCACCATAGGATCCCCCCACTCATATGAGTATGCTCATATGTTGTTCTTGCCTATTTTTAAATACCTAAAAAAAGCCCTAATTGTTCCTCCCCAAAATTATTCCCCTAATATCCAAATTAAGTCCAATTTGATCCTAATCAATTGCATCATCATCCCCCATAGTAGAGGGTGCTAAAGGGGGGCTAGTTAGCAAGGTTTCGAAGCGAATTGACCATTCAATTGGAGAAGAACACCTTCCCCTTGTTCATTTTTTCATTGAGGTTTCACCCTCGATAGGTAATTGTCCTAAAACCTATTTAAATTTCAGTTTCTTTCCATAGATGCATTCATTTAGGGTTCTCCTAGGTGTAGCCTAAGTTTGGTAGGAATTCGTGTCCATTTCATGTCCGTATCGGACACGTATCGGTGTTTTTGAACTTGTGTTCGATAAAATTCTGCATAGGAAATTATTTTGGTAATTTTCAAAACTAAATACATGGTTGTGTAGCCTAACATGTGTATAACCTAACCCTAATCGACTGAGTCGAATTCTGTGTCATTTCGTGTCAAAATTGGACACGCACACAAGTAGCACGAGCCCGTGCACTGTGTCCTGCTACCCGTGTCCTAGTTCTCTTTGGACACGGCGTTTCGACACATGAAACTTGGTGTGTACCTTGGGGCAGTGACTGACAGGTCACCCTCCAAGTCTCGTACGACCCCGTGTCGTGTCAGACACGAAAACACGTGTGCACTGATTTTACACGCACTAAACATGCGTGAGAAATCCGCACTGACACGCACTTCGTGTCGTGTCCTGTCACCACGAGGACACGATTCAGGGTGATGTATGTGTAGCCCTAGTGCTGGGCTACGTGTAGACACGAGCACGAGACATGTCGTGGCTCCTATCGTATCCACGAGGCCGTATCCTCACTACACGAGACAGTCTTCACTGACTGTTTTGAACTGAGTTCGAATTTTGTTAGGACATCTCTTGTCCAACTTTGTTGACACGAGAACAACCCTTTAACACACGTGTATAACCCCTCTGTGCACATTATTTGGTATTTAAACTTGGTTTTCGAAATCAATTTTGAGTTGCAAATGTTGGGTTTCATAAAACTCTGATACCATATTCAGTTCTTAGTTTTCAGAATTTAAACGATATTTAAATGTTAATCTATGTAAATTAATGTTCATTTGATAATGTGTAAACGTAAATACATGTCAGGGATTTAGTTTACATAATTGGATTTTGAAACTAAGTTTTAGGATTCAAATGAGTTTTTGTTGATTGTAATTGGGTTGATAGGTTCATGTGTAACCTGAGCTTGAATGGGTTCAAATATAAAAACTGAGATTAACTCCTTATGAAAAACCTGAGATTTATGATTTTCAAAACCTGTGTAGTTGACTAGGGATTAAATTGAGATGGGTATATTTTGATTTTGATAACTAATAACCTAATGTTAACTGTGAATTGAATGAAAACATGAGTTTTGTTTGTAGATAACTGAGAATATGAGTTAGTTCAAACTGTAAACTGATTTCTGGAATTTAATTATTTAAATGCAATTTGTACATATTATAAATGCACTGATAAGATGTGTTGGTAACTGGGATTTAAATGGTTGAAATTGTTTTCAAATTTTATTATTTAGAAAACTGGACACATAGAGTGATAACTGAGAAATTTCCTGAAAACTGAAACCATTGACAACTAAAAACCTAAAAATTAGCAAATGAGAAAAATCTGAGAACTCAATGAATGAACTGCGATTCCCATTATGGAAAACCTGAGATATATGATAGTTAGTTAGGAATTGATATGGAAACTGAAATGTAAATCTGAGGATTCAATCAACTGTTAACTGAGTTATGTTTACATTGAATACCTGAGATTTTATTACATTAATATGCATTAATTTACACATTTTTCTATTAAACTGTTAAACCCAACTGTCAACTGGTTTCCTATTTCACTAAACAGTAAACACACACACTGCCACACTATCCACATTGCACTGTCTAAATTTCTGAGAACCTAAGGCATTCCTACGCTCACACATTAACCCATATTACACTCTCATATCACACATAAACTGTGAACACATAGACCCTTCCCAATATCACACATATTTGGTACACCAACACTCACACATACACATGTGCCTCTCTCTCTCTATATCACCACACATACACATGTGCCTCTCTCTCTATATCAATATGCTTAATATAATATTATGGCCTATATGTATGTATGGATGTATACAAATATGTTAACTAGAAGTTCTACCTTACCTAATGCTACAAAATGTCTATACACACACACACACACAACCTATATATATATATACTTTATATATATATGGTTTATATATGTGATGTTAATATAAAAGTGATACTAGACTAGATTACTTGGTTGTGTATGCCTAGCTAGTTAGATGTGATGCTAGACTATGGTTTAGTTTTGTGTGTAGTGTAGAAGTTGCCTAGGCTATGTATTGTATAACTAGAATTGACTTGTTAAACCTAGAATTGACTTACTAAGTCTAGATTAGACTAACTTAGACTAGTTGACCAAGATTGACTAAATCCTAACTAGTTGACCTAATTTGACTAGAGTTGACTTTGGTCCAGACTGACCTAGAAATCATGTAGATGTATTGTACACTTCATTTATAACCCCCTTGTATACATCATGACTTGTCTTGCTCTAAATAGGACTCAGATACCTCATTTCGGACAGTGTATTCTTACAAACATTCAGATCGCAGGCGAGTACATTCTCTTATCGTTTCATACTTGTCACGACTTATATTCTTTCTCTAGATTACTTTACTTGATGCTGACACTTGTTATCACGGATTAGTAATATATGAATCTTTCATGCGATGTTATCCCCTTATAGGATACATCGGGTATTTCGTGTTCGTATACTTTATCATGGACATTGTATACTCCTTGTGTTCATGTTATTCGTGTGCAAATCGTGTGAAATCCTGTACTCTCATGTGCCCATATGATCATTTTGTACAACTATACTTCGTGTGCAATAACATAACTTGACTGGATCCTTGTGTATTGATTGGGAAGGGTGAGTAGGAAATGGTTATGCGATCAATTCTCTATTGTATAAGACATTGTATATGTCTATTGTACCCTCGTATATAATGGAGTCCCATTTTATTGTATAACCTAACCTGTTTACATAACCATATTGTGCTCTAAATTACTAGTCACTTACAGTTCTTACTTATCATGTATATATTTCCAGTTTACAAATATCTCTTATTTTCGTGTACATCTTCTTATAGTTCATGTATCTTACTGTCACCCTCACTTTTCCCAGTTAGGAGTAAAATGGTAATTTTCCATTTTATAATATTTTGGAAATTTTATTTCATGAATGTTATTATTTAATTATATTAAGAGTTGGGTTCGAATTTTATCGCATTCCGAGTTAATTCGGGACCCCGGTGAATTTCGACTTGAGTTGTATTTAGCCTGTTAATTAGACATGGCCCACCCAAACTAACTTTTTAGGTTTAGGAGTTTGGACTAGTTCTCCCATGAGTAATTAAGTTTAATTATGATTTTTATTTATTTTTAGCAACTTCCAAAACCTAATTTGGATTTAATTGGCATATAAGCTAGTGTACGGGCAAACTTGTAAATACAAGTGCCCCTACCAAGACCACCATGGCCGGCCCCTATAGGCACACCACCCCCTCCATCTCTTTTACTTCATCACCAAGTAAAACACTCTCTCTCTTCATTTCTTTCTTCCAACTTCTTCTTCTTCCTCCAAATCTTCATTTAGGTATGATTTTTAAACCCTTATTAATTCCTCCTTTTGCATTTTTCCTTCACATAAATTAGAGAGGGGATCATTCTCTACAAGTTGACGATAGCCCTTGTAGGTTCCCTTAAAATATAGGTTAAGGATTTATTATGGTTTAATCCTTTTTGAGAGTGATATATATATATATATATATATATATATATATATATATATATATATATATATATATATATATATATATATATATATATATATATATATATATATATATTGTATACGTATGTATCAATGCTTAGAGTTGTGTATTAGAACTTATAGTTGTGCAATATAGCCTTAGAGTTGTGCATGAGAGCCTCGCAGTTGTGCAGGAATGTCTTAGAAGTGTGCAGAATGCTATTCAGGAAGAACTGTGCAGTAGAGCCTTAAAGGTGAGCAGAGGAGCCTTAAAGGTGAGCAGAAATGCCTTAAAGGTGAGCAGAGGAGCCTTAAAGGTGTGCAGGTTGTCCCAGTGTGCTAAAATCCGAGAAATTGGAGTGTGTGTGTGTTTATATTTATAGATAGATATGTGAGTGTTGTGTGTATACATTCATAGATGTATAATAAATGGTTATATATATATATATATATATATATATATATATATATATATATATATATATATATATATATATATATATATATATATATATATATATATATATATATAGATATATATAGAGGGATATATATATATATATACAAAAAAAAAATATATATATATATATACATATATATACCCTATTATTAGCTCTATATAACCCTAATAAAATCTACTAGAATAACCCCCAAAACTTGTCCCAAGAGAGGGTGAAAGTGTAGGTTGAGTGAGTGAGTTAAGGGTTAAGTAGGATTTTGGTTGAGGGGTGAAATTGAGTTCCGTAATTCGGAACGCGTCGAAACTTGGAGGGGAGTTAGATAATGTGATTTAGATTTTGTGGGTAGGCTTCGGAGTTAGAATCGGGGTTGCGTGTGGGCTTGGGGAGACGGTATCGCACCGCACAATCCCGTATCTTGAAATATTCAAGATAACGGGTAAACGGGCGATACGGACCGTAAGGTGGACTGGATGTCCACTTACCCTAGAAAACTTGGTAGGTAATGATTGTATAGATTAGTACCCTACTACCCTAGGAAGCACGGAGTGGAATTCCCAAGGGAAAGCCGCTTGGCGTCAAGTTAGAACGGTTTAAGGATAAATGTTAAGGGGTAATCGGGTAATTTCGAGATACGGAGTTCGGGTAGTCGGATTGACTTGAAACTTGGGTGGCAGGTTGGGTACACCCTACGAATGTCATATTTGAGCCGATTTTGGCTCGGTTGACCCAGAGTTGACTTTTTACCCAAAAGTCAACCGTGAGTCAACACTTTGTCTAGATTTGACCAAATCCAAACCAGAGTTGACCAGTTGACCAAAAGTCAACTATTGGTCAACATTTGACCAGTTGGACCTAGGGTTGACCTAGAGTTGACCAGAGTTGACCAGTTGACCAAAAGTCAACTGTAGGCTAACTCTTGACCCCGTTTGACTTTTTTCGACTTGTTTTGACCTGTGATGACTGGTATGACCTAGAGTTGACTTGGTCTGACTTAGATTGACTTGATATAACTTGATTTGACCTAGATTGACTTGACAGGACTTAGTGTGACTCAGTGAGACCTAGTTTGACCTAGATTGCATATCATTCATTGTGAATCATTCTTAAACTTGTTTAAACCTAAATTAACATACAATATCTCATCTTTAGGTTTCTAATTTCCGCTCTGAGCACTGATATACCCTATAGCTCAGGACAGCAGGCGAGTACATTCACTGATAGTTTTCATTGTCTTGATATCTGCTATATCCGATTCAGTCGTAGTGTCTTACTTGATTCTCAGACACAATAGTTCACGGACTAGTATTATCGAATTTCTGTCATGAGATGTCATTCCTAGGTTTCTTGGGATACTGGTACTTGCTCGATCTTGTTCTTGTACTTGTATTGACACCGATTCCTGAGAAGGAGTAGCTACCTTCTTATGGAATCTCGTGCCATGACGTGCTATGTCCGGATCCGTATACTACTCAGGGAAATGGGGAATATTATAGATAGTGTGATCAATGCCCCCTTGAGTTACTCCTTGCACCATAGCCATACCGTCACATCACGATGGGTATAGCCTGACCTGTGTTACTTCTCGCTCCATAGCTTACCATCCCGGCCGGGCCGAGTCCACGTACTTATAGCCGGTCGGCTGGAAGCCTGATTCTTGACCCATACCGATCACATTAGGCTATAATATTTGAGGCACATTTTATAGTTACTTTTCTTATCATATATCCTGTTCTGTTCTATATTCAGTACTTTTCACCATGCATGATATACAGTACTCACATGTTCTACATGTCTTTACATTGTACCTTGATTTGAGACTAAGTTCTGCTCGGGAGAAGGGTTACAACCCCGGTCTTTGTTTGGTTTAAGGGTTGTAACTCGGCTTCCGAACGGTTCCCAAGTCGCCTATATCTTTGTCTTGTATTTCATTATACTGTCTCTTATAGAATTTGTCAATTCACATAGAACTGCCGTTAGTGCTTGTACTTGCTCATTTTCCTGACAGGATACTGTTATGATATATTACAGATGACTCTGAGGCAGACTGCTCAACCTATTATGGGCTCGAGTCAGATGGAGTAGCTTTGGACCGTGGCCTTATAATAGAGCCACTAGACTTTGTACTTCCAGAGTAGTGTAGATTAGCTAGGTTTGACTGGACTGTGATCCAGCTAGCTTTATCAGACTTTAACTTTCTATGTTATATTTTGATACCCCGTGATGTTGTATATATCTGGGCTTGTATTAGACTGTGGACTTATTACTCTTTCATCTATCATATGTCTTTCCTTCTGAGCTATCTACCTTAGTTTTATTCTGTGATTGAGACTGTATTATTATGTCACCTCCATTCGGAGAGTATATACTGTACAGGTACCTTTATACTGTTTAGTGTAGTTCTGTAGACAACCTAGACAGCGTTCTACCGCCGATGCTGCGACGTAGGCTGGACGTATCCACGTGCTCGTGCCCCTCATAAGGGTGCGGGTCGTGACACATTTTTGTGGTAGCCCACGCAGGTCCAGTGTCGCAATTAGTGCAATCTCGTAATGGTGCTCGACTTAGAGTACTAATTACGAGCCTGCGACTAGGACATAGGATCTAGAACATGATAGGAGTTACTCAATCACATTTTAGGAAAATTCTGATCTTTTGATTACCATGACAACTCTTCTTGCATTTGAATTCAATTGTCCTCCTTTGATAATATCTTATCTTGTGCCATATTGATCTCCTTGTTTCAATTCATCTCCAGGATGACGAAGACGCATCCGCAGGCCTCTGGAACGAGTAGCTTGCCCAAGAGATCTGACCCGGTCAAGGAGGAGGTTCACGAGACTGCCCCCAGTGATTCTACTATTCCGGAGACCCCGGCAGTTGCACAGGAAGGTCTACCACCTCCACCCCAGAGGGTTTCAGTCGTCGTTCCGGAGATGCTGCCGCCACCACCACCGATACCGACGGATACACATCATATGTTCCTTCTTCTTCAGCAGATGATGGAGACACTGCGGACCCAGGCAGAGGCATCGCAGCGCCAGTCGGAGGCATCACACCGTCAGATCGAGATGCTGAGGCAGAGTATGGAGAACTCGCATCAGCTTGTACTGGCAGCAGTGGAGAGAGTGGCACCGGGTACGGTGCAGGGCCCTACTGGCCAACAGCCGTACCAGCAGTAGTCCAGGCCAGGGACAGTATTAGACTTTAGGAAGATGAGCTCCAGGGACTTCACAGGCACGGAGGGCATCCTTTATGCAGACGAATGGCTAGAGGATGTACAACGGAGCATGGAGCTGGCAGAGCTTCCTAGAGCACTTTGGGTTTCGGCCGCAGCCGGCCGATTCTTCGATATTGCGCTGACATGGTACCGCACGGATCCTCGTACGTCGATGAGAGGGCTGACTTGGGAGAACTTCCGGAGGCTCTTCAAGGAGAAGTTCTTCCCGGACGTGGCTCTTACAGCATTGGAGGGCCAGTTCGTGGGTCTAGTACAGGGGAACTCGTCGGTGGACGAGTATGCAGCTGAGTTCTTCCGCCTTAGCAGGTTTGCTCCCGATATGATCCAGGATGAGGGGCAGAAGGCTCGTAAGTTTCCCAGGAGACTTATTCATGCAGTGCACACACGCACCTCGGGTCGTCGTGATGCGACGTTCGATCAGATATTGATGGACACACAGATTGCAGAGGAGGACTTTGGCCTCCAGCCGAAGAGGGACAGTGATACCTTAGGGGCTAGTTCTAGTGCAGGGCCAGCCAAGCGCCCTCACATACAGCAGAGGCCAATTCAGCAGCCGCTTCAGGGCTAGGGACATGTACTTCACCAGCAGGCACCCAGGCAGCAACAACACCCTATATGTAACTTCTGTAAGAAACAAGGTCACGGATGGGACGACTGCAGGAAGAGGCAGGGCCTGTGTTTGCTTTGTGGTTCAGCAGAGCATCAGTTGAGGGAGTGTCCCAAGAACTTGGCACGATTGGCTCAGGCAGCAGCAGGAGCTAGGGCTCCGACAGGGCAGCAGACGGGACCACCGTTGCAGACTCAGCAGCAGAGGTTTGTCCAGCATCAGCAGCAGGCTAGAGGAGGCCAGCAGGGGCGAGCTTTCGCCATGACAGTTGAGCCCACTCAGGCAGTAGCAGAGCAGATAGCAGGTTCCAATCTTTCGATCTCATTTCCGCATTTGCTTCCTTATAACTGTCTTGGAATTTCGATTCTATTTGTTCCTTGTAGTTGATAAATTTTGTTCGGATATTTCATTATGAGTTATTTTTCTTCTGAGATAAGTCGTATGGGCTAGGTCGCCTCGATTATGAGATTTTAAATACTCTAGGGTCATGCTAGCAGGCATAGTGAGGACATATAGTCGGATTATGGTCGTATTTCTCGGGTGTGGAAATTTAAGGTTTTTGCGGCCAGGCATGCGGCGATGCGAAAATTTTAAATACCATAATTCTAGAGGTATGTACCTTAGTCAAGGACTCTGTGATTATCGTAGCCTTGCTCACTAGCTTGACGGAGATTCTAAGTATCATGATTCTGGATAGACGCATATGATTATCGGACTGTGTGTTTGAGACTGTGATTGTTGGGGTATTTGACCTAGAAGGAGTATGACCATTCTAATTTCGATGACGAAATTTTTTTAAGGTGGATAGACTTGTCACCCTCACTTTTCCCAGTTAGGGGTAAAATGGTAATTTTCCATTTTATAATATTTTGGAAATTTTATTTCATGAATGTTATTATTTAATTATATTAGGAGTCGGGTTCGAATTTCATCGCATTCCGAGTTAATTCGGGACCCCGGTGAATTTCGACTTGAGTTGTATTTAGCCTGTTAATTAGACATGGCCCACCCAAACTAACTTTTTAGGTTTAGGAGTTTGGACTAGTTCCCCCATGAGTAATTAAGTTTAATTATGATTTTTATTTATTTTTAGCAACTTCCAAAACCTAATTTGGATTTAATTGGCATATAAGCTAGTGTAGGGGCAAACTTGTAAATACAAGTGCCCCTACCAAGACCACCATGGCCGGCCCCTATAGGCACACCACCCCCTCCATCTCTTTTACTTCATCACCAAGTAAAACACTCTCTCTTCATTTCTTTCTTCCAACTTCTTCTTCTTCCTCCAAATCTTCATTAAGGTATGATTTTTAAACCCTTATTAACTCCTCCTTTTGCATTTTTCCTTCACATAAATTAGAGAGGGGATCATTCTCTACAAGTTGACCATAGCCCTTGTAGGTTCCCTTAAAATATAGGTTAAGGATTTATTATGGTCTAATCCTTTTTGAGAGTGATATATATATATATATATATATATATATATATATATATATATATATATATATATATATATATATATATTGTATACGTATGTATCAATGCTTAGAGTTGTGTATTAGAACTTATAGTTGTGCAATAGAGCCTTAGAGTTGTGCATGAGAGCCTCGTAGTTGTGCAGGAATGCCTTAGAAGTGTGCAGAATGCTATTCAGGAAGAACTGTGCAGTAGAGCCTTAAAGGTTTGCAGAGGAGCCTTAAAGGTGAGCAGAAGTGCCTTAAAGGTGAGCAGAGGAGCCTTAAAGGTGTGCAGGTTGTCCCAGTGTGCTAAAATCCGAGAAATTGGAGTGTGTGTGTGTGTGTTTATATTTATAGATAGATATGTGAGTGTTGTGTGTATACATTCATAGATGTATAATAGATGGTTAGATAGATATATATATATATATATATATATATATATATATATATCTATAGATAGATATAGATATATATAGAGGGATATATATATATACATATATATACTCTATTATTAGCTCTATATAACCCTAATAAAACCTACTAGAATAACCCCCAAAACTTGTCCCAAGAGAGGGTGAAAGTATAGGTTGAGTGAGTGAGTTAAGGGTTAAGTAGGATTTTGGTTGAGGGGTGAAATTGAGTTCCGTAATTCGGAACGCGTCGAAACTTGGAGGGGAGTTAGATAATGTGATTTAGATTTTGTGGGTAGGCTTCGGAGTTGGAATCGGGGTTGCATGTGGGCTTGGGGAGACGGTATCACACCGCACAATCCCGTATCTTGAAATATTCAAGATAACGGGTAAACGGGCGATTCGGACCGTAAGGTGGACTGGATGTCCACTTACCCTAGAAAACTAGGTAGGTAATGGTTGTATAGATTAGTACCCTACTACCCTAGGAAGCACGGAGTAGAATTTTCCAAGGGAAAGCCGCTTGGCGTCAAGTTAGAATGGTTTAAGGATAAATGTTAAGGGGTAATCGGGTAATTTCGAGATACGGAGTTCGGGTAGTCGGATTGACTTGAAACTTCGGTGGCAGGTTGGGTACACCCTACGAATGTCATATTTGAGCCGATTTTGGCTCGGTTGACCCAAAGTTGACTTTTTACCCAAAAGTCAACCGTGAGTCAACACTTTGTCTAGATTTGACCAAATCCAAACCAGAGTTGACCAGTTGACCAAAAGTCAACTGTTGGTCAACATTTGACCAGTTGGACCTAAGGTTGACCTAGAGTTGACCAGAGTTGACCAGTTGACCAAAAGTCAACTGTAGGCCAACTCTTGACCCCGTTTGACTTTCTTCGACTTGTTTTGACCTGTGATGACTGGTATGACCTAGAGTTGACTTGGTCTGACTTAGATTGACTTGATATAACTTGATTTGACCTAGATTAACTTGACAGGACTTAGTGTGACTCAGTGAGACCTAGTTTGACCTAGATTGTATATCATTCATTGTAAATCATTCTTAAACTTGTTTAAACCTAAATTAACATACAATATCTCATCTTTAGGTTTCTGATTTCCGCTCTGAGCACTGATATACCCTACAGCTCAGGACAGCAGGCGAGTATTATCTTGATATCTGTTATATCCGATTCAGTCGTAGTGTCTTACTTGATTCTCAGACACAATAGTTCACGGACTAGTATTATCGGATTCCTGTCATAAGATGTCATTCCTAGATTTCTTGGGATACTGGTACTTGCTCGATCTGGTTCTTGTACTTGTATTGACACCGATTCCTGAGAAGGAGTAGCTACCTTCTTATGGAATCTCGTGCCATGACGTACTATGTTCGGATCCGTAAACTACTCGGGGAAATAGGGAATATTATAGATAGTGTGATCAATGCCCTCTTGAGTTACTCCTTGCACCATAGCCATACCCTCACCTCACGATGGGTATAGCCTGACCTGTGTTACTTCTCGCTCCACAACTTACCATCCCGGCCGGGTCGAGTCCACGTACTTGTAGCCGGTCGGCTGGAAGCCTGATTCTTGACCCATACCGATCACATTAGGCTATAATATTTGAGGCACATTTTATAGTTATTTTTCTTGTCATATATCATGTTCTGTTCTATATTCAGTACTTTTCACCATGCATGATATACAGTACTCACATGTTCTACATGCCTTTACATTGTACCTTGATTTGAGACTAAGTTCTGCTCGGGAGAAGGGTTACAACGCCGGTCCTTGTTTGGTTTAAGGGTTGTAACTCGACTTCCGAACGGTTCCCAAGTCGCCTATATCTTTGTCTTGTATTTCATTATACTGTCTCTTATAGAATTTGTCAATTCACATGGAACTGCCGTTAGTGCTTGTACTTGCTCATTTTCCTGACAGGATACCGTTATGATATATTATAGATGACTCTAAGGCAGACTGCTCGACCTATTATGGGCTCGAGTCAGATGGAGTAGCTTTGGACCGTGGCCTTATAGTAGAGCCACTAGACTTTGTACTTCCAGAGTAGTGTAGATTAGCTAGGTTTGACTGGACTGTGATCCAGCTAGCTTTATCAGACTTTAACTTCCTATGTTATATTTTGATACCCTGTGATGTTGTATATATCTGGGCTTGTATTAGACTGTGGACTTATTACTCTTTCATCTATCATATGTCTTTCCTTCTGAGCTATCTACCTTAGTTTTATTCTGTGATTGAGACTGTATTGTTATGTCACCTCCATTCGGAGAGTATATACTGTACAGGTACCTTTATACTGTTTAGTATAGTTCTGTAGACAACCTAGACAGCGTTCTACCGCCGATGCTGCGGCGTAGGCTGGACGTATCCACGTTCTCGTGCCCCTCATAAGGGTGCGGGTCGTGACACTTACTCTTTTGCATGCTTTATATTTCATGCCTTGATATGAACTGCGTGAGATGTACTGTGCTCACTCATGTCCTGACTGGACCTGTTGAAAATATTACAGATGATACCGAGGTCTTCTATCCAACCTACTATGGAGCCCATCTAGACGACACCTGTGAGTTGGACCCACAGGAGGATCCAGCTCTAGCTGAGGACGTCGTCCCTACTGCTTAGACTAGATTAGCTAGGATTTTTCTTATTTTCTATATGTCATTTGTATTGAATTTAGAGTTGTATTATTTTTTGGATGTTGTGATGTTGTGTCGTTAAACACTTAGACTTTTTTTCTGTTTGTAAGTTCTCTTTGAGATTAAATATTTATCATATCGTACTATTTCCATCCCTAGATTTGTGATTGAGTTGTACCTTCTGTGATTTGTCCTCCGTTCGGAGAGTATATCATATTGTATTTAGTTTGTGATAGTGACCTAGGACAGCTTTCTACCGCCGACAATGCGGCGTAGGCTGGACGTACCCACTTCTCGTGCCCCTACACCGGGTGTGGGTCGTGACACTATATATAGTGTCCTGCTGTAACCGCTCAGATCCGTAACGTGCGCGACGATATGATGTCAGATCCGACTGCACCTGGGTCGCGCACCTGGGCGCTCAACTGGCCGTGCAACTTGGCAGCGCAACTGGGTCGCGCATCTAGCAGCACAGTCGGCTGCGCAAGAGGCTCGCGCAACTTAAGCGCACTATGCACCTAGCGACGATGCTGACGTGCAAAGTGCAAAGTGCGCCAACAAAATATCACATTACGCCTCATGAGCCCATGAGCCCGAGTCCGAGTCCGAGTCGCTAAGTCCCTATGAGGCTTAGCTCCAATGGAAATTAATTTTTCAAGAGCAAAAAGCATGAATGCTTAACTTGGAGTCTTATCCTTACCTCCTAGTAAAATCACCCACATGGTTCCCTCCTTAGGGTCACCATCCCATGTGCATATCCCAACAACACATACAAGTATATATGTTGAGATAACACATGGTGCACTTTCCATTTGGGACTAAACTTTACTAGGCATGTTGAGAGCAAGCTCTCTTCATGTCAAGGAGCAAGAGCACCAATATATATATATATATATATATATATATATATATATATATATATATATATATATATATATATATATTCAAAAATAAAATAATTTTTGGGAACGCTTCCACCGGGAATCGATCTCCTGACCACTTTGGCCGCATGCGTCACTACTACCACTAAGCTAGAGGTTCATTGACTATATATATATATATATATATATATATATATATATATATATATATATATAGCCAATAATCGCTAGCTCAAGTTGTTAGAGTGAGACACATCCTTCAAAGAGGTTGCTGGTTCGAGCAACGGAAGAAGCGCATTTAATTTCATGTTGAGGAATGAATGTGAGTGCGGACCGGATGCGGTGAGATACAAGTGCTTGTGCGGACCTTCAGGCCGAACTTGACGTGAAGAGATACAAGTACGGATGCAGACCTTTGGGCCGAGTTTGTAGACCTTCAGACCAGAAGTCGGTAACACAATTACATGTTCCAAATATATATATATATATATATATATATATATATATATATATATATATATATATATATATATATATATATATATATATATATATATAATTGCAAATGACCTCTAGCCTAGTGGTTAAGAGAGATGCATGCGGCCCGAGTGGTCAGAAGTTCGAACCCCAGTGGGAGCGATTCCAAAAACAATTTACCTGATTTCAAATATATATATATATATAATTTTTTTCTATAAGTCGATCTATACTTAGTCCATCCTAATCCACTCTAACTTAAATTTTTTATTCCGTTCTTGCTCACATTTATGGGAGACATGCAAGAAACAAAATTTGTATACAAAAATAAGAAGTTAACAAAGATAAATTTCATGCATGCATGCGACAAATATACACACATGAGAATACTATAGCCCACCACCAATGCTTCGGCACTTTATATGTGTTGGCTTTAGTTCTCATGCATATATTTGCATGTCAAGGCGTACGTGCATTAATTGATTGCAAGCAACAAATATGTACACATTAACCCACCACCAAGAATGGAAGAATATTATATAGTATAAACTATAAACACATGAAAGCCAAGCAAAATTTCTTCACATCACATGCTTCTTTCACTCTCATGGGACCTAACTTAGCCATGTAAAACTAGGCAATAGTAAGGTTTGTAAAGTTACTTTCCATTAAATTATGTGCAAAACTTGAAGATATATGGATGACAATAACAGACATTTTGTCCACGACCACAATCTTCTTACAACCAGATCTGCTGTCCCAAGCAAGTTCTATTCTATCATATTTTCTTCTTATTATATGTGGATCTGGACAGAATTTGAAAGTAAATATGTAGATGGTAGTCCATATATAATATAGGGGAGGACAGAACTTGGGACAACATATCTACTCCCCTTCCTTACTAGCTAGTATACTAATTATGGGCCATGGCATGTTGGGGGTGCAACTCAGACGGATTGGGTCGGACTTGATGTTATCTTTGTGTGTTCTGTACACACATACATTAAAAGCAAAAGCTCATTTCCCTCAACTTTTAGTCCCACATCCGTTGGAAGAGAGTAGTGCATATAATACCTTGATCCATCTTGCTTCATTAAAATATTGTGTAGGAGCCCCATGGGCCACACGTGCCCTCCGCCGCCGCCATCCGGTCCGGCTCGGTTCTGTTCGGTTCGGTTCGCATAAAGGGTGCGGGTACGTGCCTACATCTGCGGGCGTCGAATGCCGATTCGATTTTTTCTTCGGGTTCGGGCTGAGAACCTAAAATCTTTTTGCTTTATTTTTGTAACGTCCAATTAAATGTCCATTATTTTTCTGTCCGTTAGTAACTATTCAACAACCTATATATTCCGACACCTCTCATACTTTCGAGTACACTGAAAAAATCCTATACGAAAACTCTATCAAATTCTTGTCTCCTCAAAGTTCTCGTCCGTTCTTCATCTGTTGCTCTGGGCAGAGCTAAGTCGAGGGTCACTCTCTCTACGTCGTGTGCGGCAAGGAGATTCCGGTGGAATGAGAATTTTACCACTAGTTGCATTCGGACAAAGTCTGCACATAGATCCGGATTAACTCTTAGGGCAGTGGTACGTGTACGACTTTTCCGAAGGCCGGTAACAATCTATTATTTTATTTTTGTTGCAAATATTAAAACCAAGAAATTGAAAAAAATTAAACAATCTAAGAGTTAATTTATTTCATAGAAATTGTTGTTATAATTACTTGTACGATAATTGCTCCTAGCCATAACATTTGCTGCTACTGTCCATAACATTTGTTATTAACAAATTATTTCCTGTTAAGAAATTTCTATCTGTTAACGATTGCTAGTGTCCATAACATTTCTTATTAACAAGTTCTTTCTTGTTAAAAAAAATTCTCTCTGTTAACGATTCTTTCCTGTTATTAACAAATTCTTTACTAGCCATAACATTTGTTATTAGACTAGAGCAAACTTTTTCACATATACATTGTTAACAAATCCTCTGTTGTTAAAAAATTGTATCTGTCAACAAGCGTTTTGTTAAAAAAAAATTGTATCTGTCAACAAACGTTATTTGTAATAAAGTTGTTTGTTAATATTTGTAATAAAGGTGCTGTTTAATACATGTAATCAAGTTGTTGTTTAATATTTTTAATAAAGGTGCTGGTTAATACTTGAAATAAAGTTGGTAAATCTTTTATTTAATAGAAGAACAATCTGTTTTCTAGCATACAAATATTATTTGATATTTATATCATCATTGGCATAGCGATTAAATTACCATTTATAATTATTGATATTCATTGATACCAAAACCTTTGTTCGAGAGCTAAAAAAATATTTTAGCAAGTTGTGACTTTATAAATTGACACTTTCAATAAACAATATTGTATTAGTACATTTTTGTCAATCCTAGTTTTTTTTTCTTTACTCAATATTTTTAGCCAAAACAAACAGTTTATTGATTTAGTAAAATTTATTTAATTTTAAAGTTCTAAAGTAAAGATTTTTTGGGTACAAGCCGAAAGGGCCCTTCTGTCAACAAGGCAAAAAATCGTCTAAGCGACCGGTACTTAGGTGTTCCTAGTGAACCTCCGCTTGCTGGGATCCGGTCCCTACAACTAACACAACCTTATCAAAACTTGAAAAACTAAAATTTTAAAGGTAGATTACTAAAATATTTGAATTGTTAATTTTAGCTTAAGCCATCTTATTGAGTAAATATAAATTTTACAGACTTTTAGAAAACATATCTGCCAAGAAAGAGACCTACACGGCAAAGCCCTCTAAGTTCAATGGTACCTACTTCAAGAGGTGGCAGAGCCAAATGAAGTTCTGGCTTACAACTTTAGGATTGATTTCTGCTATTGATGGGTCCACACCCATCACAAATGATTCTGATGATACTGAGTCTGACATGGAGTAACCAAGTCATCATCGTCCTCCAAACCTAAGACCCCTAAGAAAATAGATTACTACTGTTTCCACAGAATCTTAAGCGTTATGTCTGAGTCTCTCTATGACATATTTTTTGAATATAAAAGTGCTAAAGAACTCTGGGATGCTTTGGAAGATGAATATGATTGTGATGATGCTAGAATTGAAAGATTAAATTTTTTTCACATTCAACAGATACATCATGGTAGATAATAAATCTATCAATGACCAAATTCATGAATTCTAAGAACACCTTAGACATGTTCAATCCAAAGGTATATTTTTTCGACTAAGCATAAAATAGGATGCTTGATAGACAAACTTTCTCCTTCTTGATTTAATGTGGCAAAATATCTCCTCCATCTACAAGAAACAATTACATACCCTCAAGCTCTAAAGAGACTCGGAACAGAAGAAGAGTATAGGTTAAAGTCCAAAGCTAGGTCTAATGTCACAGCTAGGGTAAACCTTGTAGAAAGCCATGGCAAACCCAAGGCTAACCACCATCTCAAACTCAAGAAAAACTCCTTCACAAAGAAACAGAGTTTTCAACCAAATCACCAAAACCCTCATTACCAAAATCCTCATAACCAAAATCCTCAACACCAGTAATCTCATAAACCTAGAAACTTTGGTCAAACTCAGGATCAGAGATGATTTTGTTTTGTGTTTGGTAGAACAAACCATACGGCCATCAACTGCTTCCAAAGGAAGAAAGAACCTGTCAATACCTCCTTCAAAGGGAAAGACAAGCCAGAGGCTAATATGATTCTGAATGGATCTTCTAGCTCATTTAGGTCTGTAATCTATCAACCTGTAGTAAATATCTTTTACCATTCTGATGATCGGTGGTTGGATTCCGGAGTTAATGTTCATGTTTTATTTGATCGCTCCTATTTTTCAAACTATCAGGAATCAGCTGGAGGAGGTGTGACTCTAGGAAGATAGCTCAACGGCAAAAATCGTAGAAAGAGGAAGAATAGATCTAAAGATGACATCAGAGAAAATTCTACCTCTCCATGATGTGCTTCATTTGTCGTCGGTTAGGAGAAACCTAGTTAGTGGATCCCTACTTGTAGTCTCAGGATACAAAATTGTAATGGAGGCCAATAAAATAGTTTTTTCTAAGAATGAACTTTTTGTGAAAAAAGAATTTGTAAAAGATGGACTCTTTATTTTGGGTACTATGAATAAAATTTTAAATTTTTCTTTGGTTGTTGCTAATGTTGAATCCTCAAATATTTGGTATGGTAGACTAGGTCATGTGAAGTTAGGATCTATTAAAAGAATGATGAACTTAGATCTTATTCCTAAGACTCCTATAGATAATAAACACAAATGTGAGATTTGTGTTCAAGCCAAAATACTAGATTGTCTTTCAAATCTGTCCATAGAGATTCTGAACTCCTAGAACTTATCCATAGTGACTTTTGTGATTCCAATAGAGTTTTAACCCGAGGTGGTAGAAAATACTTTGTCACTTTTATAGATGACCATTCAAAGTATTGTCACACCTACCTTCTTGAGTCCAAAGATGAAGTTCTAGACATATTCAAGATCTATAAGTCTGAAGTTGAGAACCAGTTAAATAGAAAGATTACGATCCTTAGATCAGATCGTGGTGGAGAGTATACCTCAAATGAAATGACTAACTTCTGTGAAGAACATAGAATTATTCATGAGGTAATGCTCCTTATTCATCGTAGTCCAACGAAGTTGCTGAAAGAAAGAATCGCACTCTGTTAGACATGGTAAATGTAATACTTCTCAGTTCAGGTGCCCTTGATAATCTTTGGGAAGAAGCTTTATTGTCAGCCTATTATGTCACGACTCGCGCTCGCTTTCTGTGATGCGAGTGCGTGAGCAAGCCAGCTACGTACCGAGCAGACTCCATCCCAACTCGAATACGTAAATGATGTCTGGACTATGGTAATTGTTGACACAAAGTCACAGTCAACCAAATATTGATAACATTGACTAAATAATACTTGTAATAATTCAATACGACACACGACGACTACTTTCTGCTCAAGCCTGAAGACTGCTCAGTGTTGGAATTGCAAGTTGTTTTTTGCGTCTGTATTTTTATAATTATTGAGTCTAGAATGATTGTAAGCTGAGTTATGCTGGGCTCTTGAGACTCAACCCACAATCTACCCAAAACCCATAAAGCTCCACATCCAAACTTAGCCCATTGGACCCCTGGACCAGTTCTGTGCTCTGGAGACAGAGTTCGGGCCGAACTCTGCCTCCACACAGAGTTCGGGCCCGAACTCTGTCCCCTAAAAATCAGCACCCTAATTTTTAGGGTTGGCTGGTTGCTAGTTGTCCAACGGCCAAATTTTTGAAATTCCTACCAGAATTCTGGCCGAATTCTGCCTGATAAAAACTTATAAATAGGCCTAGAATTCTCTCATTTCAATCCATCCAATCTTCTCTTCTCTTCTCTCTTAAGTTCAATATAAGCCATACCCTTCTCATCTACTAGCCATAAGTTTCCTAAGTCTCGAGTGCTCAGCATCTCTCAGTTAGGAGTCTTGTGCAAGAGTTCAAGAAGTCGCTTGGAAAAGTCCAAGCATCGCCACTGCGATCCTCTGTAAGAAGTTGACGTGCTCTTCTGAAGTAAAGGCACGGGTTGTAACTACTATTTCACAAATAGTGAATTTAATCCTGAGCTAGAGTTCTCAGGCCTGGACTAGTCCTCCACGAGGGAAACCAGGTTAAAATTGGCTGTGTTTGCGTATGCTCTTTTGCTTCTCACTTTAATTCCGCATTTACTCTGATTAGTTTTGTTTGTGATAGAGTTGATTTTTTAATTGGATATTTTCTCTATAAACTCTATTCACCCCCCTCTAGAGTTGCCATCTGTTCTTCAATTGGTATCAGAGCTCTGTTCTCTTTACAAGGATTTACATCCTAGAGCTGATCCATGGCAACCACACAATCCTTGATTTCCAATCACGGTGAAGGACAGTCCACTCATAGGCCTCCCCTATTTGATGGAACTAACTACACGTATTAGAAAACAAGGATGAGCTTTTATCTCAAGTCGCTAGACTTTGACCTGTGGACTATCGTCACTGACGGTTACAAAAAGCCCGCCAGAATAGTTGTCAACGGTGATCTCGTCGAGAAATCACATGACAAGTATTCTGACGAGGAGAAGAAACAGGCAAGTCTAGACGCGAGAGCTATTAATGCTTTATTCTGTGCTATAGACATGAATGAGTTCAACAGGGTATCTACATGCACCACATCTCACGAAGTATGGAAACTCCTAGAAGTGATGCATGAAGGAACCACCCAAGTCAAGGAATCTAAGATAAGTCGTCTCACTCAAGAATACGAGGCTTTCAAGATGAAGCCAAAGGAGACGATCACGCAAATGTTCATAAGATTCCTCGACATCATCAACCCCCTGTCTTCACTCGGCAAGCAATATTCAAATTACGAGAAGATTCGCAAGCTACTTAGGGGGCTACCAAAAATTTGGAACCATAAGGTGACAGCCATCATAGAAGAAAATGATCTCACAACCATGTCCATGGAGACCTTGATAGGAAAGCTAATGACTCATGAGCTTGACCTCAAGGACTTCGAAGAGCCTGCTCCTAAGGCTAAGAAGATCGCACTCAAAGCTCACCGACGGAGGGCTGAACCCGAAGAGACAGATGACGACAACTCAGAAGACGATGATCAAGCCCTTATGGTCCACAACTTCAAGAAATTCCTCCGCTTCAAACGAAGAAAGAATGAACCATAAGAAGATGGCGAAGAAGAGCCAACCTGCTACGGTTGCAAGAAGACTGGACACGTCCGAAAAGACTGTCCATTCTTGAAGAAAGGCAACCGCTATGAGAAGCCATACAAGAAGACCTCCTCAAAGAAATATGCCAATACAAGCATTTGGCATGAAAGCGAAGCTAGTGACTCCGAGGAAGAAAAGGACTCACCTCAAGATACGGCTAATATGTGCCTAATGGCGACGTCCGACAAGGTATCAAACGAAACTCTTGACGACTTCTCTTTTGATGAACTTGGCGATGATTTCACCGATTTACTCGATGATCACAAAAAGATCATTGGTAAATACAAACATGCCAAGGACAAAATCAAAAGTCATGAAGTCAAAATTCAAAGACTTTCTTTATTGATTGATAACATTAGAGACACTTCACCCACGGAAGTCACAGATGAGGTATCTAAGCTTAAACTAAGCCTTCATGATGCCGAAGCACGTATTGAGCAACAAACACAAGAAATTACAACACTCAACACGATGCTTGCTGAAGAAAAGAGTAGACACAAGATTTCTATGACTAAGATATATAGTTTAAATGCTAAGGTTACTGAACTGCAGGCTGTCTCTAAGAGATTAGAGACTAAATTGGGAAAACAGGTTGTTCAACCTCAAACCCAATCACATGAGACACACACAAAGCATAACATTTCTCATACTAGTCTTCCACATCATCCACCTACAACACGTAACCATGCCTTCATGTACACACACTTTCATAAAACACACAAACCACATGCACGTAGAAATAACTCTCATATGATACGCAATCATTATGCTACACATAGATACAATCATCACAATGTTGCACAAAGACACAATCAACATCATTCTATATATAGGCATCATCACCATGCTACTCCATATAGACATTATCACCATGCTACTCCATATTACTCTGATGTTCCACATAGACAATATCACCATGCCACTCCACATCACTCTATGTATAGTCATCATCACCATGCTAATCATCATACTTCTCCTCATTATAGACATCATCAGCATGCTCCTAATGTAAATAGGAATGATATATGTACTTATTGTGGTTTACATGGACACATATCACCACAATATAGAATTAGAAGATTAGTAGATAAAAAGATATATGCATGGTTTCCAAAAATAACTTTTCAAGACCCTCAAGAACTTGGGTACCAAAGGTCATATCTACTCTTGATGTAGGTGGACCTTCCCTCCTCAACTAAGAGTAAGTGGATTTTCGATAGTGGATGCTCGCGGCATATGACGGGAGACACAAATCTTTTCGCATCACTATCGATGAAGAGAGAAGGATACATATCCTTCGACAACAACCTTAAAGGTTATATTATAGGTAATGGTAATATTGGTTATCCTCCCTCTCCCGTAATAAAGGATGTTTGCCTAGTGACCGAGTTAAAGCATAACCTGCTCAGCATTAGTCATCTTGCTGAGCATGGATATGACATTAACTTTGAACAAAACAAATGCCTTATTTATGATAGGTCAACGGGAGACATTGCTTTTGAAGGGGTAAGAGAGGATAATATTTATATTTTCTATTTGTCTGCAAATACTAACAATGCAGAAAGATGCCTATTTGCTCATAAAGATGAACGGTTACTATGGCACCAGCGTCTTGGTCATGCCAACATGGATACTATATCCAGGCTATCGACCAAGAAGCTAGTTAGAGGCTTGCCCGACATCACATTCAAAAAGGACACCGTATGTGCCGAATGTGAGTTGAATAAGACAACCAAGTCATCTTTTCATTCCATAAACTCTGTAAGCACTACTAGACCCTTGCAACTACTCCATATGGATTTATTTGGCCCTAGTAAATTAGCCAGTCTTGGTAGAAAACTCTATACCTTTGTTATTGTTGATGACTTTTCAAGATTTACTTGGATTTTCTTTCTTACTTATAAAAGTGATGCTATTTCAGTTTTTAAGATTTTTGTAAAGAAAGTTCAAAACGAAAAAGGCTACATGATTACTCGTATCCGAAGTGATCATGGAGGCGAGTTCAAAAATTTTGATTTTGAAAAGTTTTGTGATTCCAATGGATTTGATCATGAGTTTTCTTGTCCAAGAACTCCCCAACAAAATGGTGTTATAGAGCGGAAGAATAGGACTCTTGGCGATATGGCTAGAGTCATGTTGAACAAGTTTTCACTTCCGAAATACTTTTGGGCTGAAGCTGTCAGTACAGCATGCCACATTTTAAATAGGGTGCTTATTCGTCCTATTACGAAGAAAACACCCTATGAGCTTTGGTTTGGGAGAATCCTAAATGTTTCTTATTTTAGAGTTTTTGGATGTAGATGTTTTATCCTTAACACCAAAGACAACTTAGGCAAATTTGATGCCAAAGCTGACGATGGTATTTTTCTTGGCTATGCGGCCAAGAGCAAGGGATATAGAGTTTTTAACAAACGCTCTTTAATTATGGAAGAGTCTACAAATGTGACTTTTAATGAAGATAACAGTGCTGCAGCTACTCTTGATGATGATATTGAACCATCAACGTCTACTCCAATGAATACCACAACCGAAACCAATTCTCTGGAAGGCTTGCCAAAGAAGTTCTCTTTCAAGCCATCACATCCAAAAAATTTGGTAATCGGTGAGGTTTCACGAGGAGTAACTACTAGATCATCTTTAAGAGACTCTATTGCTAGCACTGCCTTTATTTCACAAATTGAGCCTAAAAATATTTTAGAAGCTTTCAATGATGAATTTTGGATTTCTGCTATGCAAGAGGAACTCAACCAATTCGAGAGGAGCCAAGTATGGGAACTTGTTCCTAGACCGGCTAATCACTCGATTATTGGTACTAAATGGGTTTTTAGAAACAAAATGAATGAAGATGGTTCAGTCACACGCAACAAAGCTCGTCTAGTAGCCCAAGGATACAACCAAGAGGAAGGTATCGACTACGATGAGATGTATGCTCCTGTTGCTAGATTAGAATCCATTCGGATGCTTTGTGCATTTGCAAATTTTCAAATTATTTTAAATGGATGTTAAAAGTGCTTTCTTGAATGGTTTTATTAAGGAGGAAGTTTATGTAAAACAACCCCCTGGCTTTGAAAGTCACAAATTTCCCGACCACGTATTCAAGCTAAAGAAAGTGCTATATGGCCTCAAACAAGCTCCTAGAGCTTGGTATGAACGGCTAAGCAACTTCTTGCTTGAGAAATGTTTTTCAAAAGGGAAAATTGACACTACACTTTTCATAAAATCTTTCAAAAACACTATTCTTTTAGTACAAATATATGTAGATGATATTATTTTTAGTTCTACTGATGAAACCCTTTGTCAAGATTTTGCCAAGTGTATGCAGACCGAGTTTGAGATGAGCATGATGGGGGAGCTCAACTACTTTCTTGGGCTGCAAGTCAAACAAATGTCAAATGGAACCTTCATCTGTCAGTCGAAGTATACAAAGGACATGCTGAAGAAATTCGACCTTGATAACGTCAAACCAATCAGCACTCCTATGGCTACTTCAACCAAACTTGAACCAGATGATAGCGACAAACCCGTAGATCAACGTAAGTATCGAGGTATGATAGGCAGTTTACTCTATCTTACTGCTAGTCGCCCTGATATAATATTTAGCGTTTGCCTGTGTGCTAGATATCAAGCAAATCCTAAGGAATCACACATGACCGCAGTTAAGCGTATCTTTCGATACCTTAAGGGTACGGTTACAGTGGGCCTATGGTATCCCAAGTTAACATCCTTTGACCTCATTGGTTACTCTGATGCTGACTTCGCCGGATGCAAGGTCGACCGTAAAAGTACGAACGGTACGTGTCATTTATTAGGAAAGGCTTTAGTCTCTTGGTTTAGCAAAAAGCATAATTCTGTCGCACTATCCACAACAGAAGCTAAATACATAGCAGCTGGGCATTGTTGTGCACAAATTCTGTGGATGAAGCAAACCCTTAAAGACTATAATTTATCTTTCATGCATATTCCAATCTTTTGTGACAACACTAGTGCTATAAACTTGACTAAGAACCCCATTTGTCACTCACGCACGAAGCACATTGAGATACGACACCACTTTTTGCGTGATCATCAACAAAATGGCACGATTAACTTAGAATTTATTGACACTGATCATCAGTTAGCAGACTTCTTCACCAAACCATTATCCGAAGAGCGCTTCAATTTTCTTTGTCGTGAACTTAGAATTTTAGATGAAGCTGTTATAAATTAAAAATAAACCTGCGTAAATATCGAATATATTGTGATTTTCTTATGATGAACTTGCTATGGGTACAAGCCGAAAGGGTCCTTCTGACAACAAGGCGTAAAAGCCTAAGCAACACGGTGCACTAGTCCTCAGGACTACCGCTAGCTGGGATCCGGCCCCTGCAGCTAACCCATGGCAGATTCAAAATATTGAATTATAATATAGTTCCTTGTTTATTACACGGTTCATTTTTTATTTATCACTTGCTGAAATACTAATTTTTTAAACTTCATATTACTGCTTTGAAATCACTATCTGCTACTCATCTATTTACTTATTGGATCCTTTTTGTACTTAAACTTTTGTAGTATATTGGTTTTTATCTTCACTTAACCAATTTTTGACTCAACTCAGCCTGATTCCTGTTCAGTCCCCAGGAACCGGAATTCGGGCCGAACTCTGCCCCTACCAGAGTTCGGGCCGAATTCGGCCTGCCTGTTCCAGAACCGGGAACAGGCACAGCCGTTGATCTTTTTGTTGATCCAATGGTCATAAATTGACCCGACCAAGAGAAACCCTCCTCTTTATTTCGGTTTCTCTTCCCTCTCCTTCCTTCTTACCACTTTTTCTACTTCTTCAACTCCAAACTCTCAAAACCCTAACCCTAGTTTCTCCTTTCTAGAGCTCCATTCATCTCCAAACTCAAGGAGGAAGCTTGGTTTTCAATTCTCTTTCATAATCCTTCAATATCTTGAGGTATAACTCCTTTCTTTTCTATATCTCAAATTTCTTTATTATCTATCTATTGTGTTATGGCTCTACGATTGCTTAATCGTGGGAAGAGACTTCGGACCGAGGGCGCGTCCTCGTCGAATGCTCCTCTGCCCGTTGCACCATCCGTTGTACCGGCAATTGAACAACAAATCCATCCGTTGTTCAATCCTCCACGTCCACGTGATCCAAACACTTTCGACGACCGAATCTTTATATCACTAGACGCATCCAATGAATGGTTTAGCGATTTTCGGACACGTCCGGTGTTTGCGGGACATCCCATAAACTTCACAATTTTCTCACAGTATGATGCACTCTTTAATGACCTTTGTCTTGATGAACTCGTTACTTCTAATTCGATCATTTATCGTAGTGCCATACAAATGTTTTATTGTAATTTGACTCATGATGATACTCGTATCTATTCACGTGTTGCGGGTATTGATATCTCATTTGATGATTTTGAATTAGCCGAATATCTTGACCTTATTGAGCCTAATTCTTGGAAAAAGCTTGTTGAAGCTAGATCCTTTATCTTTCCCGAAGGGATTTCTCTAAAGAGTTTCAAGGACGACCTGTGTAGCCCTAACACACGTCCTCGTAAGCTCTTGGCAAAGTACCTCAATCCTTATTTCTATGAGCTTTATCGGATCATTTTCAACACCATTCTACCCAAAGTAGGTTCTACCGATGAAGTTACCTATTTTGAGATTTCAGCTTTGTACCATCTCCACTTCCATGTTCTCTTTAACCTCCCACGCACAATGATGGATTGGATGATCAGCTCTAGGAAGAAGCCAAGATCTTTGGTTTATGCCTTATATCTTCCTATGATCTTTCGTGCGTTTTATGTACCTCTTGATGAGTGTCCATTCTTACCTGCCCCTGCCTTTCTCTCCAAGGCAAGGACGCTTCATGCGGCCGTTGGCTCCCCGGTCGTGTCTGAGCATTCTGAGGATGAGCCGGATGCCCCTCCTCTCGGACAGGATCCTCCTCCTCCTCCGGCCACTCTTGAGTCACTTCAGGCCATGCTTCGAGATCGTTTCACTTTGGAGGACGATCGATGGACTCAGCTGGACTATCGGACCACATTGCAGATGAGTGCTATCAGCAACTCGCTGTATGACATCCGGTATTCCATGTCTCGCCATCCTTCCATGCCCATTCCTATGGAGCGAGATCCCGATCGTGAGGGCTTTTGTATTGATGACCCTTGGGTTCGTCGCTACATGGATCCGGATGCAGCTTTTGTGGACCCACGTCGCTCCTTTACTGATCCTTCGGACGACGCCGGGCCCTCTCGTGCTCGTTGATGGTTTTGGACTATTATTTGAGGCTGCTACTGGAGATCTTAGATTATGCTTTCTACATTCTACTTTAGTTACTTTTATGTACTTGCATTGTAGTAGACTCATTATGGTTTATGCTTTTAAGACTTGGTAGTTCTTTTATCAGTTTCTATGTTACTATGACTCTTGGGTATTATCTTAGTTTATATGCAGTTTCTTCTCTTTTGGTGTGTTTGCCAGTTATTATTTATACATCTCATATTGCTAAATGCCAAAAGGGGGAGATATGTGTATATTTTGTTTGGTTTATATGTGCTTTTGGAAGAATTTTATTAACAGGTTAACAAGATTCACAGCATTGTTTATGGGGAGGCTATTCTTAAGCTCGGCACTTATTATGGGGGAGCTATATCGTTACATGTGTCCAGGTATGGATATTGAATATACAATTATTATTTTGTCAATTATCAATATGGGAGAGATTGTTGACACAAAGTCACAGTCAACCAAATATTGATAACACTGACTAAATAATACTTGTGATGATTCAATACGACACACGACGACTACTTTCTGCTCAAGCCCGAAGACTGCTCAGTGTTGGAATTGCAAGTTGTTTTTCGCATCTGTACTTTTATATTTATTGAGTCTAGAATGATTGTAAGCTGAGTTATGCTGGGCTCTTGAGACTCAACCCATAATCTACCCAAAACCCATAAAGCTCCACATCCAAACTTAGCCCATTGGACCCCTGGACCAGTTCTGTGCTCTGGAGACAGAGTTCGGGCCGAACTCTGCCTCCACACAGAGTTCGGGCCGAACTCTGTCCCCTAAAAATCAGCACCCTAATTTTTAGGGTTGGCTGGTTGCTAGTTGTCCAACTGCCAAATTTTTAAAATTCCTACCAGAATTCTGGCCTAATTCTGCCTGATAAAAACCTATAAATAGGCCTAGAATTCTCTCATTTCAATCCATCCAATCTTCTCTTCTCTTCTCTCTTAAGCTCAATATAAGCCATAACCTTCTCATCTACTAGCCACAAGTTTCCTAAGTCTCGAGTGCTCAGCATCTCTCAGTTAGGAGTCTTGTGCAAGAGTTCAAGAAGTCGCTTGGAAAAGTCCAAGCATCGCCACTGCGATCCTCTGTAAGAAGTTGACGTGCTCTTCTGAAGTAAAGGCACGGGTTGTAACTACTATTTCACAAATAGTGGATTTAATCCTGAGCTAGAGTTCTCAGGCCTAGACTAGTCCTCCACGAGGAAAACCAGGTTAAAATCGGCTGTGTTTGCGTATGCTCTCTTGCTTCTCACTTTAAATTCCGCATTTACTCTGATTAGTTTTGTTTGTGATAGAGTTGATTTTTTAATTGGATATTTTCTCTATAAACTCTATTCACCCCCCTCTAGAGTTGCCATCTGTTCTTCACTAATGTGCCTAATCATGGCAAGGCAAAACTATATCTCAATCCACAATAAGAATATAAAACGTGAATGAATACTATGGGTCGTGGTCTGCAGCCCACTAGCATATATGTCCGATTAGACTCCAAGAATAACATGAGTCTATAAAACAAGGCTAACAAGCAGGATATGTCATGATAAGGATATGAAACACGAGAGGATAATAAAGTAATATCACAAGAAAATACATGTATCCCTGCGAGTATAATTACTACCCTCATGATCCGCTAACTAACTCCGTACGAACAGCTACCTGAATAGATCATCAAGTCCTCAGAGGACTAGCAAGATACATAAAATAGGCCTACTATAACAGTAAATAACATGTATGGAAGATAAGGACGGGGCAAGAAGGACATCCAAGACACGACAAGTCATATGGAAATGTAATACTAGACTTGGCTATCAATCAAACGATTAACCCCTATAGCTTGTAGTACAATGCCAGATACTCCCAATCTATAGTAGGTTTCGATTGCAGGACAATGCAAGATACTCCCAGTCGAGGTTAGCCAATTTCTAGTATTGATCTCCTCTCCTAAAGGAATACAAGGTCAAGTAGACTCCTATAAATCGTAGTACAATACAAGATACTTCCAATCTATAGTATGTCACAAGTTAACTCAATCAATCAATATCAAGATCAAAAAACCTGCTATAGGTCATAATACAATGTAAGATAATCCCAATCTATAGTATGTCTCAACTGTAGTATACTGCAAGATACTCCCAGTCAAGAATGGTCAAGTCAAGGACAAGGTGTAGAACTGGCAACTCTATCACAAGACACGATAACACGAAGAAGACCAATAGACAAGCAATATCGAATATCCTATACGTGTACGTACACTACCATAATAAGTCGTTTTAGCGACGCCTAAAGACGTCGCTAAAACGACAAATTTCGTCGCTAATAATACTTACCGACGCAATTACCAATGTTTTGGACTTGTCGCAGAAACGTAAGTCGCTGATCTTTAAAACGTCGCCAAACGTCGTAAGTACCGACGTTTACCGACGTATATATACGTCGGTATATTACCGACGTCTACCGTCGTATCGTCGGTGATTTAGCGACGTGTTTAAAGTCGCTACACGTCGGTAAAATCCTGAGAATTTACCGACATTTACAGTCGTTTAAAATGTTACTAAATGTCGATAATTCCTGGAATTATTACCGACGTTCACCGACGTTTACCGACGTTCTCCGACGTATAAGGACGTCGGTAAACGTCGGTACCCTGGAAAGTTTTGCAGATTTACTGACGTTTACCGACGCAAAAAGGAAGATAGGGTTAGGGTTTACCGACACAGCGTTGGGGTTGGGTCGGGGTCGCCGGGGCTGGAGCAGCGGCGGAGGAGAATGGTCGGATGGTCGTCGAAGGGAGTGAGTCGTCGGAGGAATGGGGTCGTCGGGCAGGGGGTCACCGCGGGCAAGGGTAAGGGGAAGTGCGGAAGATTAGAAAATTTTGGGTGAAAAAATAAAAAATCGATCGGGCCAGAACCCTATACGAAATGTTTTAGCGACGTCAGTTAAAGACGTCGCTAAGCGTCGCTATTTATTAAAACCTGGCGACGTCGTAAAAGTGGCATCGCGAAACGTCGCTGAATAAAAAAACAGTGACGTTTTGCGACTAGAATGCGACATCAGTTGTCCTAAACATAATTTGTGTCGCTAACTGTCGCTCAAACGTCGCTGATAGTGACGTTCAGCGACGTATATATAAAACGTCGCTAAAAGCACAAAACTTAGCGACGTATTTATCTGGAGTCGCTAATTCCGTTGCCATTATGACTTATTTTGGTAGTGGTAAATCTAGAAATAAGTAAAACAGTTGATGACAAACTATGAGAAATAGGTAACCATATTGAAAGAAATACAACAAGCAAGGAAACATGTAAAAACTGTATAAGTTTGGCAAGGTATACTTGCCTGTTTTCTGCTGCTGCGGTGCTGTCTGACTAGTGTCCTCAACCAAAAGTATAGCGGATCCAAGTTACCCTATATAATATATTATAATCAATACTAACACAAACTAATATAAGCAATAACAAAGGGTAAGATCGTCGCACCACATCAACTAACACTGTGATGTTCGTGCCAACAATCCAACAGTCACATGGCATTGGATAACGTGCCAATAAACACATACCATGCTACGGTCTAACATGTCGTATGGGTCTTGTACATCGTGGTATCATACGTAGCATTTACATGAATTAGATAAGTGTAGTCCTATACGTACGTAAGTACGTCACATTGTCGTAAAGCTCTCAATGGCACTAACCTACACATCGGACATGCATGTGACCTCTTAAACACGCATCTCGACATCAAATAAAACTGAAATAATCATGAATTAAATTCTAAAATTATTATTAATTAGTGAAGAATTACTAAAATAATTACCATTGCAAGCACAAAGTTCCGTTGCGCATCGACTAGGTGTTCTAGCAACTTTACAACTAGTTTGTGCATACAAAGTTGCCAACTTGCATAAAAACTCATTTAATATATGAAAAATATTAACTACTATTCTGAAATTTATTATTTAATTTCTGAAATTTTGTTTTTAATAGTAAAATAGCAACATGCATCAAACTAGGTTTAATATGGTTACCACGTTGTCATGCCTCGGATTTGTGTCATCTAAGAGTAGTTTTGCATATAAAATTAGGGTTTCTCATGCATGGGGATTTCATCATTGCCATCTAATATATTTATGGGTTCATACAAGCTTTCTCCCATGAAAAAATTAATTACTAAAAAGAAGTTAAGGAACTTACATAATTGCGATTACGACGGCGGCTTTTCTTGCGACGCGGACCTTTCGGAGCGCCAAATGGACTCCAAACTTCACGAAACTTGAGGGGGTGCTTTGGGGCTTCATGTAGGGTATAGAATTTCAGTTTGGATGGGTTTAGGGTGCTATTTTCTAGAGTGTACAGCAGCTGCAACCAGCAGCACTATTTCGGTCAAAAAAAGGGGTTCGACTACTAGTTTAGGGTTTGTCGACTTGTGGGAGTTGTTTTCGTGTGTGGGAAGGAGGGAGAATGAAGTGGAGAAGGAGAGGAAAAGGGGAAAAGGTCATGGAAGAGAGGGGG
Organism: Iris pallida; assembly: GCA_029216955.1. Classification (NCBI taxonomy): domain Eukaryota; kingdom Viridiplantae; phylum Streptophyta; class Magnoliopsida; order Asparagales; family Iridaceae; genus Iris; species Iris pallida. The sequence goes on from JANAVB010014200.1 coordinate 4,864,063, forward strand.
GAGGCTATAGAGGGGTCGGCCACAAGATGAGAGGAAGTTAGGGTTAGGGTTTTGAGAGGGGAGGCACGGGCTTCATGTAAGGAGTTGGTTGTTGGGCCCATGGTCGAGATTTAATGGGCTTTAACCTATGGTTCAGATCTATGGGGTTTGATTTAGACCTTAGTAAGGCTTTGGGTTCACTTGGGTCAAGTTGTTTAGTCTTGGTTAGATTTGAGTGCAAGTGCACAAGAAGGTTCACTATCGGTGTCTTAACTATGAAGTTTGTTGTCTATTGGTTTGTTGTGCATCTGCAAGGCTTTGAGTGTGCAAAATATATATATGGTTGAGTAGGGGATTAGTGTGGGGTAGTGTACAAGTCTAATAGAAATTGGTTTGAGAGTCAAAGTAGGGCGTTTGGGCTCGATTGGATTCAACAAGTCAAATAATGGTAGTTTTACGATAACGATGGTTCATGATGTTTGTTAATACCTATTTCATAGGTAAACATGCAAGTATGTATGCATATAATCAAAAGATCCACAAAATTCACAAAATAGTTGTCATAGTTTTTAGATAAAATGTCACTTGAATATCAAATAATATTGACACCTATATTATATATGACAAATACTTGCGGAATATATTTATTACATTAATAAATAAGTACCCCATACACACATAAGATATATATATATATATATATTGACATATATGTTTTTGGACACACCGCATGACTACGTTGGCTTGGGTTCGATTCGGGTCCAATCGGACTAGTTTGGGTTTGGGTCAGGTCCGAGCTAGTTCGGTCTAACTGGGTCTCCTAAAAGTCAATATGCTTAATAATTAAAATTTAAATTATTTATAGGGTCATGTCATAACTTAGCCTGATTTTTCTAGTTCGGACACATTTATGATTTGGCCTTCCCTACCATGGCTAATACACTAGTCGAGGCACACGACCATGTTATCCGTGCCACAATTCCTAGTCATATTGTATTCCAAATCTTAATCATGACTAAAGCCATCTATCGTAATAACTATTTAATTAAAATATTTCTAAAAGTCCAAAAATTCTCATTTAAAAATAAATAAAAAATATTTTCAAAATACCGAAAAAAGGGGTTACAAATCTACATACCTTAAAAATAAATTCGTCCTCGAATTTAAGAAAAAGTCCTACAATAATGGTAGAAGACGGGGTCCCACTAGCTATCAATTATTCTTATGGTTATTTCAAAACTACAAATCCTCGAGGACTTCTACCCACCTTTGGTCACACTATTCACTCAAAACACAAGTCGCTAAAACTTTATAACCTTCCAAATAGTGGCTAAAATCAATACCAGTAGATATCTACGGCATAAAACACCTCTGATCTCCTCCTATCTATCAAGCAACCAAAACTTAAATAATCAAGCAATATTATACTATAACCTAAGAATTTCTGATAAATTCTAGACAGCACGATCGTTCGTCACCCCGAAATAGGAAAAGACGAAAATCAATGGTTCGAAAGACAAGAAAGAATAATCGAGAACAATATAAAATTTTAAGGACATAGAGAAATTTTTAGGAGAATTTTCAAGGCAGTGTGGATTAAAATTTCTGAGGTTTAGTCATAGTCGCAGGCTCGTATCAGTACAGTTACGTAATCGATACGATATGCTCTGACCTGCATGGGCCACCAAAAAACTTGTCATGACCCACGTCCGCTTTCCGGGACGCGAGTGCGTGAGCAAGCCATCTATGTACCGAGAGGACTCCAACCCAACTCGAATACGTAAATGCTGTCTGGACTATGGTAATGTGCCTAATCATGGCAAGGCAAAACTATATCTCAATCCACAATAAGAATATAAAACGTAAATAAACACTATAGGTCATGGTCTGCAGCCCACTAGCATATATGTCCGATTAGACTCCAAGAATAACATGAGTCTATAAAATTAGGCTAACAAGAAGGATATGTCATGATAAGGATATGAAGCACGAGAGGATAATAAAGTAATATCACAAGCAAATACCCGTATCCCTGCGAGTGTAATCACTACCCTCATGATCCACTAACTAACTCCATGCGAACAGCTACCTGAAGAGATCATCAGGCCCTCAGAGGACTAGCAAGATACATAAAACATGCCTAATAATATAACAGTAAATAACATGTATGGAAGATAAGGACGGGGCAAGAAGGACATCTAAGACATGACAAGTCATATGGAAATGTAATACTATAACTTGGCTATCAATCAAACGATTAACCCTTATAGCTTATAGTACAATGCAAGATACTTCCAATCTATAGTATATTTCGATTGCAGGACAATACAAGATACTCTCAGTCGAGGTTAGCCAATTCTAGTAACGATCTTCTCTCCTAAAGAAAAACAAGGTCAAGTAGACTCCTATAAATCGTAGTACAATGCAAGATACTTCCAATCTATAGTATGTCACAAGTCAAGTCAATCAATCAATATCAAGATCAAAGAACCTGCTATAGGTCGTAGTACAATATAAGATACTCCCAATCTACAGTATGTCTCAACTGTAGTATAATGCAAGATACTTCCAGTCAATAATGGTCAAGTCAAGGACAAGGTGTAGAACTGGCAACTCTATCACAAGATACGATAACACGAAGAAGACCAATAGACAAACAATATCGAATATCATATACGTGCACATAAATCTAGAAACAAGTAAAACAGTCGATGACAAACCAATCACAATATGAAAAATAGGTAACCATATGGAAAGAAATACAACAAGCAAGAAAACATGTAAATACTGTATAAGTTCGGCAAGGTATACTTGCCTGTTGTCTGCTGCTGCGGTGCTGTCTGACAAGTGTCCTCAACCGAAAGTGTAGCATATCCAAGTTTTCCTATATAATATATTCTAATAAATACTAACGCAAACTAATATAAGCAATAACAAAGGGTAAGATCGTCGCACCACATCAACTAACACTGTGATGTTCGTGCCAACAATCCAACACTCACATGGCATTGGATAACGTGCCAATAAACATATACCATACTATGGTCTAACATGTCATGAGGGTCTTGTACATCGTGGTATCAAACGTACTTATAGGTATTTACATGAATTAGATAAGTGTAGTCCTATACGTACGTAAGTACGTCACATTGTCGTAAAGCTCTCAATGGCACTAACCTACACATCGGACATGCATGTGACCTCTTAAAAACGCATCTCGACGTCAAATAAAACTAAAATTATTATTAGTTAGTGAAGAATTACTAAAATAATTACCATTGCAAGCACAAAGTTTTGTTGCGCATCGACTAGGTGTTCTAGCAACTTTACAACTAGTTTGTGCATGCAAAGTTGCCAACTTGCATAAAAACTCATTTAATATATGAAAATATATTAACTAATATTCTGAAATTTATTATTTAATTTCTAAAATTTAGTTTTTAATAGTAAAAATAGCAACATGCATCAAACTAGGTTTAATATGGTTACCACGTTGTCATGCCTCGGATTTGTGTCATCTAAGAGTAGTTTTGCATATAACATTAGGGTTTCTCATGCATGGGAATTTCATCATTGCCATCTAATATGTTTATGGGTTCATACAAGCTTTCTTCCATGGAAAAATTAAATACTAAATAGAAGTTAAGGAACTTACGTAATTGTGATTACGACGGAGGCTTTTCTTGCGATACGGACCTTTCGGAGCGCCAAAAGGACTCCAAACTTCACGAAACTTGAGGGGGTGCTTTGGGGCTTCACGTAGGGTGTAGGACTTCAGTTTGGATGGGTTTGGGGTGCTGTTTTCTAGAGTGTACAGTAGCTGCAACCAGCAGCACTATTTCGGTCAAAAAAAGGGGTTCGACTACTGGTTTAGGGTTTGTCGACTTATGGGGAATATTTTGGTATGTGGGAAGGAGGGGAAAGGAAGTGGAGAAGGAGAGAAAAGGGGGAAGAGGTCGTGGAAGAGAGGGGGGAGGCTATAGAGGGGTCGGCCACAAGATGGGAGGAAGTTAGGGTTAGGAATTTGAGAGGGAAGGCTTAGTCTTCATGTAAGGAGTTGGTTGTTGGGCCCATGGTCGAGATTTAATGGGCTTTAACCTATGGTTCAGATCTATGGGGTTTGGTTTAGACCTTATTAAGGCTTTGGGTTCACTTGGGTCAAGTTGTTTGGTCTTGGTTGGATTTGAGAGCAAGTGCACAAGAAGGTTCACTATCGGTGTCTTAACTATGAAGTTTGTTGTGCATCTGCAAGGCTTTGAGTGTGCAAAATATATATATTATTGAGTAGAGAATTAGTGTGGGGTAGTGTACAGGTCTAATAGAAATTGGTTTGAGAGTCAAAGTAGGGTGTTTGGGCTCGGTTGGATTCAACAAGTCAAATAATGGTAGTTTTACGTTAACAATGGTTCATGATGTTTGTTAATATTTATTTCATAGGTAAACACGAAAGTATGTATGCATATAATCAAAAGATCCACAAAATTTACAAAATAGTTGTCATAGTTTTTAGATAAAATGTCACTTGAATATCAAATAATATTGACACCTATATTATATATATGACAAATACTTACGGAATATATTTATTACATTATTAAATAAGTACCCCATACACACATAAGATATATATATTGACATAGACGTTTTTGGACACACCGCATGATTACATTGGCATGGGTTCGGTTCGGGTCCAATCGTGCTAGTTTGGGTTTGGGTCAGGTCCGAGCTAGTTCGGTCTAACCGGGTCTCCTAAAAGTCAATATGCTTAATAATAAAAATTTAAATTATTTATAGGGTCATGTCACAACTTAGTCTGGTTTTCCTAGTTCGGACACACTTATGATTTGGCCTTCCCTACCATGGCTAATACACTAGTCGAGGCACACGACAATATTATCCGTGCCACATTCCTAGTCATATTGTATTCCAAATCTTAATCATGACTAAAGCCATCTATCGTAATAACTATTTAATTAAAATATTTCTAAAAGTCCAAAAATTTCCATTTAAAAATAAATAAATAAAATATTTTCAAAATACTTAGAAGAGGGGTTACATGTTATATCCTTAACAAGATATCCAGTAAGACTAACGATAAGACATCATATGAGTTATGGAAAGGTCGAACCCCTAGGATTAATTACCTCAAAGTTTAGAAATGTCTAGCTAAGGTAGGAATTCATGAACCCAAAAAGAGAAAGATATGACCTAAGACTGTTGATGTTGTGTTCATAGGATATGTCCTAGATAGTAATGCCAATAGATTTCTTGTAACCCATTCTGAAGTAAATAAAATCTCTAATAACAAAATTATAAAAGCTAGAGATGCAGTTTACTTTGAGAATATATTTTCCTTCAAGGATAGAACTTCTTCAACTTCCTCCAACCCTTCTCTTACTCCATCCACTAGTTCTCATGTTTAAATATCAAGTTCTCAACCAGAATAAGATATAAAACTAGAATGAGTAAAAGAGAAAGGATTGAAAAGAATTTAGGGAAAGAATTCTTCACTTTTTTATAGAGGGTGATCCCTCAACTTATGAAGAAGCCATATCTTCTCCTGATGCCCCTTTCTGGAAAGAAGCTATTAACAATGAGTACAACTCCATTATAAAGAATAATATTTAGTTTTTAGCAGACCTACCTTCAGGTAGTAAATTCATAGGTTCTAAGTGGATCTTCAAAAATAAACTTAGAGCCGATGGTACCATAGAGAAATATAAGGCTAGATTAGTAGCCAAAGATTTTACCCAACAAATGGGATTAGATTATTTTGATACCTACACTCCTGTTGCTAGGATCACTTCTATTAGAACCTTTCTAGCCTTAGCTTCCATTCATGATATGCTGATCTATCAAATGGATGTAAAGACATCATTTTTAAATAGAGTTTTAAAGGAAGAAATATATATGGAGCAACCTGAAGATTTTATTGCCAAAGGTCAAGAAAAAAGTTTGCAGATTAGTAAAATCACTTTATGGCCTAAAGCAAGCTCCCAAGCAATGTCAAAACAAATTTGACAAAGTCATTATAGTATTTGGCTTTGTGCCAAATGAATATGACAAATGTTTGTATTCAAAAAATATAAATGGAAGTTGTGTCATCTTATGCTTATATGTTGATGATATCCTTATTCTAGGATCTTCACTGGAATTGATAAATAATACTAAAAATTATTTATCTAAACAGTTTGATATGAAAGGCCTAGGTGAAGCAAACTTGATCCTAGGAATGCAACTGTCCAAATACAAAGAGGGTTATACTCTATCCTTAGCACATTCAATTGAGAAAATGCTAAGAAAGTTTGAGTATTTTGACAAAAAAAACTTGTCCTTACTCTTTACGACAGTAATGTTGTTCTAAAGAAGAATGAAGGATCACCTATAAAACAATATAAATATTCACATATGTTTGGGTCCCTTATGTACATAACAAATAGGACCAGACCCGATATTGCATTTGCTATTGGAAGACTAAGTAGATATACTAGTAACCCAAACTAGTAACTTTGGATTGTATTGGACAGAGTGTTTAGATATCTTAAGGATACTCTAGATTATAAACTTTATTATACTAGACACCCGGATCTCATAGAAGGTTACTCAGATACAAATTGGATAACTGATTCACATGATGTGAAATCCACTACTGGATATAATTTTACCTTAGTAGGATCTGCGATCTCCTGGGGATCATGTAAACAAACTAGCATAACTAGAAGTACAATGGACTCTAAAATGATAGCTTTGGACACTACCTGTACAAAAGCCAAATGGCTTAGAAATCTTATTATACATATACCTATTTTTGTTCATTATGTTCCTACAATTTCTATAAACTGTGATAATAAATCTGTTATAGAACTACTAAAGCATGATTCTATAAATGCTAAGATGAACAGGCACCTGCAGCTATGCTTCAAGTCAATAAAGGCCCTATTAGACAAATATACGATTCTTGACTATATAAAGTCAGAAAAGAACCTTGCAGACCACTTGACGAAGGGTCTGTCTAGGACGTTGATCCTAGAATCGTTGAGAGAGATCGGGTTAAGCCAATAGTTTAGTCACCAGCAGTGGCAACCCAACCGAGTCTGACTGGAGATCCCAAGAAACCGATTCAATGGGTAGGAACAAGCTGGATTATGTGACTATTATGGAACATTGACCCTGAAATTAAATTCTCTTAAAATAAAAAGCCCAAGAGGCTGTACATGTGTACATTGATACCTTATCCCTATGGTAACAGTGTTCCTTGTGTGATATGGATAGGGTGAGTTTAAACTCTTAATCAGTCCAAACATGATATGCATGGTTGATTCCTATCACCAACCCTTGAGGACTTATCTATATAAGAGGTCGTGAAGGCCGCGACTATAGAACATGACGATCCTAGACAACTCTCATGAATATATAAAAGTGTGCATGGCCAACTAAACGTACCACCCGATAGACCCAAGTACCTCTAGCGTACTATGCGTGCTATTTTTTTAGTTTGGTTCAAGAAGACTGATTTAAGACGTAGTCCATCAAGTTCTTCTTCAGACAAAGACAATAGTCACTACGTGAAATTCAATGCTGTACTCCATCTCATTTATAAATAGTATATAACTGTCCAGAAATTATCTTATTCTTCTCTTATTTTCTTTCTTTCTATCATTTTTGGAAATTGACCTTTTGGGGGGTGGGAATATTGTTAGATGTGTGTTCTGTACACACACACATATTAAAAGCAAAAGCTCATTTCCCTCAACTTTTAGTCCCACATCGGTTGGGAGAGGGGAATGAGTAGTGCATATAATACCTTGACCCATCTTGCTTCATTAAAGTATTGTGTGGAAGTCCCATGAGCCACACACACACATCACAGCCGTCGTCCGACCCGGCTTGGCTCGGTTCGACACACGTAACGGGTGCGGTACGTGTCCACATCTGCGGGTGCCGAATGTCGATTCGATTTTCTCTTCGGGTTCGGACTGAGACCCTAAAATCTTTTTGCTCCTCTTCATTCTGACCGTTACACCCATTAATTTTGTAACGTTCGGACTCATTAATTATGTCTAGGCTCAGTGAACCACGTGTTTAACATTTGCTTTATTTGTGTAACGTCCAATTAAATGTCCATTATTTTTTTGTTCGTTAGTAACTATTCAACAGCCTATATATTCCGACACCTCTCATACTTTCGGGTACACTAAAAAAATCCTATACGAAAACTCTATCAAATTCTTGTCTCCTCAAAGTTCTCGTCCGTTCTTCGTTTGTTGCTCTGGGCAGAGCTAAGTCGAGGGTCACTCTCTCTACGTCGTGTGCGGCAAGGAGATTCCGGTGGAGCGAAAATTTTACCACTAGGAGCATTCGGACAAAGTCTGCACATAGATCCGGATTAACTCTTAGGGCAGTGTTACGTGCGCGACTTCTCCGGAGGCCGGTAACAATTTACTATTTTATTTTTGTTGCAGATAGTAAAACCAACAAATTGAAGAAATTCCAACACTTGAGGCCAATCTGAGCCCAATCCGATGAATCCTAAGCCTAGTCCGATCCCAAGCTCGACCTGACCTCGGGTTGGCTTCGGATTCATGTTTCGGATTTTATATATATATGAAGCCATAATCCAACCCATTAACAAATTTATCCGATGAAACTCCAGTTTAGTCCGCCAGAATTGCAGCCCAATGGCATGTACATGCTCTCTTTCTTTGGCATTACTTTAAGCAGACCATTTGTAGTGTAGCTCTTGGTGTTTTCCTTTCTTTCTTCCTATGTAAGAATATAGACTGTGACATTGTAGCACTGGTGACTCTCTCTCTCTCTCTCTCTCTCTCTCTCTCTCTCTCTCTCTCTCACACACAAACATATGCACACACACACGCGCATTTACCAACAATAAGTAGAATTAAGCTTCAGGCAAAAGGAGGAGTCGATCGAGTGCAAGTGCAGCTTAATTTGCAAGTACAACTGAAAGTAAAAAAAAACAAAAAAACATTTGGTTTGTGGCTGTAATTTTTGGTACACAACTGGAGGAGCTACAGTGCCGCTTCATCTACATGTTGCAAGCCTTTTGTTTGCTTGACTGCATTTTTTGTTGTAGAAGAGTGCAACAAGTATTAGTACCGAAAGAAAAAATGAAGTGCAACTTACATTTGGTGAAGAGATTGATGCACCAATGCAAACACTTTGCGACCCTAACTATGCTGTGGAAGACTGGAATATCATCACTTCTGATGAGGGTAGCAATGTGAATATGGCACCAATCAGCTGAAGAAGGTTTGGGATATGTATTGCAACTCCCTGTCACTACACCAAAATGAATTAAATTCATGAAAACTCATTATTAAATTGTGGTAAGGTTTGAAAGTTAAAATATTTATATTATTATAATTTTAATACATCTCTCTAGATCAAATGTCCATTTAGATGAGAGTTGGATTTGCACATATGTATTTTTTTTTTTTTTTTTTTTTGTAAAATTTACTAAAAATAATTATCGAATCAGACAAGATCTTGTACATATGTATTTTTTTTTTTATCATGTATAGTCGACTTACTTGATTTTTGAAGAGGAGGGATATATCTTATGTACGAACCTCAATTTGCATCACCACTTGGCTATCCCTTGACAAATAATTAACCGTGATGTATGGAAACATATCAAATGTAAGCAGCTACATGCACACAGCTTCAAGATCTTGCATACAGGCCCTGCTCATGTATGCAGGGCCTGTCCAGGGATAAGTCCGTCAAGACTTCAGACTTGGACAACTCCTTTCTGTTTAGGACAATTTTCAGGCTTAGCGTGATCCAACAAGAGTTGAGATTGCGGAAATGCATCCAGGATTGGCCCACAGCAAGGATCCGGGCAATCAAAATTAGCTTAGGATAGGGCAACCCAATATTCCCCTGCATCTGTGCAGCATATGACCGTACACTTCTGACAAAATCTGTTCATCTGAAACAAGTGCTCCACTGTAGACCCATTAGCATGTATAGATCATCACAGTTTCAGACCCATTAACATGTTGCTCTGCTAGCATTTCTATGTTCTATGTACAGTACTCTTCCTTTTCAGAAACATTCAGAAATAGTGGATTTCATATCTATATTTGCAGGCTGCTCACATGTGATCTTCTTACATCTTTGGAGGATTCTTGCACTCCAAAATTGGTCCCAGCAGCATAGCTAGGTTTTATGACTTCCAAGTCCCAAGTCTATGTTCTCCTTACTACAACGGAGTTACTCCCATTTTAAGCAAAATCCTAAATGGTGCAGGATACAATAGCCTAATTAAAGAATGGATAACCTTTACCTTGTGTTTTCTATGCGGATTGCAATATTATTGGAAATTTTGTCTTCCTATAACTATATTTTATTTCGAGACATATAATTTATGAAAAAAATTGTTATACCGCGTTCGGCATAATATATTATTATATTTCTTAAATATATTAGTCTAAGGGCTTACTCGCCCATTTTGGGGATCCAAATGTTATATATATGTTAGCTAAAGATTTTCGAAGCAACGACGACATTTAGCAATCGGTAAATATCGTTGGCGAAAACTTATGCTAGTAATCTAAACATCTCATATACTAATTAACATTTTGTAGATAAGGTTGGACTTGCATGTCAGAATAATCTTTTATACAATCTAGGTAACTTATCATACAAGATATATGTGGATGACTCTGGTATCATGCAGGGCCAGCCCAGATGGTTGGGTTGTCCTATTTGGAGCAAAATTTGGTTGCCTCTTGACCCTTACTGTCAGTCGGTCCTGGTGGTCATCCATGACCCTGACCTTTGGTGGGATCACGATGATCCTGAGGGGTTGTCCTAGCAAGGTGGTGTTGTCCAAGCCCCAAGTCTTGTTCGGCTTACCCTAGGGCCGACCCTGATACCATGTTAACCTAGTTCAGAATACCACAATTCCAGTCTTAAAAAAAAAAAAAATCCTAAATGGTACTGCAGTATACATATGGGAAACCTTTAGCATGTGTTTCTTAAGCGTTTGCATTGCAATATTGTAAGAAAAATTTATATCCATGGAAATTATTTATTTTAATTTCACACTTCAAATTCATGAAAAAATTGTTTTAACATGCTTGGTATATATAATATATATTCCTTACATATATTAGCTTAGAGCCAAATGGATAAGTCGCCACTTTGGGGATCAAATGTAATTAACTAAAGATCTCAAGGCAATGCCGATCTTTAGCAATGGATAAATATCTGGCGCTAATCGTCCGATATACGAACCAACACATTTTGGAGTATCAGGAGTACTTCTAAGAAAACCTCGAGGGAAACTCATGCAAGCACTCTAACTAGACAAGATCAACATTTTTTTATATTGAGGAAATGAAGTCAAATAAGCCAAAACCATAGCAATTGCTACTACAGCATAACGCTAAGATGTGATGACCGTTGAGGGTCATTTTTTCTTTGCCAATAACGCATAGTGAAAACTGTCAATTTTCGTTTCCTCTCTAGTGTTGAATCATACCCTCCCAAATTTATCAATTTTCTTGAGCAAAAGCAGGGCTATTCTTATAAGGGAAAAAGAAGGGTTTCCGAGTGCCACGAGACTTACATTATGCGCGCAAGTTCTGAGGAGGGTCAAATTATATACGCAGCCTAACGTACATGTACATGAAGTTGCTATTTCTGTGACTCGAATATGTATTATCTAGAATGCAAACAACAAGTCTCACCATTGGTTCCCTCTAAAGCAGAACTAAACTCTAGCTCACTTAATTCCGGAAAGTGGAGCATTGGTTTCATTGTTTACCTAACACTTATTACATGAGGTGTTATACCTAGGACTAGGATCTCAGGAATACTATATATATATATATATATATATATATATATATATATATATATATATATATATATATATATATATATATATATATATATATATGCGCTTTCGGCAATAAGAAAGATTTGGAAACTAGGAAACTCTGTTTTCATGACTTCCCAATTATTTCTTATTTTACACAAATATGGAACACAGATATTGGATAAGAACACGATACGGATATCGGATAATCTACATAGATTTTTAGATAGGTAGCAAAGACATGGATACAGGTACGGACACGATATGATACAGATCACCATTAGTTTTTCGTGTCCATGCAACATAGCGACTAATGATCCCTATAGATCTCCTAGATAATCTCAGTAAACCGATTGTTCATTAACTACGACGGTTCCCCTTGTTTCTCACATCTTGTGACGACATCACTAAAAACTCAAAAATGCCTTCCATGGGGTTATTTGGCAGTACCTTCAATGCATGTGAAAAATGAAACGATATATATATATATATATTTTTCCAAAAGAGTTCGTCTGCAAGTTGTTTTCTGCTTTCCTATGTGACACTGATGGTTTCTTCCTCCTGGTGTGTGACTATCTATCTGCCTAGCTACTGCAACAAGGACAGAGAAGCCAGTGTCATGCCTATGAAAAAGACTCATGAATGCTATGGATCGATACTGTACAAGTTCGTCAGAATCTGAAGTTTTAAATTCCTTCATTATATAATTACGTACCACCGAAACAAACATGGTCATGAGCTTAATTTATCCTACTTTTCCTAATGAGCTTCAATCAGAATAACCTCGTTTTTTAACTGCTTTTGGGCGGGCCAACCGTTAAAATCAGCACTTTTCAAATGTTCAACTAAGTGGGTGCTAGTGCTCCGAAACAGTGGCGGATCCAGGATGAAATTCTACTTGGGACACAATCATAAGAAGGTTCGGAGATAACGCCTCCGAAAATTGAATATATAGAAATAAAGTACAAACTGGAAAATTAAACATGCAGAGCACTGCAAACAAACCCAAACAATGGCTGATTTTTAGTACGAAATGTAAAAATTGTTCTTTACGAGTTTTCATACAATAAAGTATTACATCTCAGTGATCTCACAATTATTCTAAATAATTTTGACCAAAATTGATTTCGACCGAATTTAATTTTAAAATTTACCTTTGTTTATGCAGGTTGCTTCCTTCTAAAAGCAGTTCTATAAACTCCGTTCCCACTCCACTCCTCCGGCAAGCAGTAGCTCGGCTTTGTAAAAAAAAAAAAAAATTGTAGGGCAATAGGCTAAAGGAAATTTTTTTGGAAAAACTTACAACTTGAAAGAAAAGAAGAAGTGGCAGAACTTGCTGCTGCACTGTCTTTGTAATGCAGCAATACACAAGTGAACTTGGCTGGCCCTACACGATGTCGTCCCACGGTCCCAATCAATTTTTCTTCACCGTACAAATTTTCTACTAAAACAATTCAAGCAATACACTCCACTGTCCAGTCCCAAGGTCCCACCCACACACACATTCTAGTTGTTGCTTTTTTTGAATTTTCTTCAGTGGGAGCCCATCCCAAGTGCAAACATGTGTGTCCACATGATGGACTGCCTCACCTTCCATAAAAAAAATACAATTTTTTTGGTTTTCAGTGGGGACACCCCCCCCCCCTCCCCAACCACTGAACTGCATATAGGTCCGCCCCTGCTCCGAAGGTTGCAAAAGTGTTCCTCAGCCTTCCAGTGAGTGATTTTTGTTGGGAACAATATGCGGAAAATGTTCTCCCAAGTCAAGAAACTGCGAGAGTACAGAACGAAATTGCACAAAACCAAACTGTCAATAATCACAAAAGAAACAAACGTAAATACAAGTGATTTTAAGTGAAAAACTCTTGTAGAAAAAATAACAGACGATCGAAGTCCAACCATGAAAAGCATCCACTAATGGAATAAGAAGTACAACGACTAATTACAAGCTTCTCACCGATCCAAACAGATGTCCACAAAAAGTCCTTGGTATAGAAAATTGGTTAAAAGACTCACAAAGAACAAAGATAACGAGAAACAATCACTAGAAAATGATCTTATCTTCCAAGTTGCCGTCAAACCCTCTTTCTCTCTCCCAAAAGTTGTGCCTTTGATATAATATTCATCAACTTGCGTCAAACTTTTATAAATTCTTGCATGTATTAAGGTTATCATATTGTAGAAAATAATAATACCTTGTTCTCATTGCTAGGGTTTGTTACAATATATATAGTGTCTACATTTGGGCTTATGGGTATGGGCCATATTTACATTACAAATATAATCTAACACCCCCCTCAAGTTGGAGCATGCAAGTCACAAATGCCCAACTTGGAAAGGAAAAAATCAAACACTTGCTTTCCAAGGGACTTGGTGAAGATGTCAGCCAGTTGAGAAGAAGTAGGAACATGCGAGGCTATTACGGTGCCATCTCTAATAGCATCGCGAACAAAATGCAAATCCACCTCAATATGCTTACTGCGCTTATGAAATACCGGATTCTGAGCCAGGTGCAGGGGTGACTGACTGTCACAATACACCGACATAGCAGACTCCTGGCGAACGCCCAAACACACCAATAACTCCTTCAACCATTTCAACTCACAAACAAGCGCAGCAAGAGATCGATATTCAGCTTCAGCAGAAGATCGGGAAATAGTTGATTGCTTTTTGGTCTTCCAAGAAATAGGAGACCCCCCCAGAAACACCAACCAGCCTGTAACAGAGCGGCGAGTCAAGGGACAACTGGCCCAGTCGGAATCACACCAACCAGAAAGACGGAGATCACAATCAGCTTTCAAAAGAATACCTTGTCTCGGTACATGTTTGAGATATCTGACCACTCGCAAAGCAGCATGCCAATGATCTTGTCGAGGCTCCTATAAGAATTGAGACAAGATATGTACAGCATAGGCTAAGTCAGGGCGAGTAAACGATAGATAAATCAACCTCCCAACCAGCCTCCGATAAGTCTCTGCATCCGCCAGCTTTGGACTAGTCGATTCTGCCAGCTTGTGATTGGGCTCCATGGGAAAGCCAGCAGGTCGAGATCCCATCAAGCCGCATTCTGAAATGATGTCCAAAGCATACTTCCTTTGACACAAGGAAATTCCTTCTGCACTCCGAGCCACCTCTATGCCAAGAAAGTACTTCAACACACCAAGGTCCTTCATGTGAAAACAAGAACTAAGGTACTTTTTGAAAGCATCTAAAGCACCTGTGTCATTACCAGACACAATCATGTCATCCATATAGATCAAAACATGCAACTCTACATTCCCTTTAAACATAGAGAAAAGGGAATAATCGGAATGAGATTGAATAAATCCATAGGATATCAGAGAAGCAGCAAGCTTAGCAAACCAACAACGTGGTGCCTGTTTCAATCCATATAGTGACTTACGCAGGCGACACACTTTGTTGGGTTCACTATGCGAAAAACCTGGCGGCAACTTCATATACACTTCTTCTGTCAGATATCCATGAAGAAAAGCATTGTGCACATCCATCTGGTGCAAAGTCCAGCCTCGCACAGCTGCAACAGCCAAGAACATCCGAACTGTAGGCATCTTAGCGACCGGGGCAAATGTCTCTGAATAATCGATCCCCTCAACCTGATGATTACCGAACACAACCAGCCGTGCCTTTAAGTGCTCAACACTTCCGTCAGATTTGTACTTTATTTTGTACACCCATCTACTTTCCAATGCTTTTTTTCCAGGAGGCAAATCGACAAGACTCCATGTCCCATTATCTTCCAGAGCCTGTATTTTAGTTTGCATAGCCACGCGCCAGCCCGAATCTCGCGAGGCCTGGCGATATGAAGTAGGCTCAACACCTGCAGTGATAGCTGCAAAAAAAATCTCTGTGTCTAGCAGTAAATATGTCATAACTTAGAAATTATGTTAGAGGATACGAAGTACCTGAGGAATTGACGGAAACAGATGAACTGTGATGAAGGGAGGACTTTTACTTCGAACAGCATTTGTCATAAAATCCTGTAATAGCACTGGCTGTGATTTCTTTCGCATTTCTCTTCCCAATACTACCTCGTCGGGCACCTCTGGCAACACTGTATCCCATATATCATTTGTAGTATCTGCATCACCCCCAGCGGACTCTCCTGTCAATACTACTGCATCTACCTGTGCATCCTGGCCACACGGTGTCGAGCCACCAGCAACCACTCCGGCCTCAGCAACCGTAGCCGGCACCATCCCAAAAGCTTCTATATCGTCTCCTGGCACCTCAACGGATGTATGGCGTGTCGCAGAACACATCTCGCTAGCAGAGTCACACCCGAGAAATTTTTTTTCATAAAAAATAACATCACAGGACACAAAAAATTCACCAGTCTCCAAATCATACAGTTTCCATCCCTTTTTATCAAGTAGATACCCAACAAAGATACATTTTCTGCTCTTGCTAACAAATTTATCATGTCAGGATTTCAAATCATATGCATAGCACAGACAACCAAAAATACTTAGATGATCATACGAAGGAGCCGAGCCATATAAAACTTCATTATAAGGAGACTTAAAATGCAAGATACTAGAAGGTGTTCTATTTATCAAATAACATGCAGCCAGAACACATTTCCCCCAAAAATTCACGGAAAGAGAACCCTGAAATCGCAATGCCCTGGCTATATTTAAAATATGTCGATATTTTCTTTCCACCCTTCCATTCTGTTGAGGTGTCCAAACACAGGATGTTTGGAACAATATACCTTGAGATAAAAAATAATCTCGTAAATAATTAAATTCAGTACCATTGTCACTCCGCACACGATGTATATCAGCCTAAAACGACGCTTCACCATAGCAATGAATTTAAGAAACATAGAATAAATAACACACTTATCCGTCAACAAAATAACCCAAACAGCTCTAGAAAAATCATCCACCAAAGTCAAAAAATAACGTGCCCCATTAGATGACGGAACACGATATGGTCCCCACAGATCACAGTGTATAAGTTCAAAGCATCTCAAAGCACGACTACTACATCAGGAAAGGCATCACGAGTCTGTTTAGCTTGATGACAAATGTCACAAGTCTTATGAGAAAACACACTACTACCAGAGAGAAAAGGTAAAGTCTGCATTACTTTATCTGAGGGATGCCCAGTCTACTATGCCAATCCTTGGAATCATTCTCTTTGCATGCCAAGATCACCGAAGCCAAAGAAGCTGGAACCTCCCCCAAGAAATAAAAGTCTACCCCTTTGTTCACCAGCTCCAATCACCATCCTCGTACTTCGGTCCTGAACAAAACATAAATCAGGAGTAAATAACATATCACAATTTCTGGCACCAATCAATTGGGAGACAGAGATCAAATTGCAATTCAATGTCGGAACATAAAGAACATTCGTCAACACCAACGAAGCAGTCAAAAATACTTTGCCTCTCAGAACAGCCTCAATAATGCTCTCATCAGGCAAAATCACTGGACAGACAGGGCCCTCAAAGCAATCAACTAAACAGTCACGAGATCCTGTCGCATGAAGAGTAGCCCCAGTATCGAATATCAAAGGGACAGAAGAATTCTTACCCATCAGACGATCAGAGTTTGAAGAATTGTCGTTACCCAACAAGCTCATCAGTTTCTGCCATTGTTCACCTGAGAGTGGTGAAGGATACCCTCCATGCATCATGTCTGCCGAACTCCCAGCAAGACCAGCAGGGACACCATGACCAGCAGCGGCGACATGATGAACAACCCCTGCGCATCCAGGACCGCATCCCCCATCACGTCTCTTCTATGGTGCCAGGCCTCTGCCACCGCCAGCACCACGTCCACCCTCACGCCGAGGACGAGTCTCCTACCACACTGGATAGCCAATCTTGGCAAAGCAAGTGGTAACATCATGACCTGTTTTCTTGGAATGAATAAAGATCATACCTGATTTGTCCCTAGAATCTGAGATTCTATTATTAGAAGTAGTAGAGAGACGAGGTGAAGTCCTGATAGTCAGTGCCAATACCTCCTCAGTAGTAGATTGGACCTGAGATTTTTGCATATCCTCCTCCTTACGAACTGCCTGGTATGTCCGATCTAAACTTGGCTGAAAATCCTGAGCCAGAAGATTAGATCGGGTATGACCATACAACTCAGCATTCAACCCATACGTAAAGTCTTGAAAGTGGTCTTCATCCCTCATAGCATGTAGCTTTGCAGCAAGTTTACCACAGGTACAAGTAGGCAATGGAAAATAAGCAGCTTGTTCATCCCACAAAGACTGCAAATTTCCAAAGTAGGTTTTTACAGACATTGAAGCCGTTTGTTTGCACTCAGCCAAAGCTACCTTAATTTGTTGCTTTCGAGTGCCATTGCTAATAATAAATCGTTTCTCCAACAAGTTCCACAATGGATAAACCTCCTCAAAGTACGGCAAAGATTTCTTCAGAGACGGATCAATGGTATTTAGAACCCATTGAACCAATAGCGCTTGCACGCATCTCCAATCAAGCAATTTACTAGCATCAATAACAGGTTTGACTTCGGTACCTTCCAGAAAAGTGATCTTTTGCCTAGAGATCAGGGAGAGACGTATCGACCGAGACCACTCAGCATAGTTCGGTCCACGAAAAATAATAGGAGTAATGATATTTCCTGGTTGATCAGTAGAACTCAGAAAATATGGATCCTTCGGATTAGGATAATTTGGGTTGTGTGCACCGCCACCGTCAGTCGCGACGGAGTAGCTGGATGCAGCATTATCTGCCATTGCGGATGTCGGGTGTACAAAAATTTTGTACAACTCTGACGAATCGGCCGCTGATGGACGGGGTCGACGGCGAATCGGCCGCGATCAAAGGCGCCGGATATGGCGTGTAGGGACGAGCGGATGTCGGGTGTACAAAAATTTTGTACAACTTTGACGAATCTGCCGCTGATGGACGGGGTCGACGGCGAATCGGCCGCGATTGGCGAATCCGGCGAATCGGCACGGATCGGACGGATCGGCACGGATCATGCGGATCGGGCGGCTCGGACGGCTCAGTCGGAGCCGGGAAGCCTCGAACGGATCAGGGATGATCGGTACGAATGGCGCGAGGTGTGGAACAGGTGCGGAACAGGGGTGGTGGTATCAAAGACTGAGCCTATTGTGGAGCCTGAGATCCTTGTTGATGGATCCCATGACATCAACAAATGTGCTGATATGACGGAGCGGGTACTTGCTGCTTGCTATAAAGCACTCAACGACCACCACGTGCTGTTGGAGGGAACTTTGCTGAAGCCAAACATGGTGACTCCTGGGTCAGACTCGAAGAAGGTGGTACCCGAGGTCGTGGCCGAGTACACAGTGCGAGCACTTCAGAGGACGGTGCCGTCGGCTGTCCCTGCCATCGTGTTCCTCTCTGGCGGGCGCGGTCGGCGCGGTCGGCGCGGGAGCGGACTAGGGTTTTTCGGGAGATGGCGGCTAGGGTTTTTCGGGAGGCTCTAATACCATGTAGGAAATAATAATACCTTGTTCTCATTGCTAGGGTTTGTTACAATATATATAGTGTCTACATTTGGGCTTATGGGTATGGGCCATATTTACATTACAAATATAGTCTAACACATATATTGAAAAAATATATATGGAAGTACATTATATATTGAAAGTCCAATATTTTTTTTAAAATTATATATATATATATATATATATATATATATATATATATATATATATATATATATTGGTGAGACATGTGGTAGTGGTGAGGCATGTGGCCCAAGTTGTTAGGAGATCGATTCCCGGTGGAAGCGTTCGCCATAATTATCTTCTTTCAAATATTATATATATATATATATATATATATATATATATATATATATATATATATATATATATATGCCAATGATCCCCTAGCCTAGTGGTAGTGGTGAGGCATGCGGTCCGAGTAGTCATGAGATCGATTTCCATTTCCAGTGGAAGCGTTCGTCACAATTACATTCTTTCCTCTCTCTCTCTCTCTCTCTCTCTAAACCCACTATGCTTTATATATATATATATATATATATATATATATGTATATATATATATATATATATATATATATATATATATATATATACATATATATATATATATATATATAAAGCACAGTGGGTTTTTGGTCCGACTCATGTGCTTTGGTTCAACGATGATGAAAGAACTAAATTGTCCCTCTCTCTGTAAGAGAGGAGGAGGTCACATGTTGGTTGCGGAGCAATCGGTTGTTCTAACGGCACCCCCGCCTCCAGCTCCTCTTGCACCGCCCCTCCCTCCGTCGCCTCCGCTCCATCCTCGTCCACGCCGTCGTCGCCGGTCTCTTCCCCAATCCCTTCGTCGCAAACAGCCTCCTCCATCGCGCCGCCGACGCCGACCCTTCCTTCGCCGCCTCCCTCTACTCCGCCATGACAAACCCCAACCCCTTCTCCTTCAACACCGCCATCGCCATCTCCGCCGACCCACTCTCCATCAACTCCCAAATACTCCGCCGCCGCGTCCCTCCCGACTCCCACACCTTCCCTTCCTTACTCAACACCACCATCGCCGCCGCTGCCACCAGGTCGCTCCACGCACACGCCCTCCTTCTCGGATTCCGGTCCGACCCCTTCGTGCAGACCGTCCTACTTACCCGCCTACTCCCGACGCAGCTCCGCCGACCACGTCCTGCGGGTGTTCGACGGAATGCCGTACAGGGACGTCGTCTCCTGGACCGTCGCCGTGTCGGGCCTCGCCGCCCTCGGACGCCCCTCGACGGTCCTGCGCGTCTTCGCCTCCATGAGGCCCCACGCCGCCCCGAACGCCGCCACCGTGGTCTTTGCCGTGTCCGCCTTCGTCGGGCTCGGGTCCCTAGCGCTGGCCCGGTGCCTGCACGCCTAAGTCGAGAAGGCCGGGTACGGAGGCCGCGTCTCCGTCCGGAACTCCCTGGCGCTGGCCCGGTACCTGCACGCCTACGTCGAGAAGGCCGGATTTGTGTCCGTGCTATTATGGTACGGGTTATCCACTAGTATATATATATAGCAAATGACCTCTAGCCTATTCCGGTGGGAGCGTTCGCCACAATTACCTTCTTTCAATATATATATATATATATATATATATATGTATATATATATATATATATATATATGTATATATATCTATATATATATATATATATATATATATATATATATATATATATATGTGTGTGTGTGTGTGTGTATGGTCCAATGGCGCTGGACGTACTCGCGGAACTTCTCCAGCAAACGTTGTTGGAATATTCTCCGCATACCTTGGGAATCCCACCCAACTCCACAATTTCTATGAGTTCCCTTTTTGAACATGTAATCCATACTGAAAGTAGAGTTCCTTCTTTGCCAACATACTTCATTTTTCTAGTTGTACCTTGTACGCCACGGATGCTTAACCCTGATTAACCTACATATTCCTGATACACGCAGCAGATATGTACTCTAAAGTGGTGCATTTAATTTCTTCGCTACCTACGTCTTCTACACTCAATTCGGAATATAACTCAGATGTTTCGCTGTGATCAGCGCGGGTTAAGTTCCTCCTATTATTGGTTTATGCTCTGGTAAATATATAGAAACTCAGATCTCAAGTGTTGGAAAGTAACTTGGCTTATATTGATACGTCCAATATTCAAATTGATCTCAAAGTCGGTCGCACATAAATTTGAGGTTAGTGCGCTGTGGTTTCTTGGCCACAAATAGCGCGCCACTTCTTCCTCGCTTGTCGCCATCTTGACCAGCTCGTCCCCAACCTCCCTTGGCCTACTAAAATATCATCCAAGTATGGGCAGTAAGAGAGATTTCTAACTTCATCATGACAAAATTGACCTTGAACGAATGAATATCCCTTCATACTTTGCTCCATAATAGTCAACAGAATGCATCATATCTCAAGATGGCTCTTCCTTCAAGTGGTGGCTTCCTCACATGGACCAGGGCCAATGCCTTGAGCTTCACATTGTAGGCCTCTAGGCTGGCTGCATCCTTTAATCAATGGTAACCCAAATATAAGGTAGTGATGTAATATTTGTAAGTTTTTATCAACTCGATTTTTTTTAAAAATATTGATTAACTAACATGCTATCAGAACAAAAAAATTGTGAGTTAGAATTCTCATACCACAAATTAAATGGTACGACTTATAGTGTTCAATATTTCTGTGTGGTCCTCTGTGTTCAGTGGTCTTTAGCTCAAGCTAGGCCCGCATGTGACGTTGGTTAGCTAACAACCATTATATGTAACTTGTTAATGCTTCTATCGTTTGATATTATTATAAGATAATAAGATATTGGTTCAATTCATTCAGACCGGCTTACAAGCCCAGCAGCCTAAGCGTCGGCCCCAACGAGTATGACATCATAAATTATTTATATTGATAACGAGTGAAGCAACCTTGATTAAAATTAAAATCCATCCTTAAAGTCCATAGTGGCAAAGCTTATAATAAACATCAATATTATTACAACAATGCCCTTTTCATATATGTATAAATATCGCACCATGATGCTAAGATCGAGGTATGTACTCTTCTTCTCTTTGAATTATCTTCTAATTTGTAGTCTATCCGACTTGAGCATCATAAAGGTTTCCACTAGGGGTGAGCGTCGGTATAATCGGTCGGTATTTGGTCAAATATTTTGGTATTTTTTAAAATCGGTATTTGAAAAATCAATACCAATATCGTACCATTTAGAATCGGTTTTTTCGGTTTCGGTTAAATCGGTATTCGGTCGGTTTTTCTTCGGTATCGGTATTTGTCACATCCCAGAACCAGAATACCGGAGAGCGGGGACGTACATAGCCAGCTACGTATATTGAAGTGCAACCCACCTCGCTATACGGTCACGGCTGTCTAGATACATGAGGGTTTAATTACAAGCCAACAGTCTCCTATGGTCATGAACCAGCCTATTGTCTCAATCTCAAGCAAGCAATAATAGTTACAAGATGTCAGAGCACCAAATATATAATAGCAAGGCGTCCCATACATTACATATTGGATGATCATGAAGCTAGTCGTACAAAATGTCAAGACTAGCAAGAGTTCAGTCATACATGATCAACCCTAGGATCTGTCAATCATGTTACAGCCCGTAGGCGGACAGTAAATAAAGGTGCAATACGAGCTAACACGTGCTCGCCGGCTAAACGACTCAAAAGAATAATTTTACAAATAAGTGGGAGGACAAAAAGAAACCCACTCATTGTCAGGATTACGCCTGGTGGTCACCATCTGGCTGGAAGACAGGTGGATCCTCTGGTACTGCTCCGATATCTGGCCACACAAAACCAGCTGGGTCAGACCCCAGAAAGAGCAAGTGCCACAAAGGAGGCTTCACTTAGGAACTAAAACCAGCATATCACAATAGACTATTAAAGATAATAAATAAAGAACTGATAATAATAGAGATAACAACAGTAAACTGAGTACGAGAAAATCATTCAAGTAGCCAGGTCACAACCCTTAAACCAAACAAGGACCGGGGTTATAACCCTTCACCTGAATAGAAACCCGTCTCAAATACTATTGGTACATTGAAGACAATAAACGAAGAGAGGACACAGAACTGCTCCGGGAGCCAGGTTACAACCCTTAAACCAAATAAGGATCGGGGTTGTAACCCTTCGCCTGAACAGAACTGGACCCCTGATCTTTATTACTAAGGCCAATATAAATAATCATGGTATTAAAGTAAGGTAAAACATGACGAACATGGCATGGGGTTGCAATAAGACAATAAACGAAGAGAGGACACAGAACTGCTTCGGGAGCCAGGTTACAACCCTTAAACCAAATAAGGACCGGGGTTGTAACCCTTCGCCTGAACAGAACTGGACCCCCGATCGTTATTGTTAAGGCAAGCATCAATAATCATGTCATGTCACAATCTTGCACAGGATCAGGATAAGACTAAGCTGGAATAAACTCCATCCAATCAATCACGGCCAATCAAGAGTACAGCTTGATACTTTTAACTAACTAGGGTTATCACATGCCTAGTTATTAGCAAGATGCAACGAGATTATCCCAACAGCCACAAGCCCTGCAGACCATCCGGTTATCCAGGTCGAATGTCCGTTTATGAAGAATGCAACACGTGACTGTGTGCTGGAAATATGTCCTACTCGTCGGTAGGCTACAAGTCCACTTAATGCGCCCAGATAACGGAATTGTCTGTAGCTGGAAATCTCTTCATGTCTACTGAATTATTCTAGTTTATTAGCTTTAGTTAATTACTGTAGGTATCCCTGACCGTGGTACTCAGGGATCCCTATCCTAGACATGATGCAAGACAGTACTGGTTTATTTGTACAAACACAATCGTCCACGGTGTCCAGGTCATTCAATTCTGTCATGACATGCTAGCCGTCGCAACAACATTCGAGATATATATCATGTCAAATTCACTGTCAAGAGTGCGCCACGACGGACCATTATCATGTCATGTCATTTGTCAAAAGTGTACCATAACTGGTCACCATTATGCCATGGAACATATTTAAAATTAACATTTAACCTGGTATAAGCGTATATGCAATAACTAAATATAAACAGGGTGCAAGAGTTGTGGAAGAATCATGCGGCCCAAGGGAGACGGGGCATAACTTCCACATACGAACTCAAAATGAGGTGCTCCAGAGATATTCGGAAAGGCAAGACAAAGATCTAAAAATTTTATGTTTTAAGTTTTTCGAAATTCTGGCGAAAAAATAGCTAAACTTGGCAAAAACAGTCATTCTGTGCACTTTTTACGCCACAAATTCAATTCTGCGTAAAATACGCAAAATGGGAGGGTTCCAGCGTAAAATTTTACATTCTGGGTACCATCCAGCGTAAAATACGCAATTTCAGGATTTTCTGCATAAAATCTTACATTATGGATGCTATCCAGCGTAAAATACGCAATTCCAGGGTTCCCTGCGTAAAATCTTACATTCTGGATGCTATCCAGCGTAAAATACGCAATTTCAGGGTTCCATGCGTAAAATCTTACATTCTGGATGCTATCCAGCGTAAAATACATAATTTCAGGGTTCCCTGCGTAAAATTTCACTCAGCCGACATAAAAAAATCCAGAAAACTTGTTTTGGCCATAAAAGCTTTATTTTAACTTAAAATGAGGTGAATCAAAAACCAAATTCATACAAAATTTCGTGCTCTTGCTCATGGAACTATTAGTTTTCGAAAATAACAAATTTTAGTAGATCAAAACCAAGAAAACTCTATGAACTCATGAAACTCCAAAGTTATAATGTAGATCTAGAAGAATCTATCCATAAAAATCAAAAACTCCAAGTTCTAAAGAGGCTTATAATCATGTAAAGAAGAAAATGGAACAATAAAACTTGAGATCCATCATGAAGCAAGTTGCACTTGCCTAGGGCTCTTGGGTGTAGGTGGAGAATAATGGTGAGGAAGAAGAAGAGTAAATGAGGAGAGAGAAAGAGTGTTGGGTTAATAAATGGGAATGGTGGTGGTAGGTAAGGGTTCTCCTCTTGGTTCATGATGAACCAATAAGCAACCCAAGCTGAACCAAGCCAGGAGACATGCAATACGAGTCAGACACGTACACGTATTCTAAAATACGTAATACGAACTATGGTCATCACAGTATTTTACCAATTAACATTTGATCTATCAACACACTTAATATTATAGAGCCTCTTAACCTATAATATGTTATTTTTTACTCTTTTTGAAGCATTAAATTTCAAAGCCAAACCTCTACCAACCAAAATTAATCAAAATTATTAGAACAATATGTAACAAGTCGCAAACACCTAAAAATGAGTTCAAAAGATCAAATGTGGTTACTAAGTTTAATTTTGAGTATAAGTTTAAGTAACCAAAATTCACTTCAAAATTCCTTGATAACACAAAAAAAAAATCAAAAACTCATATTCTTAGCGTTTTTCATATAACTTCAAACCCACTAAAATTCATTCTAAGTTCTAAGAAATTGATTAAAATAAAGATAAAAATGAAAATGGATAGTATAAAATTAATCACAAACAACATTCTATAATATATATATATATATATATATATATATATATATATATATATATATATATATATATATATATATATATATATAGAATCGGTTCGGCAATATATATATATATATATATATATATATATATATATATATATATATATATATATATATATATATATATATTGCCGAACCGATTCTATATATATATATATATATATATAGAGAGAGAGAGAGAGAGAGAGAGAATCGGTTCGGTTCGGTATTTTCGGTATGGTATTACACTCAAACCGTTACCATTACCATTATACCATATTTTAGTCGGTTCGGCAATTCGGTATCGGTATGTAATTTCGGTTCGATTTTTCGGGATATTTTTTATCGGTATTCGGTCGGTTTTTCGGTATCGGTCGGTATTTGCTCACCCCTAGTTTCCACCGAGAAAGCTCCCCACCTCAGTTTAGGGGGGTGCGTGGATCGGTGGCCGACTTATTTGATTCCAACCGCGACCGAACGAAAGTTAATCGGTTTGAAAATAATTGCAGTTGAACTAAATCAACCAACTGGTCGGTTCGATTTTGAAATCGGCCGATTTGGTATCGATACATCCCAAATCTGAATCATTGGATATTGATACAATGGTTCAGATTAAAACCGAAGTCAAAGTAACAGATAAAGTCAAAGTAAACACCTTTCATAATTTTTAATACATTTTTAATGCAATTGTTTGAGATGTATTGATACATCCCATGTATTGTAGAAGGACCCAGTTTACTAAGGCCCAAGCTCAAGGTCAAAGCATTTATTAGTTTATTTTTATTTTTTTTAAATAGTACCCGGACAACCCCGACAGGCTCTACTCGATCCGTGGGCCTTGGATGGATTTGGAAATTCTAATCAAAGCCCAGCCCGGTATGACCGGACCGAACTCGGGCAAATTCGGACCGGATCAGCTCTGTTAGTCCCACCCAACACCTTGAGGAATACTATTAATTACAAGTGTCCGGAATTAATAAAATGCGGTACAGTCCTATACCAATATTCTTGTCCAACAATATCTCGTTTATGTTCGGACACCCGGTAAGCATCTATGAGAATCCGCCACCGCATTGGCAAACTCAAGTATATACTTATTTGTAGAGGTACCCAATATTATAGCTTATGTGAGTTGAAGATCAATCACCTAAGCTTCAGAAACAAATGTTGGATCGTTTCCGGTTGAACGTTCAAATGAGAGGTGATAATGGAGTTGGTAATTTAGTCCCACATCGAGTAGGATGTCGGATCATATGGTAAAGATAATTGGAATTGGTTCAGGTCTTACATGAAAATTCTCTTTAAGGTATATGGGTCAAATTCAATATCCCACTTCATGGGCCAACTCCGGCTCGAGTCACACCGCGTTCCCAACAAGTGGTATTAGAGCCAGGTTACGGTACTGAATTAATTTAGGCCTTACATGAGAATTCTCTTTTAAGGCATATGAGCTCAATTCAATATCGCACCTCATGGGCTAACTCTGGTTCGGATCACACAGCGTTCCCAACAACAAACGCGCTACTTGACGCGCGCCTATGCTCGTGCAGTGCACGTAGGTGGTGGTCCGGCTGGCGGCAGGCCGGTGGTGGGCAGGAAAAAAGCGGCGGGGACTCATGCGGACAGGGACAGCCAGTCGTGAAGCAGGAGAGGGGGAGGGGGTGGGAAGCAGAGAGGGCGTCGTGCGCGTGTAAAGACACGTGCGCCAAAGTAATTTTTTCTTCACAGAACCTCTTGTTTCCATTTCAAACACACACTTGGTAAATGGTGAAATAGCACTTCCTGGACTTCACAAAAATATGGAGAAAAAAAACCCAAAAGTAGCGACACAGATTTGGACAACAAGGCCTTTACTGTTCTGTTGGGCTGACTCCAGAAGCCCAAGAGCAATGGGTGATAACTGACTAGCTCAGTTAAATTTGAAATGTTCCATTTCAAAGAATTATCTCACCTCAGTTTGTCATGATAGTAATAATTGCACTTTTTAATCAGTCAAAGCATATAGAAAATTTACTATTTTAGGATTCTACAAATTCATTTCAGCTCTCCGCAAAATCCACAAGCCTGTTAATGTTTTCTTGCAAGTGCAGTTGAATCTGACTATTAGCTATTGCTGTGTAGTTGTAAATGCTGGGAAACCTGGTAAAAGCTAAATAAACTTCTCTAACACTTTTCTCGTTGTCCAAATGGAAGTGAAGCAGAATTTGTAAGGGCTAGATAATTTTACTCTCATGGAAAAACAATGTTGGGCCAAATTTCTTGTGTCATTTTGTTGGTTTCGCCTTTATTTCTTTGGTATTTCTATTCGTGGTTTAATCGCTTGAATATTTACCGTTACAAAAATATAACAAAATAGTAACAGAAATATATATCGCTAAATAGCTGTTTTCTGTCACAAAATTGTAATAGTGACGAAACAGCAACTGAAACAATCTTAGATTATTAGATTCTGTTAGACAAGAATACTAACCTCGTTTGGTTCGCGGAATGGAAGGGAAAGGAAATCAATTTCTTGTCATTTCCTTTCCTTTGGGAAACTTTAATCCTATTGATTTTCCTTTCCGATGTTTGGCAATGCCAAGGAATTTGGAAAGGAAAGTGAATACTTCAATGTGGGAAAGTGATTCCTTCCTTGGATGGATGGAATCACTTTTCTCCCTAATTTTCCTTCCATTGGAAATCACTTTTCTTTCCTCCTCAATTCCTTGGGCACCCAAACATAGGAAAGTAATCACTTTCCTTTTCCAACCGGGAGATTCCGCGAACCAAACGAGGCCTAAGAGTCAACCATTTTTGTGTTATAATTAATTTTGTCCCACTTCATTTCTGTCTAAAGTCAATTAAAAATAGTTTGAAGTAGATTAAAACTAAATAAAATGTTGTAAACATTAATGATCAAACTTTGCAAAAAAAAAAAAAGGCAATAGACTTGGGCCCGAATAACTTATTTTTATCTTTTTCTTTTTTTGAAAATGCTACTTGTGTTTATCTTTATAGATTATTTTCTTCTAATGATAACATTTTTGTAATTTTGATCTTTTTACTTCTAAATTAAGATATATGACATACTTAAATAGATTTTATTATAATATTAATAGATTCTAAATAGGTCAATTATTTGGTCTCAGGGATCCATACCAAGCATAAATTTGAGATTATGAGGAAGATAATGGAACATCTGACCTTTTTAGTGCCGGTCTTAATTAATGCATCTTCCCTAATGATCTTGTGCATGACTTGAGACAGAATCTCGACTTGGAGCAACTTGATGATAAGAGCATCTCCAACCCTATTGTCTTCTTTGTAGAACCCTACAGGGGGGGGGGGGGGGGGGGGGGGGGGAGTGAATAGGAAAATAAAAAATAACTTAAGCACAAGAAGCAATATACGTCAAATAAAAAGAGAGAGTAAGAAGATCAAACACAAGATGTATCCTGGTATCCTCGTTTGAGGCAATCCAGTCCCGAAACTCTCTCCGGCTTAAATTCACTATTTAATAAAATAGTACACACGAGTTTGGATCCGAAGAACTCGTCAACTTCAACACGAGTTTGGATCCGAAGAACTCGCCAACTTCAACACACGAGTTTTCTTACGAAGGCTCGCCAACTTCAAAGAAATGAGAAGAGAACTTGTTGATCTTCTAACACTTGAAGATCGAAAATTACAACTCTTAAATACTCTAGCACTTTGGGAGAGGATGACAATTAAAAGCTTGGTAGAGTATTAATGGTGTAGCTCTTGGTTGTTTAGAAAATTTATTGCAAGAGTGGATAAGCCCTCAAGAAGAAGGAAGACTTGCATTTATAAAGAAACCAAGAGTAGGTAGCATTCAATGCTCCTGGATACAGGCTGACCGGTATACCGTCGGTATGGACCGACATGCCGTCGGTATGCCGGTCAAACAGTAATGGTCATAATTATATCCGTTGGGAGTATTTAATGCTCGCCATTAATGCAGTGTTTGCCATTCAAAAATCAAATTTCGTAATCCGGTATACCGTCGGTATGCCGTGGTATGCCATCGATATACCGACGTTTGTCACAGAACATTTTGTGATAAACAAAACGGTATAACGTCGGTATGCCTGAGCATACCGTCGGTATGCCGATATTTTGTCACAGAATATTTTATGGCTCACAAAACGGTATACCGCCGGTATGCAGGAGTATACCATCGGTATGCCGATAATTATCACAGAACGTTTTTGAGGCAAACAAAACGGTATACCGTCGGTATGCCGGAGCATACCGTCCGTATGCCGATGTT
Source organism: Iris pallida (assembly GCA_029216955.1). Classification (NCBI taxonomy): domain Eukaryota; kingdom Viridiplantae; phylum Streptophyta; class Magnoliopsida; order Asparagales; family Iridaceae; genus Iris; species Iris pallida. The sequence continues at coordinate 4,894,192 of JANAVB010014200.1, forward strand.
TGTCACAGAACGTTTTGTGGTCCACAAAACAGTATACCGTCGGTATGCCGGAGCATACCATCGGTATGTCGACATTTTTCACAGAAAGTTTTGTGGTCAGTAAAACGGTATACCGCTTGTATGCCGGAGCATACCGTCGGTATGCCGTTCTATAAGGTATTGATTTTTTACTGAATAATTAGAAAGCTTTTAGTTTGTTATCCAACCTTAAGTGTTTACAGAAAGACCTAGACCATGTACAGACTCGAAATCTTGAAGTGTAGAGAGCAGTCTTGTCAAGGAATGTCAGTCTTTGCTGCAGTCTTCAAGTCCATGGTTGCTATTCTTGAATGGACAGACTTTATGTAGAGAGCTTCTGAAATGATGTCAATCTGATAACAGAGAAAACTAAACTACGAAGATGCTGTTAATATATCAAAATAAAATGTGTCAACAATCTTCCCCATTTTGATAATTGACAAAATAGAGAGATAGCATCTTTAGGGAGTGACTCCCCCATAGGTAGACAACTCCCCCTCAATACGTTTTCTCCCCCTTTGTCACTTAGTCAAAGATGGGAATATATATAAAAAAAGTAGCAGTGAATATGGAACACAATATCATAGATAAAAGCATGCATTGATAGATAAAAAGTTTGGAATTGGATACATGCGTGACAAGACAGTCAACACTACATAAGAACTGATAAAAACTCTCCTCTACGAGAGTTAGCAAGACAATAAAAGAAACAGATATCAAGTCCACGCAGGACTACACACAACTAAAGACTCTCAAACACTGGTCCCCGAAGGACCTCAAAAGACATAAAACCATAAAGAAAAGAAAAAGACAACCACTTATTCGACATCACCAACACAAGGAAGCCACCCCTACTCATCGGCCGGATCATCCCCTCCATCCCGAGCCTGGTGGAAAGCACCAAAAGGATCAATGCCGTCCGGGTACATAAAGCCGTAGGCATTGGGATCGAAAAAAGCGGGAGGCCTGGTACATTGGATCATGAAGATTCAGATCCAGAAATGCATCCCGGTCCAAAAGGGTGCGCTGAATGAAATACGCCTGGTCATGGAAACGGGATTGGATCAGGGTTCCAAGGCCACGAGTGTGGGCCTGCATCTGCTCCTCTGCCTGAGCCATACAAATATCGAAATGCTGCTGTGTCAGCGACATGTAGCGGCCGGAGGCAGGAGGAGTAGAGACGGGTGCAGCAGGAGTAGAAGCTGGCGGCTCTTGGGAGGAGGAGGCACGAGATGTGGAGGCACCACCTCCGAGGGAACGAGAGACAGCAAGGAAGGATGGGACGCCGTCCGTGTAGCAAAGGAAGAGGTCGACTTGCTTTGCTTCCAAGATGAGAGTGTGAAGGAACCATAGTAAAGATTCTGCTTCCCCGCTGGCAGGATGCCGAAGAAGGCATTGAGAAGAGTCTTGGGGAAGGACCAAGACTTCTTCGAATAGAGGAAATACATGCAAATCAGGGCGTCAGCGGTGATGGCATCATAGTTGCCGCCCTTGGGATAGAGGGTGTGGCACACGATCCTATGGAGCTCGTAATAAAACGGCTCCAGCTAGGCGGAAAGGGCCGGGATAGCAGGTGGGTTTGGGCCCTTGCAAATGATAGCACAGAAGTCGTCAAAGGAGCACTCCGCCAAAGGATAGAGAGCAGGCAAGCCTGGGAGAGCCTCTCCTCTATCCGGGACACCGAGAATGGTAGCGATGTCACGAGCCGTCAGGCAGAAATGGCGGTCGTTGACCATCGTCTCAATGGCGCCGTTCTCGATGTCAGAAACCAAGTTGCAGTAGAACAAACGCACGGCGGTGGGGTAGACAGAAACCTGACGTCGAAGGAGTGAAGAGAGACCGGCCTCCTCGAAGAGAGAAACATGGCCGGGAAAGAGGTTCCAGTTAATGGAGCGGCCTTTGAAGACGTTATGGTGCACGAAGTGCTGGAACCAAGATTCTGCGGCCAAAGAGGAAGTGAAGACCCGCTGGTCATATCCATGGGGGAGATCCACCGGGGTGAAGGGATTCAAAGCGGTGGAGGAGGAACGGGGACGCTTGGGATTGGCCATGGAGAAGATGAAGAAAGTTGGAGGAGGAAGTAGGATTTGGAGAAGATATGAAAAGTGGAGGAGGATGATGAATAGAATAGGGTTTTTAAAAGAGGTGTTGGGAAGGGAAAGCTTGGAAACGGTTATAGAGAGGAAGTGGAAAGGGTGGTGGGTTGGAAATGATGATAATGGAGGAGTTAATTTGGGGAGAAGAAGAGGTGGTTATTAATGAGGATGGAAAGTTAGGATATTGGGAAGAGGAGATGAGGAGTGGGGTAGTAAATATGAGATGATGGATGTGATGGGTAATTAATAGGGGAGAAGGAATAAAGAGAGAATGGAAGAGTGGTGGGGCCAGAGCAGTAATGACACATCAGTCCGTCGCGTACCAGTATACCGTCGGTATACCGACGTATGCCGACGATATGCCAATTTTTGGCACAGAACATAATTCTGAACCAAAATCGATATGCCGTCGGTATACCGTTGTATACCGCCGGTCTCCCGGTTGAGAGGAACTTATGAGTCAAAATTTAAGATGCCCAATTCTTGGCAAAAAAAAATGAAGCGATCCACCGGGAGAGGTTTGGTGAAAATATCGGCTAACTGATAAGTAGTGTCAATAAATTCAAGACGGATATCTCCCTTTTGTTGATGGTCACGAAGAAAGTGGTGTCTAATTTCAATATGCTTTGTGCGTGAGTGACAAATCGGGTTTTTCGTGAGATTGATCAAACTAGTATTATTACATTTAATGGGGGTACAAGTATGAGAAATGCCATAGTCAATAAGTGTTTGTGACATCCAAAGAATTTGTGCACAATAGCAACCGACCGTAATATACTCGGCCTCAGTGGTTGAAAGAGCAACAGAATTTTGTTTCTTACTAAACTACTATACTAAGGATTTTCCAGGGAATTGACATGTGCCTCTAGTACTTTTTCGATCAATCTTACATCCGAAAAAATCTGCATCCGAGAAGCCGTGAAGCTCAAAGGATGAAGATTTCGGATACCGAAGGCCCATATTAACGGTGCCTTTGAGATATCAAAAAATACGCTTGATGGCACATAAGTACGATTCCTTTGGATTTGCTTGATATCGTGCACAAAGACATACACTAAACATAATATCAGGTCGGCTAGCAATTAGATAAAGTAAACTACCGATCATACCTCGATACTTACGAATGTCGACCGATGTGCCATCTTCATCACTGTCAAGCTTTGTCATTGTTGCCATAGGAGTCCTCATTGATTTGGATGAGTCAAGTTCGAAACGCTTGAGGAGATCCTTTGTATATTTTGCTTGATTGATAAAGGTTCCTTTGGGTCCTTGTTTGATTTGTAAGCCCAAAAAGAATGATAGTTCACCCATAATGCTCATTACAAATTCTTCCTGCATTACTTTAGCAAATTCTACACAAAGTGTATTGTTAGTAGAACCAAAAATAATGTTATCGACATAAATTTGAACCAATAAAAGAGTGCCATTATGGAATTTGATAAAAAGTGTCGTGTCGACTTTGCCCTTAGAAAAATTGTGTGAAACAAGAAAGGAGCTAAGGCACTCATACCAAGCACGGGGAGCTTTTTTGAGGCCATAAAGGACTTCGTGGAGTTTGAACACGTGATTAGAAAATTGAAAATCTTCAAAGCCAGGAGGTTGTTTTACATAAAATTCCTCTATAATAATACCATTTAGAAAAGCACACTTAACATCCATTTGAAAGAGTTTAAAATTATTAAAGCAAGCAAAAGTACATAGCATACGAATGGATTCAAGAAGAGCAACCGGAGCATAGGTTTCGTCGTAGTCAATGCCTTTCTCTTGGTTATAACCTTGAGCAACCAATCGAGTTTTGTTACGAGTCACTAACTCATCTTCATTAAGTTTATTTCGAAATACTCATTTAGTTCCAATAATGGAGTGATTGCTAGATTTTGGGACAAGTTTTCAAACCTTGTTTCGCTCAAATTGATTTAGCTCTTCTTGCATCACTATCATCCAAAATTCATCATGAAAAGCATCATTAATATTTTTAGGCTCTATTTGAGAGATAAAAGCCACGTTTGCACAAAGATCACGAGTGGAGGATCTAGTGCTTACACTGGAAGAAGGATCCCCAATGATAAGCTCCTTAGGATGATTGGTGACAAATCTCTATTCATTTGGGAGATCTTTTTGAGGAGGCTCGAGTGGTGGAGACTCTTTTGTTGGAGGAGTCACAACTTCATTGTTAGATGAAGAAGGACGATCTCCAATAGAGGAGTTCTCCAACCCAAACGAGATGTCATTAATATCATCGGAAGAGAAGAATGTAGAAGAGTTAAGTTCATTAAAGGAGACATTGATTGACACTTCGACAACAAGACTTCCTTTATTAAAAACACGAAAACCTTTACTATGAGTAGTGTATCCAAAGAATATTCCTTCATAGGCTCTTTTTTTTCAAACTTGCCTAGGTTATCCTTGGTATTCAAAATAAAACAATTACATCCAAAAACTTTAAAATATTCAATAGAGGGAATTTTGTCAAACCAAAGCTCATAAGGAGTCTTTTTAGAAATAGGTCTAATCAAGACCCTATCTATAACATGACATGTCGTGTTAACGGCTTCCGCCCAAAAATATTGGGGAAGCTTATATTAGTTTAACATAACCCGGGCCATATCGCCAAGGGTTCTATTCTTTCTCTCCACAACACCATTTTGTTGAGAAGTTCGTGGACAAGCAAAATTATGTCCAAAACCATTCTTTTTATAAAATCTTTTGAAATCGGCATTGTCAAATTCTCCTCCATGATCACTTCTAATCTTGTTAATAGAAAAACCTTTCTCATTTTGAACACGTTTACAAAAAGCAACAAATTCACGAAAAGTATCACTTTTGCAAGCAAGAAAAATAACCCAAATAAATCTCGAAAAATCATCAACCAAAACAAAAGCATAAAGCTTGCCTCCAAGACTAGCAACTCTACTAGGACCAAAAAGATCCATATGAATAAGTTGAAGAGGTCTAGAGGTACTAACAGAGTTGATGGATTTGAAGGATGACTTGGTCAACTTACTTTTCTCGCATTCTTCACACACCATATCCTTTTTGAAAGGGATACTTGGGAGTCCTCTTACAAGCTTCTTGGTGGCAAGACGAGAAATGGTATCCATATTGGTGTGTCCGAGCCTCATGTGCCAAAGCCAACTTTCATCGTTCTTAGCAACAAAGCACCTGTCATTATTAGTGTCTTCGACAAGATATAAAACATAGATATTATTTTCTCTAATGTCTTCATAAACAATAGATCCACTTGAACTATCGGTAATGAAACATTTAAGCTTAACAAACTTGATATCATAACCATTATCGGTAAGATGACTAATACTAAGAAGATTGTGTTTAAGATTAGTAACAAGATACACATTCTTAATACAAGGATTAGGAGGGGAACCGATATTACCATTTCCTATAATGTGACCTTTAAGATTGTTACCAAAGGAGACATGTCCTTCCTTCTTCATCGATAGCGTTGTAAATAATGAAGCATCCCTGATCATGTGCTGTGAACAACCACTATCGAGAATCCACTTGCTTCTAGCATGAGAAGGACTCTTCACCTACAACATAAGTTGAAGATGAACATTTTGGTACCCATGATCGTATGGGTCCTTGAGTGTTAGTCTTAGGAACCCATTTATAAACTTTCTTATTAACTAGTTTCCTTGTATGACAATAATTGGTCGTATGTCCAAGCAAGCCACAGTAGTTGCAAATCATAGAGGATTTATAAGAAGACGTGTGAGTATCATGCATATGTCAATCTCTAGTGTGAGGAGTTCTATCATTAGTATTATGATGATGATAATAAAAAGCATGATGCGAAATATTTTTTTAACAAATGGTTATTTCCTTGTGTTAGAATAGGACTTGTGTGTAGTGTTCATGTAAGAAGTATAACTAGCATTGTGATGAGTGTGGAGGTGTCTTGGAGTTTGTGTGTGAGTAGTGTTCATATTACCTACTTTCTTACTCTGTACAAGAAGATCATTATACTTAATAGAAGTATCATATTCTCTTCTATTAGCATCTTGAACTTTATGCATAGCAAATTCATAAGCCCTTATGAGGGATTGAATCTCATCATCCTTTTTCTTAATGGTGATAAGGGATTCTTGAAACTTGAGTCGCAAAGACTCTATCTCATCCATGTCAGAAGCGAAAGATTTCCCTTGTACATCAATAATGATGCTAGAGAGTCTCTCAACTTCAAGTTGAAGAGCATCAACCTCTTTTAGAGATTTTTGTATTTATTCTTAACACCTTTGTGCTCTTCATGTAGTTCAAGGATAGCTTTCTCCAAGTCATCATAAGTAAGAGTATTTAAGGAGAGATCATCAAGTACCTCATCGGTTGCCATGAGACAAACGTTTGCATTGTGTTTGCACTCTTTGTCGTTGTCGGAGTCGCTTGCGTCACTCACACACCAAATGCTTGTGTTGGTGAATTTTCTGGAGGACGAGCTTCCTTTGCTAGGCTTTTCGTACTTGCTTGAGTCTTTTCTTATCATGGGACAGTCCCTTTTGATGTGTCCGGTTCTTTTGTATTGATAGCAGGCCGGATCTTCCTCATTGTTCCGTCTGAAGCGGTTGGCTTTGTTGAATTTGAGGAACTTTCGAAAGTGCTTAGCTGTGAGAGCTATTTCTTCATTATCGTCTGACTCGTTGTCGTCGGAGCTATCCTTGGAATAGGACTTTGTAACTTTGAGAGCAAGAGACGTCTCCTTCTCTTTGGCCTTCTCCTTCTCCTTCTCTTGTATGGAAGATTCCTCTTGATCTTTCATATCGAGTTCATGAGTCATAAGCTTCCCCATGAGGGTCTCAAGGTTCATGACTGTCAGGTCGTTCCCCTCAATGATTGCGGTAGCTTTAGGACTCCATCCTTTTGTCAATCCTCTAAGAATTTTTTGATCTTTTCATGAGCAGAATATTCCTTACCAAGAGAAGAAAGAGGATTAATAATATCACCAAAACGAGTAAACATGCAAGTAATGGACTCATCATGTTTTATCTTAAGGGACTCATATTCTTGCGTGAGTCTACTAATCTTGGATTCCTTTACTTGTGATGTTCCCTCGTGTGTGACTTCAAGCAACTTCCAAATCTCATTGGAAGTCTTACAAGTAGAGATTCTATTGAATTCACTACCATCGAGACCACAGTAAAGAGCGTTCATAGCCTTAGTATCTTGACTAACAAGCTTCTTGGTATTTTCCGTGAGTAAGTCCCTAAGGGTATCAGATACAACATCCTCAATAACTCTGGAAGGAGTAGGGAGAACATTTATCACACAATCCCATAAATCGAAATCTATGGACTTCAGATAAATGCTCATCTTAATCTTCCAGTAGTTATAGTTGGTTCCATCAAATAGGGGAGGCCTAATTGTGGAGTGTCCCTCATTGTGGAAGGTATTGATACTAGGGTTAGTAGCCATGGATCACTCAAAGGGTGTAAATCCAAATCAAGAGAACAAAGCTCTGATACCAATTATAGAACCCTAGAGGGGGGAGGGGTGAATAGGAAAATAAAAAATAACTTAAGCACAAGAAACAATATACGTCAAATAAAAAGAGAGTAAGAAGATCAAACACAAGATGTATCCTGGTATCCTCGCTTGAGGCAATCCAGTCCCGGAACTCTCTTCGGCTTAAATCTACTATTTAATAAAATAGTACACACGAGTTTGGATCTGAAGAACTCGTCAACTTCAACACGAGTTTGGATCCGAAGAACTCGCCAACTTCAACACACGAGTTTTCTTACGAAGGCTCGCCAACTTCAAAGAAATGAGAAGAGAACTTGTTGATCTTCTAACACTTGAAAATCAAAAATTATAACTCTTAAATACTCTAGCACTTTGGAAGAGGATGACAATTAAAAGCTTGGTAGAGTATTAATGGTGGAGCTCTTAGTTGTTTGGAAAATTTATGGCAAGAGTGGATAAGCCCTCAAGAAGAAGGAAGGCTTACATTTAAAAAGAAACCAAGAGTAGGTAGCATTCAATGCTCCTGGATACAGGCTGACCGGTATACCGTCGGTATAGGACCGGCATGCCGTCGGTATGCCGGTCAAACAGTAACGGTCTTAATTATATCCAGTAGGAGCATTTAATGCTCGCCATTAATACAGTGTTTGCTATTCAAAAATCAAATTTCATAACCCGGTATACTGTCGGTATGCCGTGGTATGCCGTCGGTATACCGATATTTGTCACAGAACATTTTGTGAAAAACAAAATGGTATACCGTCGGTATGCCGGAGCATACCGTCGGTATGCCAATATTTTGTCACAGAATATTTTATGGCTCACAAAACGGTATACCGTCGGTATGCCGGAGTATACCGTCGGTATGCCGATAATTATCACAGAACATTTTTTAGGCAAACAAAACGATATACCGTCGGTATGTCGGAGCATACCGTCGGTATGCCGATGTTTGTCACAGAACGTTTTATGGTCCACAAAACGGTATACCGTCGGTATGCCGGAGCATACCGTCGGTATACCGATATTTCTCACAGAAAATTTTGTGGTCAGTAAAACGGTATATCGCTGGTATGCTGGAGCATACGGGCGGTATACCGTTCTATAAGGTATTGATTTTTGACTGAATAATTAGAAAGCTTTTAGTTTATCATCCAACCTTAAGTGTTTACAAAAAGACCTAGACCATGTACAGACTCGAAATCTTGAAGTGTAGAGAGCCGTCTTGTCAAGGAATACCGGTCTTTGCTGCAGTCTTCAAGTCCATGGTTGCTATTCTTGAATGGACATACTTTATGTAGAGAGCTTCTGAAATGTTGTCAATCTGATAACAGAGAAAACTAAACTACGAAGATGCTGTTAATATATCAAAATAAAATGTGCCAACATTGTTAAGTGTTGTGAATCTTAGGTGGCTCCTATGTGGCATGAGCCACACGACAATGTCTTATTTATGTGGCAAAATTATATCTCAAAAGACAATGAGATAGAAAAACTCTCTCCAATGCAAAAGTATTGAGGAGAGAATAAAAAGTATTTTTTTCCAACTTCCGAGGCAACTCCTCCACTTCTTCAACTTTTTTATAAATATTTGTATTCATAATTGATGATGTGGAGACAAAATCATTGTGAAGTGCATTGTCTAGATCTAGACAACCAACTTCACATTGTCCTTGCTATGTCATTGCCATGTCAACTTCATGTTTTATTCTACTTTTGCATTGGAGAAGAATTTTTGGAATGAAAGTTTGTCATTCCTATGTGGCAACCATTTTTTCTAAACTCAAAATAGGGTTGGAGATGCTCTAAAATAGCAGTTAGAGCAACCCATTCTCTTTCTTTTATGACAGTTGTGACATGTGAAGTAAGGAGGCAGAGGGGGCAGGCATTGGCGGAGGCAGAGGGGGGCCAGCAAGGTCATGTGACCCCGCTAGAAAAAAATTTTGAGATTTTTTTTAGCCCAGCAGCTGCAGCGACAAATGAAATGAGCAAGCAGTAAGCACAGCAACTTGGGAAGCTTAAGACTTGAGCAAGAGCACAACTTTTTTCCAAAGTGACGCTACTCACGTGGTCCCTCCCTTCACTTTGAAGGAAAAAATAAATAAACAAAGCACAGCACCTTGGCTGCTTGGGACAAGGGACCACTCAACAACAACTTTTTTTTTCCTCTTCCTCTTCTTTCCTCTCTCCCTGTCTCTCTCTTGGGGCTTCAAAAAAAATTCTGCTCCCTTTGTCTCCACTCTCCCGTGGCTGTGGTGGCTCTCTCCCCTCTCTCACGTGGCTCTCCCCTCTCGATCTCAGGTAAATGGTAACACATTTAATTATTTATGCCATAATTTTAATTGATTCATATCCTAAATTAGAATATTAGATGTGGCTTATTTGATTCATGCCCTAAATTAGATGACTCACTACAAGGAAAATGATGATTCTTGACGGTTTATAAGTTGACGGTCGTGAAAAACCGTCAAAAAATGGACTATCTTGACGGATTTAGCCTTACGTCAAGAAATGTCTTATTTTATGTTAATTTAGCAATCTTACAGCATAATTGTTGATGGTTTTAGAGGATCCTTCAAGAAACATTCTTTTATTTAGTGACGGTTCGGTAATAACCGACAGCTAATATATGCTTAAAAAAATTGGCATGATTTTTTCTGCTGCCATTTTTGTAATTTTTTTGAAATAAATCTATATTGACGTTAGTCATTCCATCCGGTTTTTTATTTCTCGATTCTTTCCTCTCCTTTCCATTCTCCATCTCTCTCATCCACCAGTCGATGGAGAAGGAGAGGTCAAATCTACATCTCCCTTCTCCTCTTTCTCCTTTATATCTCCATTCTCCTATTCTTCCTCTTCCTTCTCCTTTCTTCTCCTATAGACCCAAAACCCGAATCCCCAAATCCACCTAATCTCATCCCCAAGCCCTAACCCTAACCCTACCTTCCCACTCCCAGTTCCTCATCTCCTTCTCCACCTCCCCCTCCTTCCTCAACTGGTTCTTCTTCGCCATCAACCTGGGTACCGTGCTGGGGATCATGTCCTCGGGGATGACCATCAGGAGGTTCGGATGGGTGGGAGGATTCGGCGTCCCCTCTGTGATGACGTTTGACTCCTGCCTCGTCCTGCCAAGGATCGTCCTCGACGGGAGGGACTTCAACGTGTTTGTTTGTTTTTCTTTATTTCCCTTTTTTCTCATTGTTTGTATTATTATTTTTCTGCGAAACATTTTTTTCTTACCATTAATCCTTGTTTATGTTTTTTCGCTAGGGTTTGGGACAAAATTATGGGCATCTAATTTATGGTTTAATGACGATATGATAATGAATCAAGTTGAATGGAATCTCCAACTCTGTTCATCCAATATTTACTGTGTGAAGTTCTGAAACTATACAATTTTCATCAGCAACCTATTTTAATTTTAGATAAATAGATTATTTGTTTATAGATTGATTGACTACTTTGCTAGATGAACTCGTCAATTCTATTTCGCTCATCAGCTATGTTGCAACTCTGCTCATTTCTTCATTGATTACTTCATATATGGGTAAACATCATGTTGTATGAAGAATAAAAGATGATTATTATACTAAAAAGTCTCCTTCCCTTCTTTTTTTTTGGTAGCTAAAAGTTGAAATATGAACCGTATTTTACTGAATCAAGAATGTTAACTAAACATTTTACATGACATGCTATATGAGACATGAGATATGACTCAAAAATATTACACTTTCATATTTGTACTTATTAGAAATATGATTACCACAGTTGATGTTTTGTTTGTTTCATGCAGGTAAAAGGAATTAGCATGCAAAGCATCCTGGTTGGGTGAGATCTGAATGGTTGTGCATTTGTATATGGGTCATTGAGTTTCTTAGACAAGTTCTCGTGCGGGCTTGCATTATACGTTCTTGAATCATATCAAGGTAGAAACTTTTTAATACCTCTTGTTTGTTTAAAGATACTTTGATGTCATCTGGCCACCATTTTATTTGTGTACATGAGAGCACCCATGGGTGTGAGTACAAACAAGAACTGTGCAACAATGCATCATACAATGCTTAATTCATCAATATCATGAAAGGTTATGCAAAATCTATAGAATGTGTGATGACTGAAATAAACATGATCCCTTTATGGTGACTTGAGCTCTATGAGTCCCTAGCCTTTTCTTATTCTGTCCAAAGAGAAGTAAAGGAACTTGCATTAAAGGTGTCAAAACCATCAATGAAGGAGGCTTGAGAAGAATGGGACGGATCAATTACATTCCTCTGATTTACATTCCCATGAACTTCTATCTATTCAATCATTACATTCCTCTGATTTAAACTTAATTCATTTGAACATTCAAAGAATGGGACAGATCAATTTATAGTCCCCCCCAACTTTAGAAGATTAGACTGCGATGAAAATTATCTTGAAAAGTAACTTCTAGAATGGAACTTAAGGTTTTCATAATAAGTAACCAATCTCGATATGAACAAAAGTGTCTACACACAAGACATGATACATACACATTTTTCTTTTCTCAGTCTTCCAATTTCCTTGAAGAGAAGTGTACATGAGTGGAGATCCACTGATGGTGATTGGGAAATCTTTCGAACCCCCTATAATATCACATTGTATCACTCATAGGTAGGACGAGTACATATTCTAAAACCATTAGCTTACTTCATGAGAATATACTAGTTATTATATCTAAAACCATTAGCTTAAGGGATTGTAAAACCCCTATTTTTGTAATTATTTTTTAATTATTTTATTAGACTAAAAAATAAATTTATACAATTTATGGTTTTTTTTTATGACCCGGTTTGGCCAATTCAGCCCGAACAGGGCCCGAACCAAATTTAAGTCCATGTGAGCATGTGGGGTGGCTAAGGTGGCCATATAGGAATATTTTATGTATATACAAATATTTTCTAAATTACTTTAGAATTTTATGTACAATTTCTAATTATTTAATTATTCGTACAATTATTGGTATTTTTATTATTAAATAATATTTTACAAGATTGTACATGTTTCTGCACCCGGATAAGGGTGTGTGTACAAATTCACCCATTGGAGCAATTTTTATTAATTTATTATTATTAAATTTATTTTGTTGAGATTTATTAAACAAGTTTATTCTATTAAGTTATTATTATTATTACGAGTTTATTTATTGTGAATTGAATTTATATATATATGTAGATATATTTAAATATATTAAATTTTGGTTATGTGACATTTAAAGTGTTATTTGTATTTAAATAATTTTTGGATATATATAGTTATATATATAAAAGATTTTAAATAAAAAAAAGAAAGAAATAAGAAAAGAAAAGAAAAAGAAAAAGAAAAAGAAAAAAATAAAATAAACCACACCTACCCCCACTTAAAGGGGCGGGCCCCTCCCCTACCCAAACTTGCTGAACGCAGCAAGTCAACAACCCCAACAAATTGCGTGAGTGGGCTATGGGTTATTAGCATTAGTAATAGTAGTAGTATTAGGATTTTCGTCCCACTTGTTATATATATAACTTCCTCCATAGACCTCAAAACCTTAGACTTCCAAAATGAAAGTTGAGGCTGATTATACCCTCTTCGCCTACGAATTCGTTTCACCAGCGATGGAGCTTTGTGCGCGATGAACGGAGCATCAGAAGTCAGTCCCGCGTCACCCACGGAGCAGTTTTCCCACTCAAGGTACCCTACTTCCCTACGACGTAAAGTTTTACTCGTAACTCCGATTTTCGATCAGTAAAATGTTGTGGAAAGTAGACTTAACCCTCTTCGATATCCTTCAGATGCAGTTTTCCAAGACTATCTATTTTGTTCGAAAAATCGAACCAAAGTTAGCAAAAATTCAGATTTTCTGGACTGTTAAAAACCAATTCTAAACGACAACTTGTCGGCCAATTTTCTTGCTGTGTACTAAAAATTTGTAAAAACTAATTAAAGGCAGTCAAAGACAACATAACCGTGATTATAATGCACCTTCTGGAATCATTTTTCATCTAGTATGTAGAAAGTTACACGTTGTTAAAGTTTTACGAAAAATTGTAAATTCTGTTTTCAAAAAGTGGAAAAATACCCGATACGGCGTGTGCCCCGACAATCCGGGCAACGTGGTCGCGTACTATACACATCGAAAGGCGCATATGGATGTTGTCGATGTGTGAAAACTGGCGGAATCCGATTTCGTTGCATATGCGCGACGAAATCAGTGCGTATCCGTCGAGATACCCCCGTATCGACCTTTGCAAATTAAGTCACAACATTGTGCACACTCATCATATCGCAATAAAACTTGTGCCATTGGACTCAAAATATTTTTCTGGTGCTGTGAGCCAAGTTTGTTCCGCTTCTGAGACCGTTGACCGGGACGCTATTTTGGCGGGCCCACAATCCCACTCAACGGGCAATTTTGTGCACAGCCCACCGGAATCCAAAATTGGACATACCGTTGGGTTTGTCTCATCAAAATAAATCTGTAAACATGTAGTTTGACGACTTTAGAGACCGTAGATACTGGCACGCATTTCGGTGTAAAGCGGGTCCAACAACGGATATTGTTTTGACCTGAAATTATGATTTTGCCCTTGTTTCAGAATTTAACTTTTGGACAGGCATTTCCTAGGCATATCTTATATTTCAAACTCGTTCATGATGTTTGTTGCAGCATCCGGAGTCATCTGCGAGATTTGGCTTTTCTTGGTTTGTTTATTTGTCGGTTTGAGCTGCTGGATCATTCTCTTTTGCACATAACCTCATGCAAGACACCTTGCCTTTACTGTTTAAATTCTTGCTCAATATCATGCATGCTTTTTCTTTATGTTGTCTTTCAAAATGTTATATATGCAAATTATTATATTTTATGCAATTGGCTTAGAGTTAAGGGGACCACCGTGTGTTTAGTGCATCTCATAAATTGTCACGATGTGCCACATATTGTGTGTGAGTTATGAGTCGCATATAGATGAGGACTTGCGTACTGACTGATCATTGGTGTGTACAGGCCGTGCGTTAGGGTATAACTGCTAATAGATTTGTGTAGAAGACTTGGCAGCTATTAAGGATTAAACAGTGTCATGGAGTCGACACATGTATAGTATCATTGGGGGGAGGGGACAGTTATTAGCGTAGGGGCTACATTTTATTTTTACACACATTCTGGGCCGAGGGTGACTCTCATGAGCACTACCTTCTGCCCAGGCCGATAGCGTCTCGGATGAGCGCTATTTGCTGGCCACTCTCTATTACTTGCTTGCGCGAATCCGTTACAGCCCCTGCGTAGAACGTTGTCCTCAAAGTGTATATCACATAGAATGGTTAGGAACCTTTACTCATGCATACTTTTCTGTTGAGCTTATTTATTCAGTTTATCGGCATGATATATGTGTCTTGTTACGTCCCTCTGAGGACCTGGTGATCTCTCCAGGTGTGTGTATTCGTAGTTTCTTGCAGATGCTTAGCTAAGGCCATTCCTTCCTCCGTGATGATTGCGCTTGGACTCGTCACTTGCTCTCGCTTGCTAAATTCTTTCCTTGTATATTTTTCCATAATTAATTTGGTTGGTAGTGGACTTTGTCTCCGCCCAACTATTGTGTACATGACAAACTCAAAGATGCTTTTATATTATTATTTATCTTTGTGGATGAGATTTAGTCTTGGCTTTCTACATTTTACAGCTTATGTATACATACGAGCCGTATATTTACTCGTATGTATACAGCTGGCATGATACGTATCTAGTCTTAAGAATTTGGGACTGGGGCGTTACATGTTTTTGTGGTGGCCCATGCAGGTCGTTTGTCACTTCGGTTACGTAATTGTACCGATGTGAGCCTGTAATATAGGATTAGAATCTAGAAATCTCATCCATACAGCTTGACCTCTTCCCTTGGCTTTAATTTCTGAACTCTTGTTCGACCTCCTTGAACTGCATCTTGCTTGATTTCTTTCTACCATTGATTCTTATTTTCGTGCTTAACGTCAACTAGAAAGATGACTACACTAGTATATGCTCATAGGTCAAACACATGGCTAGAATATTGACAATTGGAATACATTCAAGACTCTAATTGAGTAAAAAAAAAGGCTTTTTGTGATTTAATGATTAGTAATTTGTAAAGTAGGATACTACCAAGGAAGGTTTTAATCTTGAGATTTCTAAATAGTAAACACCATAGGATTGATACTACAGGAAGAAAAAAAATATAGCTAGATTCTTTATACCATTGATTTAAGAAATTAATTAGCTTTTTAAGATTTGATATTTTGATTTATTAGGTTATAGCTATACATCTTTGCGCAAGTATAAAATTGATTGCTTTTCGAATTGTGATATTTATAATTTTGGGTGATAGATATACAGCTTTGAAAAAAATATTATTTGATTTTCGAGTTTTAATGTTCATGATTTATTGTTTAGTTATGCACCTTTGAACAGTTATAAATTTGGTTTGAAATGATCTTAGCTTTTAAAAATGGCCATAGGAATTATTTAAATTTGAGTTGTACAAGTTGCAATTTTCGTGTTTAGTAAATTTTGAATTTTAAGTGGAAGTAATGACGGTGAATTTTGGTTTAAAATATTTGAAAGTTATGAAAACGATTTTTGAGAATTTTTTTTATTTTTAATTGTGTCATATGATTGAGGATTTACAAATCTATTTAGATTTTTGGTTTAAAAAAAAGATTTTGACTGATAAGATTATTTAAAAATTTAGTTTAATGTGAATTTGCTATATTAAATTTTTGAAAAATTTTGAAGGATGTGATGGAAAGTTATTTTGATTGATTAAAGGAAGTTACAATTTAAAAGTTATGATTTTGTTGGAATAACTTAGCATGAATAGAAGTTAAAATTGATGAGAGCATTGAGCTTAATTTTTGAGATTGCTTTTAATATGCTAAGTTTTATTACGAGTTATTTAAAAAATTTATAGTGTTAAATTTTTGATTGATTGTAAAATTTTTGGATTCGTAAATTATGAACTCTTGAGTTAAATAGTTGAATTTAAACGTTAATTTTGGAAAAGGTTAGTAGTAACGTGATAAAAATTTTGCTTTGAGATTTATGAGATTTAAATTTTTATGATGAAATTGAACGACTTGCAGTGAATACAATTTTTGGTGGTTCATTTTTGAAAGTTTATTTTTGAAACTTTTGGAGGAACTTGAGTTAAAATTTTAATGGTAGGCCATCAAGATAGCCCTAATAAATTGGAAGTATTCCATACTAAATGCCATGTCACTCACGACCATGATAGTAGTATATACACAAGCGTTCTAGTCATCTACCAAACTATATTGTATCTCAATCTTACTTACTCGATTTTTCCTCGAATCTCGATCTTTTATGGTAACCTTCTAACCCAGTTGCAATTTGAATAATGATTTAATTGCTCATTGACTGTATTCATTTAATATCTATCTTCTCTCTAGAATTGTGTTACTAAATTATTTTACTGGATTCTTTAATTAATTTTATTTCATGCTTTAGCTTGATCTTCTTTATTTTTGCATTAATTATCATCTCGTGACTCCCACTTTCTATTTGGGATTGGCATCCCTTACCGTGACTTGAATATTTGGAGCACAACACTAGACTTTTCCTTCCAACAAATTTATATGTAAGACCTAGACAAGTCCACCTTCATGTATATATCATGTCCCACTAGAACATGTCTCCTTGTACACTATTTTCATGTATGACCTTCTGATCAAAATGGCTAAACTATAACCTGTACCATGATACCGATATAATTTTTTCGACTACGATAGGGATTCAACCTCGACTAAATTCTTTCGATCTGATATGTGATTGGTGTTCTACTTAACTCTTCAAATGCTTAAATTTGTACTTTATCTTGATTGCTTGACCCATTGTCCCATGATACTATTAGTTTAACTCTTGTAAGTTGGGTAGAATACCTCACCACCTAGCAAACCTTTTTTTTCCTCGTGAACCACATTGGTAAGTTCACTTAGTCTATAAATTCAGAGGACCCAAGCTTATCTGGTCTACCAAGCCATAAATGAAGAAATACTAGGACAACTGTATAGGTCCACACTTCGGACGAGCCTCGATTTTAAAAGATCTTGGACTATTTAAAATTTCCTTCATCAGTACCTCCCTTGCTCATATTGACTATCTCATGCTGCTAATGTAGCTTCAGTTTTGCAAGCTTATTTCGTTATCAAGCTTAATCATGACATATTTTATTGGGTGCACCCACTAACATATTGTCTAATCAGAATCGGTGCATGATGGTCTGATCAACCTATTACACTTTGGTTCGCTTATCATATCTTATTCTATGCGAATGGAGACATAGTTAAACCTGCCTCAGAGTCTCTTCCGCGATAACTTGATAAACTCTCATTTGAATTATTTCCGTCGCCTATGAACCTCGTATTTTGTACTAATAGCATCGTCTTTGAAATCTTTTGTTGCGGTCTTTACTTACTTTAGAAAGACCAGACTGTACTTGATAGGTAGACTCAAACATCACCTTTAGTTGCCCTATCAGTTATATATACACGAAATGTAAATAGCCCGACCGACTGATGTAGTTGTACCCTTGACTTTAACTACTCCTTATTCCCTCAACCCTAGAATTGTTAGCGTGCCTTTCAAATTATTCTTGAGCACTCGAGAGTAATTCTAATCATCACTTAATCAAACCCTCGACCAAGTCGATTAGTATCCAGTTCTCCTTTAAAGAATCACATTTCCTAAATGTCTAACTTATTCTCTTTGGCCTACTCAATTCCTTACTGTTCGCTAAAATTTGATATTCAAAATTTGTTACCTTCACTGGGAACACATATTCAATTCCATAACCATGATATTTCTGTATATATCGACTCCACAATTTTCTATTGCATAGTGGTGTTGAACGCCGTTTTATCGCCTCCTCCAAAATTTAATTATATTTTGGTATTGACGAACTCTTCCTACCCCCCAACCCTATCAATCCTATTATTCCTAAATTTCGAGGACAAAATTCTTGTAAGTTGGGTAGGATGTAAAACCCCTATTTTTAATTATTTTTTTAATTATTTTATTTGACTAAAAAAAAATTTATATAATTATGATTTTTTTTTGATGACCCGGTTTGGCCAATTCAGCCCGAACAGGGCCCGAACCAAATTTAAGTCCATGTGAGCATGGGGGTGGCTAAGGTGGCCATATAGGAATATTTTATGTATATACAAATATTTTAAATTACTTTAGATTTTATGTGCAATTTCTAATTATTAATTATTCATACAATTATTGGTATTTTTATTATAAATAATATTTACAAGATTGTACATGTTCTGCACCCGGATAAGGGTGTGGTACAAATTCACCCATTGGAGCAATTTTTATTAATTTATTATTATTAAATTTATTTTGTAGAGATTTATTAAACAAGTTTTTATTCTATAAGTTATTATTATTATATTATTATGAGTTTATTTTGTGAATTGAATTTATATATATATATATATATATATATAGATATTATATATATATATATATATATATATATATATATATATATATATTATGTAGATATATTTAAATATATTAAACATTTGGTTATGTGACATTTAAAGTGTTATTTGTATTTAAATAATTTTTGGATATATAGTTATATATATAAAAGATTTTAGGCTTAATTGCTACTTGATACCCTCAACTATTACCATTTTTCAACTTGGTACCCTAAACTTTTTTTGTAACAACTTGATACCCGGATATTATTTTGGACAAAAATGCCCCTATTCCTAACCCCCCTCCCCCGTGCTAGCTTCGCCCCCCCTGCTAGCTCCGGCCGCAGCTCCCGTCCCACCCCCCCACCCCCAGCTCGCTTCAGGCCATCCCCCCCCTCTCGCTCCGGCCGTCCGTCCGCTCCCGTCTCTCCCCTAGGGCTCGGCAACGGGAGGAGGGGGGCTGGGAAGGGGGGTGCGGAGCGGGAGGCGGGGGCAGGAGGTGGCCCAGAAGCGAAGTGGGGGGAGGTGGCGGCGGAAGCGAGGAGGGGGGGTCGGCCGGAGCTAGCAGGGGGGTGGCCGGAGTGGGGGAGGGGATGGAGGGAGGGAAGGGATAAGGGCATTTTGGGGTTTTTTAAAATGTTAGGTATTAAGTTGAAAAAAAAATAGTTGAGGTATCAATCTGTTACGAAAAAAAGTTTAGGGTATCAACTTGAAAAAGTGTGATAGTTGAGGGTAGCAATTAGCAATTAAGCCAAGATTTTAAATAAAAAGAAAAAAAGAAAGGAATAAGAAAAGAAAAGGAAAAAAAAAAAAAAAAAAAGAGAAAAAGAAAAAGAAAAGAAAAAAAAAAAAAAAAAAAAATAAAATAAACCACACCTACCCCCACTTAAAGGGGCGGGCCCCTCCCCTACCCAAACTTGCTGAACGCAGCAAGTCAGCAACCCCAACAAATTGCGTGAGTGGGCTATGGGTTATTAGCATTAGTAATAGTAGTAGTATTAGGATTTTCGTCCCACTTGTTATATATATAACTTCCTCCATAGACCTCAAAACCCTAGACTTCCAAAACGAAAGTTGAGGCTGATTATACCCTCTTCACCTACGAATTCGTTTCACTTGCGACGGAGCTTTGTGCACGACGAACGGAGCATCGGAAGTCAGCCCCGCGTCGCCTACGGAGCAGTTTTCCCACTCAAGGTACCCTACTTCCCTACGACGTAACTTTTTACTCGTAACTCCGATTTCCGGTCTGTAAAATGTTCTGGAAAGTAGACTTAACCCTCTTCGATATACTTCAGATGGATGTTTACAGGACCATCTATTTTGTTCGAAAAATCGAACCAAAGTTAGCAAAAATTTAGATTTTCTGGACTGTTAAAAACCAATTCTAAATGACAACTTGTCGGCCAATTTTCTTGCTGTGTATTAAAAATTTGTAAAAACTAATTAAAGACAGTCAAAGACAACATAATCGAGATTGTAACGCACCTTCTAGAATCACTTTTTATCTAATATGTAGAAATTTACACGTTGTTAAAGTTTCACGAAAAATTGTAAATTCTATTTTTAAAAAGTAGAAAAACACCCGATACGACATGCGCCCCGACAAACCGGGCAACATGGTCGCACACTATACGTATCGAAAGGCGCGTATGGATGTTGTCGACGTATGAGAACTGACGGAACCCGATTTTGTTGCATATGTGCGACGAAATCAGTGCGTATCCGTCGAGATACCCCCGTATCGACCTTTGCAAATTAGGTCACAACATTGTGCACACTCATCATATCGCGATAAAACTTGCGCCATTGGACTCGAAATATTTTTTTGGTGTTGTGAGCCAAGTTTGTTCCGCTTCTGAGACCGTTGACCGGGACGCTATTTTGACGGGCCCACAATCCCACTCAACGGGCGATTTTGTGCACAGCCCACCGGAATCCAAAATTGGACATACCATTGGGTTCGTCCCATCAAAATAAATCTGTAAACATGTAGTTTGACGACTTTAGAGACCGTAGATACTGGCACACATTTCGGTGTAAAGCGGGTCCAACAGCGGATATTGTTTTGACCTGAAATTATGATTTTGCCCTTGTTTCAGAATTTAACTTTTGGACAGGCATTTCCTAGGCATATCTTATATTTTAAACTCGTTCGTAATGTTTGTTGCAGCATCGGAGTCATCTGCGAGATTTGGCTTTTCTTGGTTTGTTTATTTGTCGGTTCGAGCTGCTGGATCATTCTCTTTTGCACATAACCTCAGGCAAGACACCTTGCCTTTACTGTTTAAATTCTTGCTCAATATCATGCATGCTTTTTTTTATGTTGTTCTTTCAAAATTTTATATATATGCAAATTATTATATTATGCAATTGGCTTAGAGTTAAGGGGACCACCGTGTGTTTAGTGTATCTCATAAACTGTCACGATGTGCCACGATTGTGTGTAAGTTGTGAGTCGCATATAGATGAGGACTTGCGTGCTGACTGATCATTGGTGCGTACATGCCGTGCGTTAGGGTATAACTGCTAATAGATTTGTGTAGAAGACTTGGCAGTTATTAAGGATTAAACAGTGTCGTGGAGTCGAAACATGTATAGTATCATTGGGGGGAGGGGACAGTTATTAGCGTAGGGGTATTTTATTTTTACACACATTCTGGGCCGAGGGTGACTCTCATGAGCACTACCTTCTGCCCAGGCCGATAGCGTCTCGGATGAGCGCTACTTGCTGGCCACTCTCTATTACTTGCTTGCGTGAATCCGTTACAGCCCCTGCGTAGAATGTTGTCCTCAAAGTGTATATCACATAGAATGGTTAGGAACCTTTACTCATGCATACTTTTCTGTTGAGCTTATTTATTCAGTTTATCGGCATGATATTATGTGTCTTGTTACGTCCCTCTGAGGACCTGGTGATCTCTCCAGGTGTGTGTATTCGTGGTTTCTTGCAGGTGCTTAGCTAAGGCCATTCCTTCCTCCGTGATGATTGCGCTTGGACTCGTCACTTGCTCTCGCTTGCTAAATTCTTTCCTTGTATATTTTTCTAATTAATTTGGTTGGTAGTAGACTTTGTCTCCGCCCAACTATTGTGTACATGACAAACTCAAAGATGCTTTTATATTATTATTTATCTTTGTGGATGAGATTTAGTGTCTTGGCTTTTATATTTTACAGCTTATGTATACATATGAGCCGTATATTTACTCATATGTATACAGCTGGCATGATACGTATCTAGTCTCAAGAATTTGGGACTGGGGCGTTACAGGGATATTGGAACAACATATGAAACTTAAATGTTAAAACTAGAAAGAAGGAGAAAGAAAGAAAGAAGGAGGAGGAGAAAGAAAGAAAGAAAGGAATATCAACAGTAAGAAGTGTAAAATTCTCAAAGAGTAAGATGTAGATTTATTTTACCACCAAATTGATTGAAATAAAATTTCATGGTGTATAATATCCCAATATATTCACTTGATGAACAAGTAGGCAACCTCCAAATGATTTGATCGACAACTCAAAGCTACATTATCTTCCTGAATGACTATATGCTTGATCACTGGACTGAAATTAGTTATGATTGAATAGCTAAACATATTATTGCTTTTTCTGAAAATCCTTTTTGGTAGAATGCTTTAAGAATATCTAGGACTTGCATCAGACTATTGAGATATTGATTGGATTTTAGTACCAGTTTATTTTATAGGATAATGATCTTATAGGTATCTAATAAGACAAATTGGCACCACTTCAACTATTTCTTTCTTTTATAGTTAGTACTTCTTGATTGTCTTAAGACGCCTTCATACCCAAACACTTGGCTGGTAGCTAAAGCTCGTCATTCAATGCTTTTGATTTTATGGACACTTGTAGATATTTGTATGTAGGCTAATAAAGGCATCGATATCCTTCATTGTAGTAAAATGTGATATCCTTTATTCTACCTCCTAACTTCAAAAACCTTATGTTATTGAATTGTGATTATGTTACATAGGATGAGCGAGCTTTTGACCTTCTGTACTGCATAACTTTCCAGCTTACAGATCATCAATGGCTTGAGATGCATGCCTCATACATGGACTTTAATGTATGTCCTCTTCTCCATTTTGGCTCATGCATTCTACAGAATGTTTGTCAAGATAACTTACCCGCTGCATTTTTTCTTCTTCTTCTATTCCTACTTAGTTGGTGATGAAAGCAACACGACAACAGCTGGAAAGAGAGCTTTTGTTAGAAGAGGTTCAGCGTGTGGAAGACATGCCATCCTATAGGCTTCTTCTTTGGTAGTGATTGTAGTTAAGCTTGTATTCTTGGTTTATGATTGTTGGGTTTCATATTGTGTTCTCATCTTATCTTTTTGCGATACAATGATCTTTGTTTTGGATTGAGATTTGATGGACAAGAATTTACTGAATTGAGTTATGTTGGACACCCCAATACTCATCAGTTTTTCTAGTGTTCGAATGGTCCAATTGTAGTTTTGAGAAGTTTTATTTGTATACGATTTTGTTCTGTAACATGTATCAGAATGGTCTGAATTAAAATGCAAATAAGCTTGTCAGTGTATCTAATTTTTATATTGTAACCCTTCCAGAAAAAAAGTGTGAAGGAAATTGACTTGAAGGCAATGGGACAGGCGATCATCGAGACCGTGGCTATTTCAGAGATCATAAAGGTCAATTTTGGCTTAGGTTTCATGTTATTATCCCTTTACTTGTACTATTAAAGTCTTCAAGGCTCTCTACAATCTATCTGGATACATAAAAAAATTCATGAGTTGCATCAAATTGTTAGTATCAGTATCCATGCTTGAATTGTTGGCAAGAGTTTCGAATCTATGCCACAAGTTCATGTTAAGTGGTAAACATAGACCCAAGTTTATAAATGTTTAGACACAAGTTTGGAACTATTATGCATTTAAAATGTGAGATGACCCTGAGCTTTATGTTTTTCCTATAAATTCCTGAAGCCAAAAATCTAAAACTTGAATAGTTAATTTTTTACCGTGTGTACGTTTAGGATATAATGGCTAGAAGGCATGTTGATCCAGAAAAAGAAGAAAGATGAATGTCCTAGAAGTGCATGGATATGTGGAAGCTGTTTTGAATAGTCTCACTGCCAATGTACCAAAAGTAATTGACTTTTCTTATATTCAGTTTTCTTTGTAGTTTTTTTTTAAATATCTTTAAATATGATTATATCTGGGATCTTTTTCTAAACGGTATATGTTCTTGGAGTATCTACTGTAAATTGGCTCGTGTCCTGGTCAAATTCGCATCCAATTTACACATGATCCGAGCATGGAACATATCTAAAAAATCTGTGTTTTCTAGGATTTGGAATTTGTTCTTAAGCCCATTGCCTTTTCAATGGTCTATAGTATCAGGATCCCTTTTGGAATTGTTCTATGTATTAATTGGTACTTGTTCCATACTTCACCTTAATATTATACTTCATGTTTCCAGTGAGACAAGGTTTGAATTTTTTTTAAGCCCTGTTGGTACTAGTTTTGTCCTTGGTTGCATTTACCAAATTTAATAATTATGATGCCTATATATTATGTACAGGGAACAACACAATGTAGTGTTCAAAAGGAATCCCAGAAGACCATAACACAAGGTAATCCTCTCTTATATAAGTTGATTTCTAGAATTCTAAAGTTTGACTATCATGGTAGAGGGATTCTTCTAGTTATTTTATTTTGTTCTCAGATATTAATTTATACAAACATGTGCACACAAATGATTAAATATATTCTTTTTTTCTCTCAGGAACTACATGGAAAATGAACGTGCTGTGAATATGGAAGGGATGTGCTCCGGCCGGGTTTGCTACATATTTGGTTTTGTTTGTATAATTTTTAGTTTTAGATGTTTAAGATGGGAAACTACATACTTTGATTGGATATGTTTGTGGTTGGACAAATGTTAGATGTTTGTGGTTGGACGTGTTGGATGTATTGGAAGTTTGTGGTGTATGAACAATATACAATTTATTAATATAAAAATTGGGTTTTATAGTTATTTGATGTAAGAATATCTTCTGGGTTATTGATATTATGTGTGTGTTCGATTTATAATATAATTATAAATAAAATTTTTGCTATACAAAATTTAGCTTCTCTTGATGGTTATAAAACGTCAACAATTAACTCGAAGATGGCTTTTCTTGACGGCTAATAGCCGTCATCTAGGCCGGAGTTAAGAAAAGTTTTTTCCTATGTTGACGGTTTCTAAAAACTGTTATCTTGACGGATAAAAACAGTCAAAAAAATTACTTAAAATGACGGCAAAAAATCGTCAAGAAAAGCCATTTCAGCGACCGTCAAGAAAAGGGGGGATCTTTTCTTGACTCCGGCCTAGTTGACGGATCTGCAACCGTCAAGATACCCATTTCTTGACGGGGAATCACCATCAAGAAAAGCCCTTATTCTTGTAGTGACTCCTAATTGATTCATGTCCTAAAATAGAACATTAGATGTCCCTTATTTGATTCATATCCTAAAATAGAATATTAGATGTCCCTTATTTGATTCATACCCTAAATTCCATGGCCCCTATTTGGCCCCTTATTGATTTTGCCTCATTGTTAAAATTTATTGAGTCTATTTTATCCTATTTTGAAACAGAATGGAAAAGTATCTTCTAAAAAGATCGAGAGCTCAAGGAGGTTCTTCTTCTGAACCCAATGTTCAATCTATTAAGAATTCAAGGTCTAATGATGTGCAACCTCAAGTACAACAAGTTCAAGCACAAGGTCATGCGGTTTATTGAGACGAGCTTCCATCAGGTCCTGCTTTTAGAAAAAGTATTTATGAGTACCGTGATCCTAAAGTGATAGAGATGGTTCGTCGAGCATACCTTCAAAAGGGACCATATCAACCTAAAAATCATGAATTTTCTTATAGAACCTTTTCAGGTACTAAAAGGAGATTCAATCCTCTATGGTTTACTGAATTTAAGAGGTGGTTAAAGTACAGTATAGAAAAAGATGCTGTATTTTGTTTGTGTTGTTATTTGTTTAAACCGATGCAAGGGGCCCAAGCAGGTGGTGATTCATTTGTTGGTGAGGGATTTATAAATTGGAAAAAAATGGCTGAAGGAGCATGTTGGAGGTCATTTGAGTACTCACAACAAATGTGTGAAAGCTTGTGATAATTTAAAGAACAAAAAGCAACACAAAGAAGTGTGTTTGTCCAATCAATCAGATCAAGCAAAAATAGATAATCATACTCGTTTGACTACAACTTTTGATTGTCTTAAATATCTTTTACGCCAAGGTTTGGCGTTCCGTAGACATGATGAAACCGAAGGATCTTCAAATCGGGGAAACTTTCTTGAACTTCTTCACCTTCTTGCAGAACACAATGATAATGTCGACCGAGTTGTCTTTGAAAATGCTCCGACAACCATAGAATGAGTTCTCCCAAAATTCAAAAAGAAATTATCAATGCGGCTTCACTTATGACAACGAAAGCTATTCTCCAAGAGATTGGACATGATTTTTTCTCGATTTTAGTTGATGAATCACTGGATACCTCAGTCAAAGAATAAATGACGGTGGCTTTATGCTATATGGAAAAACATGGTTGTGTGGTTGAACGTTTTATTGGCATTGTACATGTTAGGAAGACTTTCGCATTGACACTGAAGGCGGCCATTGATTTTTTTTCCAAGCACGGCTCGAGTATAGCAAGTCTACGAGGACAAGGCTATGATGGCGCTAGCAATATGCGTAGGGAGTTCAATGGTCTCAAAAGTTTGATTTCGAAGGAGAACAATTCCGCTTTCTATATCCATTGCTTTGCTCATCAACTGCAATTAACACTTGCCTCATTCTTTAACCAAGTTGCAATTTTGTCAAATATTGTTGGAGCCTCATGCAAATGTCGAGATATTTTTTAGGAGAAACAATTTGAAAAAATTATTAAAAAAATTTATAGTGGTGAAAGAGAGACAGGGAGAGGTTTGAATCAAGATTCAACATTTAAATGGGCCGGTGACACACGGTGGGGTTCGCACTATGGTACACTTTTGATTTTGGTTGACTTGTTTTCCTTGGTTATAAATGTGCTTGAGGTTATTGAAGAGGATGGTTCAGATGATAATCATAGAGGTGAAGCAACTGATTTGTTGGAGCCATGCAATGTTTTGAGTTTGTCTTCAAATTACTCTTGATGAAAGAAATTTTGGGAATTACAAATGACTTGTCCCAAGCGTTACAGAAAAAAGCTCAAAATATTGTCAATGCCATGTCGCAAGTTAACGCAGCCAAACGACGACTACAAAGGATGAGATATGATAGATGGGATCAATTATTGGGGTTGTACCTTTTTTGTAATAAGCATGAGATTAAAATTCCAAACATTGAAGGCTTGTTTGTAGTTCGGGGAATATCACGTCGTAATGTTGAAGAGATGACAAACCTCCATTTCTATCGCGTTGAATTGTTCTATACGGTGATAGATTTACAACTTCATGAGTTGAATAATCTTTTTTCTGAGGTGAGTACAGAGTTGCTTCTGTTTATGGCATGTCTTGATCCATATGATTCAGTTAGGACTTTTGATAAGGAAAAATTGTTTCAACTTGCTAAGTTCTATTTGTCTGATTTTTCACCGATGGAGTTTAGGGCACTTGGTGATCAACTTGAGAACTTTATAGAGGATGTCCATTATGATGATGACTTCTTCAGTTTGAATGGGGTTGGTGAGCTAGCTAAAAAAATAGTTGAGTGAAGAAAGAATGAATCATATCAATTGGTGTACTTGCTTTTAAAGTTGGCTCTTGTCTTGCCCGTTGCAACGGCAACTGTTGAGCATTTTCGGCGATGAAGGTTATCAAGAATACAGTTCATAATCGAATGGGAGATGAATTTATGAATGATTGTTTGGTGACATACATTGAGTAAGACATTTTTGCAAAAGTTGAAAAAGAGGACATCTTGCAACATTTTCAAAATATGAAGCCTCGTAGGGGATTATTGTAAACAATTATTATCGGTATGACTTGTTATGTAATACAACTATTTTAATGTCTATGTGATCAAAATATTTTGTGACTAATTTCTGCTATTAGTTTCCTTTGTATTTATATATATATTTTTTGGAATGAAAATTTACTAGTCGATTTTGATTTCGCTGTACCTAAATCCTGGCTATGCCACTGGGGGGAGGTCGTCATTGTAGGAAGAGGAGGAGTCTGTTAGGAATGAAGCGTGAAAAATGTTCCTGCAACAGCTTCTTCATCCACAACAACTCTTTGCAAGCCTCCATCGCCACAATGTACTCTGCCTCTGTCGTCGACAAAGAACACACTTCTGCTACCGTGCCTGTCACGATACCGCTCCACCAGCAAACATCATCACATAGCCGAAGCCGATCGTCTCGTGTTTACATCTCCAGCCATATCAATGTCAGTATATCCAACCAACTTTGGCTCATCATCACCAAAGGAAAGTCTCTAATCGGCAGTGCACTGAAGGTACCGTAGGATCCATTTGACCGCACTCCAATGTATCCTTTCAGGATTGAAAATATACCTGCTAACTGTACTAACTTGTGAGCGATATTTGGCCTCATACACACCATAGCATACATGAAGATTTCCACAGCTGAAGCATATCGAACCCGCTCCATATCTTCCTTCTCGTCCTCGGTAGATGGATGCTGCTAATCAGTGAATTTAAAGTAAGCTGCAAGGGGGTTACTCACTTTCTTTGACCTGTCCATCCTGCAACATTGAAGTACCCGATAAATGTTTTTGGGGACAAGTATAGCAACTTGGAGACTCTCTCTTTCGGATCATCTCCATCCTAAAAATAGTTTTCGATGTTCCCAGATCTTTCATAGAGAAGGTCGTGCCTACTTGGCGCTTCAACTCCGCTATCCTAGTGGCTTTCCAACTGTCATACCCCAGAACCAGAATACTGGAGAGCGGAGGAATGACTCAGCCAGCTACGTATTACGGGTAGATGAATACCGTATAATACGATCAATGCTGTCTAACCAGACGGGGGTGCAAACTACATAAGAGTCTCACTATGGTCATTTCGCATCTATTGTCTCAATCATTCAAATAAGAAACAGTAATACAGAACATGTAAGATAAAGCAGTAAGGCGTCCCAAACGCTCAGTCAGAATGTTCTGGAAATCTGGCTTTACAAAACATAGCCAGATGGTATAGCAAGGTATACATAATTGTTATCAGCTGCAGTCTGACTTAATTATAATAATACAAAAGTAAGTACAAGACGATCCGACCAACATGTCGGTGCCAAACGGCTAAGTATAAAGTAAATAACAAAACGAGCGGTGAAGTAGGAAAACCCACTCGAGTCCTCCTGCGATCATCCCTCTAGTATTGACCATCTTGGAGGTAGAAGTAAGCTGGATCCTCGGGGACCGGCTCTAAATCTGGCCAAGCAAAACCAGAGAGGTTAGACCTCTAATAGCAAGTACCACAAGGAAGGACGATATGAAGGACTAAACCAGTAAGTAAGAAAATGTAATAATAGATCTCTGCCTCCCACTAGGATTCACATAATGTCACGATACTTCGAACCAACCTCCCAACCAAACAAGGACAGAAGTTGGCCCGTCATGACCTGACATCCTGATCATCTTAGTTAGACAACAGAGTAGATACAGTACACAAACAAATCATCTTGAACGGCCAATCAATTCCTACGGCTAGCTATTGTGAGTCCCAAGTTATCCTAGAATTTGCAAAAATAGGGATTCCTCAGTTCTTACTATGTGCGAGAGGCTAGTCTATCCAGTCAATCAATTGCGCCAATCATGTAGTTAGACGAGTCCCAGCGGGACGCCCGCCGTTATAGCATGTACAATAATATAAGCAGATACTGTTCTATGCCCGTGTGACAGATTTACAGTATCTGTGGGAACCAGCCGGCCCGTCGGGCACTTAATAGTCCCAAGGGGGCTGCCATGTAAGAACTCGGGAATCCATTCTCTCCATGCCATTATTTTATTTAACTTAATAGTCCCTACGTTGAGCGAAGTTCCATGCCGTGGATCATGGCCATTCAAATGAGTACTTTCGTACGGGGTACGATATGCGCAACTCTACAACGATACTTGTGCGGCTAGGTTGTAGGTCTTACATAGCGTGATGCAACAATCAAATTAACCACGGAATAATCATGCCTTGACCATAGAGTACACATGCTATCTTTGTAAGATAAATAGATAATTAAATAATAATTACTTTGAAGCCTGCATGTGCCTGTATGCCAATATTCGGGATCGGCTAATCGAGTATAATAGTTCATTACATGAACGTGTCATTCATTCAATTCAATAAGACGACTAGCCAGTCTCTTAGTTCCAACTAGGAACGCATGATCAATTATTTAGTCCATGTCATAATCATTATCAATGGTGACAAGGCATGAAAGTTATTTAATATTGCATGGGTCGAGTCTACAACTTTCAAGGTCAAGTTCTAGTCATACTGGGTATCCATGGATCAATCAAGACACAAGGAGCATTCCATATAACAATCTGTTATTTGACAATATTAACATATCATGTTTTTATCAAGAAATTCACGTAAAAGGCGTAAGGATATAATAGAAGAATTATCATGCCATCATTTAATAAATAAGTTGAGGAATAAAAAAACACCCAGGTAAGGAAGTCACGCCAACAAGTCTATGCTAAGGCCAAAAGTTACGCAAGAAGTCTATGCTTAAGACCAACAAGTCACGCTAAGTCTAGCTGGGG